>JASDAP010000050.1:0-5000 GCA_031216635.1 Dissostichus eleginoides
AGCCTGGAACCTGGGTAAACAGTGTGCAGAGCCTATGGCACTCCCAGGGCACATGACAGCTATTAAAAGCGGGAAAAAGTGCCTGGAACCTGGGTAAACAGTGCAGAGCCTATGGCACTCCCAGGGCACATGACAGCTATTAAAAAGCGGGGAAAAAGTGCCTGGAACCTGGGTAAACAGTGTGCACAGCCTATGGCACTCCCAGGGCACATGACAGCTATTAAGAAGCGGGGAAAAAGAGCCTGGAACCTGGGTAAACAGTGTGCACAGCCTATGGCACTCCCAGGGCACATGACAGCTATTAAGAAGCGGGGAAAAAGAGCCTGGACCTGGGTAAACAGTGTGCACAGCCTATGGCACTCCCAGGGCACATGACAGCTATTAAAAAGCGGGGAAAAAGTGCCTGGAACCTGGGTAAACAGTGTGCAGAGCCTATGGCACTCCCAGGGCACATGACAGCTATTAAAAAGCGGGGGAAAAGTGCCTGGAACCTGGGTAAACAGTGTGCACAGTGTGTGGGACTCCCAGGGCACATGACAGCTATTAAAAAGCAGGAAAAGAGCTGGATCCTGGGTAAACAGTGTGCACAGCCTATGGCACTCCCAGGGCACATGACAGCTATTAAGAAGCGGGGAAAAAGAGCCTGGAACCTGGGTAAACAGTGTGCACAGCCTATGGCACTCCCAGGGCACATGACAGCTATTAAGAAGCGGGGGAAAGAGCCTGGATCCTGGGTAAACAGTGTGCACAGCCTATGGCACTCCCAGGGCACATGACAGCTATTAAGAAGCGGGGGAAAGAGCCTGGATCCTGGGTAAACAGTGTGCACAGCCTATGGCACTCCCAGGGCACATGACAGCTATTAAAAAGCGGGGAAAAAGAGCCTGGAACCTGGGTAAACAGTCTGCACAGCCTATGGCACTCCCAGGGCACATGACAGCTATTAAGAAGCGGGGAAAAAGTGCCTGGAACCTGGGTAAACAGTGTGCACAGCCTATGGCACTCCCAGGCACATGACAGCTATTAAGAAGCGGGGGGAAAGAGCCTGGATCCTGGGTAAACAGTGTGCACAGCCTATGGCACTCCCAGGGCACATGACAGCTATTAAAAAGCGGGGAAAAAGAGCCTGGAACCTGGGTAAACAGTGTGCACAGCCTATGGCACTCCCAGGGCACATGACAGCTATTAAGAAGCGGGGGGAAAGAGCCTGGATCCTGGGTAAACAGTGTGCACAGCCTATGGCACTCCCAGGGCACATGACAGCTATTAAGAAGCGGGGAAAAAGTGCCTGGAACTGGGTAAACAGTGTGCACAGTGTGTGGGACTCCCAGGGCACATGACAGCTATTAAAAAGCCAGAAAAAAGAGCTTGGATCCTGGTTAAAATAGAGGCAGAGTGAACCCAGAGTGCAGGACCACGCAGCTGCCTTTTCAACCCAGGAAAAGGGTTTGAAAGGTGGGGGAAAAGTGTTCATGCAGCCCCTAATAACGGTAATAATGATTAAAAAACATTTCTACGGCAGCGTGTATTTTAAAACTATTTTAAACCGGTTAAAAAGCACAAAGTGATTTAAGTGCAGTTCCCATGTTTCCCCACAGGAGGGCACTTCACCCACATGAGCACAGTGCATTAACAGTAAAACATGCAATAAAAAATGGCAAATCGATGGATTTAAGGCGCAGGGAGGCTCCGCACCAGACACAGGTACATTCCCAAGTCCCCAGTAGTGACAGCGGTGATTTAAACTAGTTTCTGCGGGGAAAAGAGTGCTAAAAGTCGGATAAAACTCTGCTAAAACTCTGATAACGGTGTGGTAAGAGTCTGATTGTTTCAGAGACCCATAGTAAGGATACAACAAACCATTTACATCTAAAAGTATCCATTAAAATTCATTTGCAGGGGAAAAAGTGCAGAGAGAAGCCTGAAAATGCCTCTCCAGGACCACGGAGAGCTCCCAGGTGCTGAAGAGGGTGGGAGACAGGCTCACAGCTCAGCCCGGAACCTTCAGCAGGCCCCCCCCTGCAGCATCCCACCCCCAGCTGCTGGGCATCGACATGGAGGTGGGCAGTCCGCCTCTCGGCACCCAAACTCGGCCCTGAGACCTCCGGCCCCTCTCTCTGAACCAGCTATGAGAAGCCAATGTACCTCCAAACCCTTTGCTTACGGCCATACCACCCTGATCACGCCCGATCTCGTCCGATCTCGGAAGCTAAGCAGGGTCGGGCCGGGTCAGTACTTGGATGGGAGACCGCCTGGGAATACCCGGTGCTGTAAGCTTTTTTTTTAAACCCAGGACAGAGACCGGGAAAATCACCTCTCTTTGGCGGCTCACAGACCACCAAAGGACGGACTAATGACCTCCAGTACGTCTCCCTAATGTGGGCACTTAGGTTATTTCACACCTCCAGGAGAGAGACCGGTAAATGCGCCTCTATTTGCCCGCTCACAGACCACCAAAGGACGGACTAATGACCTCCAGCATGTCTCCCTAATGTGGGCACTTAGGTTATTTCACACCTCCAGGAGAGAGACCGGTAAATGCGCCTCTATTTGCCCGCTCACAGACCACCAAAGGACGGACTAATGACCTCCAGCATGTCTCCCTAATGTGGGCACTTAGGTTATTTCACACCTCCAGGAGAGACCGGTAAATGCGCCTCTATTTGCCCGCTCACAGACCACCAAAGGACGGACTAATGACCTCCAGCATGTCTCCCTAATGTGGGCACTTAGGTTATTTCACACCTCCAGGAGAGAGACCGGTAAATGCGCCTCTATTTGCCCGCTCACAGACCACCAAAGGACGGACTAATGACCTCCAGCACGTCTCCCTAATGTGGGCACTTAGGTTATTTCACACCTCCAGGAGAGAGACCGGTAAATGCGCCTCTATTTGCCCGCTCACAGACCACCAAAGGACGGACTAATGACCTCCAGCATCTCCCTAATGTGGGCACTTAGGTTATTTCACACCTCCAGGAGAGAGACCGGTAAATGCGCCTCTATTTGCCCGCTCACAGACCACCAAAGGACGGACTAATGACCTCCAGCATGTCTCCCTAATGTGGGCACTTAGGTTATTTCACACCTCCAGGAGAGAGACCGGTAAATGCGCCTCTATTTGCCCGCTCACAGACCACCAAAGGACGGACTAATGACCTCCAGCATGTCTCCCTAATGTGGGCACTTAGGTTATTTCACACCTCCAGGAGAGAGACCGGTAAATGCGCCTCTATTTGCCCGCTCACAGACCACCAAAGGACGGACTAATGACCTCCAGCATGTCTCCCTAATGTGGGCACTTAGGTTATTTCACACCTCCAGGAGAGAGACCGGTAAATGCGCCTCTATTTGCCCGCTCACAGACCACCAAAGGACGGACTAATGACCTCCAGCATGTCTCCCTAATGTGGGCACTTAGGTTATTTCACACCTCCAGGAGAGAGACCGGTAAATGCGCCTCTATTTGCCCGCTCACAGACCACCAAAGGACGGACTAATGACCTCCAGCAGTCTCCCTAATGTGGGCACTTAGGTTATTTCACACCTCCAGGAGAGAGACCGGTAAATGCGCCTCTATTTGCCCGCTCACAGACCACCAAAGGACGGACTAATGACCTCCAGCATGTCTCCCTAATGTGGGCACTTAGGTTATTTCACACCTCCAGGAGAGAGACCGGTAAATGCGCCTCTATTTGCCCGCTCACAGACCACCAAAGGACGGACTAATGACCTCCAGCACGTCTCCCTAATGTGGGCACTTAGGTTATTTCACACCTCCAGGAGAGAGACGGTAAATGCGCCTCTATTTGCCCGCTCACAGACCACCAAAGGACGGACTAATGACCTCCAGCATGTCTCCCTAATGTGGGCACTTAGGTTATTTCACACCTCCAGGAGAGAGACCGGTAAATGCGCCTCTATTTGCCCGCTCACAGACCACCAAAGGACGGACTAATGACCTCCAGCACGTCTCCCTAATGTGGGCACTTAGGTTATTTCACACCTCCAGGAGAGAGACGGTAAATGCGCCTCTATTTGCCCGCTCACAGACCACCAAAGGACGGACTAATGACCTCCAGCATCTCCCTAATGTGGGCACTTAGGTTATTTCACACCTCCAGGAGAGGACCGGTAAATGCGCCTCTATTTGCCCGCTCACAGACCACCAAAGGACGGACTAATGACCTCCAGCACGTCTCCCTAATGTGGGCACTTAGGTTATTTCACACCTCCAGGAGAGAGACCGGTAAATGCGCCTCTATTTGCCCGCTCACAGACCACCAAAGGACGGACTAATGACCTCCAGCAGTCTCCCTAATGTGGGCACTTAGGTTATTTCACACCTCCAGGAGAGAGACCGGTAAATGCGCCTCTATTTGCCCGCTCACAGACCACCAAAGGACGGACTAATGACCTCCAGCACGTCTCCCTAATGTGGGCACTTAGGTTATTTCACACCTCCAGGAGAGAGCGGTAAATGCGCCTCTATTTGCCCGCTCACAGACCACCAAAGGACGGACTAATGACCTCCAGCACGTCTCCCTAATGTGGGCACTTAGGTTATTTCACACCTCCAGGAGAGAGACCGGTAAATGCGCCTCTATTTGCCCGCTCACAGACCACCAAAGGACGGACTAATGACCTCCAGCACGTCTCCCTAATGTGGGCACTTAGGTTATTTCACACCTCCAGGAGAGAGACGGTAAATGCGCCTCTATTTGCCCGCTCACAGACCACCAAAGGACGGACTAATGACCTCCAGCAGTCTCCCTAATGTGGGCACTTAGGTTATTTCACACCTCCAGGAGAGAGACCGGTAAATGCGCCTCTATTTGCCCGCTCACAGACCACCAAAGGACGGACTAATGACCTCCAGCACGTCTCCCTAATGTGGGCACTTAGGTTATTTCACACCTCCAGGAGAGAGACCGGTAAATGCGCCTCTATTTGCCCGCTCACAGACCACCAAAGGACGGACTAATGACCTCCAGCATGTC
>JASDAP010000050.1:15000-20000 GCA_031216635.1 Dissostichus eleginoides
GGGGGCGCATGGCAGGCAGCCTATGAACACCCAAATTCGGCCTGGAACCTCCAGGATGTGTGAGCTAAGCTCCATAAACTGACAGAATCACCCAGAAATGTCACTTTCCTACCCCAGAAATATATCATACAAATACATTTAATTAGTATGGGACTCCCAGGGCACATGACAGCTATTAAGAAGCGGGGAAAAAGAGCCTGGAACCTGGGTAAACAGTGTGCAGAGCCTATGGCACTCCCAGGGCACATGACAGCTATTAAGAAGCGGGGAAAAAGAGCCTGGAACCTGGGTAAACAGTCTACAGAGCCTATGGCACTCCCAGGGCACATGACAGCTATTAAAAAGCGGGGGAAAAGTGCCTGGAACCTGGGTAAACAGTGTGCAGAGCCTATGGCACTCCCAGGGCACATGACAGCTATTAAAAAGCGGGGAAAAAGTGCCTGTAACCTGGGTAAACAGTGTGCAGAGCCTATGGCACTCCCAGGGCACATGACAGCTATTAAGAAGCGGGGGAAAAGTGCCTGGAACCTGGGTAAACAGTGTGCAGAGCCTATGGCACTCCCAGGGCACATGACAGCTATTAAGAAGCGGGGGAAAAGTGCCTGGAACCTGGGTAAACAGTGTGCAGAGCCTATGGCACTCCCAGGGCACATGACAGCTATTAAGAAGCGGGGGAAAAGTGCCTGGAACCTGGGTAAACAGTGTGCAGAGCCTATGGCACTCCCAGGGCACATGACAGCTATTAAGAAGCGGGGGAAAAGTGCCTGGAACCTGGGTAAACAGTGTGCAGAGCCTATGGCACTCCCAGGGCACATGACAGCTATTAAGAAGCGGGGAAAAAGAGCCTGAATCCTGGGTAAACAGTGTGCACAGCCTATGGCACTCCCAGGGCACATGACAGCTATTAAAAAGCGGGGAAAAAGAGCCTGGAACCTGGGTAAACAGTGTGCAGAGCCTATGGCACTCCCAGGGCACATGACAGCTATTAAGAAGCGGGGAAAAAGTGCCTGTAACCTGGGTAAACAGTCTGCACAGCCTATGGCACTCCCAGGGCACATGACAGCTATTAAAAAGCGGGGAAAAAGAGCCTGGAACCTGGGTAAACAGTGTGCACAGCCTATGGCACTCCCAGGGCACATGACAGCTATTAAGAAGCGGGGAAAAAGAGCCTGGATCCTGGGTAAACAGTCTACAGAGCCTATGGCACTCCCAGGGCACATGACAGCTATTAAGAAGCGGGGAAAAAGTGCCTGTAACCTGGGTAAACAGTGTGCACAGCCTATGGCACTCCCAGGGCACATGACAGCTATTAAGAAGCGGGGGAAAAGTGCCTGGAACCTGGGTAAACAGTGTGCAGAGCCTATGGCACTCCCAGGGCACATGACAGCTATTAAAAAGCGGGGAAAAAGAGCCTGGAACCTGGGTAAACAGTGTGCACAGCCTATGGCACTCCCAGGGCACATGACAGCTATTAAGAAGCGGGGAAAAAGAGCCTGGATCCTGGGTAAACAGTGTGCACAGCCTATGGCACTCCCAGGGCACATGACAGCTATTAAAAAGCGGGGAAAAAGAGCCTGGAACCTGGGTAAACAGTGTGCAGAGCCTATGGCACTCCCAGGGCACATGACAGCTATTAAAAAGCCGGGAAAAAGTGCCTGGAACCTGGGTAAACAGTCTACAGAGCCTATGGCACTCCCAGGGCACATGACAGCTATTAAAAAGCGGGGAAAAGTGCCTGGAACCTGGGTAAACAGTGTGCAGAGCCTATGGCACTCCCAGGGCACATGACAGCTATTAAGAAGCGGGAGAAAAGTGCCTGGAACCTGGGTAAACAGTGTGCAGAGCCTATGGCACTCCCAGGGCACATGACAGCTATTAAAAAGCGGGGAAAAAGAGCCTGGAACCTGGGTAAACAGTGTGCACAGCCTATGGCACTCCCAGGGCACATGACAGCTATTAAGAAGCGGGGAAAAAGAGCCTGGAACCTGGGTAAACAGTGTGCACAGCCTATGGCACTCCCAGGGCACATGACAGCTATTAAGAAGCGGGGAAAAAGAGCCTGGATCCTGGGTAAACAGTGTGCACAGCCTATGGCACTCCCAGGGCACATGACAGCTATTAAAAAGCGGGGAAAAAGTGCCTGGAACCTGGGTAAACAGTGTGCAGAGCCTATGGCACTCCCAGGGCACATGACAGCTATTAAAAAGCGGGGGAAAAGTGCCTGGAACCTGGGTAAACAGTGTGCACAGTGTGTGGGACTCCCAGGGCACATGACAGCTATTAAAAAGCCAGGAAAAAGAGCTTGGATCCTGGGTAAACAGTGTGCACAGCCTATGGCACTCCCAGGGCACATGACAGCTATTAAGAAGCGGGGAAAAAGAGCCTGGAACCTGGGTAAACAGTGTGCACAGCCTATGGCACTCCCAGGGCACATGACAGCTATTAAGAAGCGGGGGAAAGAGCCTGGATCCTGGGTAAACAGTGTGCACAGCCTATGGCACTCCCAGGGCACATGACAGCTATTAAGAAGCGGGGGGAAAGAGCCTGGATCCTGGGTAAACAGTGTGCACAGCCTATGGCACTCCCAGGGCACATGACAGCTATTAAAAAGCGGGGAAAAAGAGCCTGGAACCTGGGTAAACAGTCTGCACAGCCTATGGCACTCCCAGGGCACATGACAGCTATTAAGAAGCGGGGAAAAAGTGCCTGGAACCTGGGTAAACAGTGTGCACAGCCTATGGCACTCCCAGGGCACATGACAGCTATTAAGAAGCGGGGGGAAAGAGCCTGGATCCTGGGTAAACAGTGTGCACAGCCTATGGCACTCCCAGGGCACATGACAGCTATTAAAAAGCGGGGAAAAAGAGCCTGGAACCTGGGTAAACAGTGTGCACAGCCTATGGCACTCCCAGGGCACATGACAGCTATTAAGAAGCGGGGGGAAAGAGCCTGGATCCTGGGTAAACAGTGTGCACAGCCTATGGCACTCCCAGGGCACATGACAGCTATTAAGAAGCGGGGAAAAAGTGCCTGGAACCTGGGTAAACAGTGTGCACAGTGTGTGGGACTCCCAGGGCACATGACAGCTATTAAAAAGCCAGAAAAAAGAGCTTGGATCCTGGTTAAAATAGAGGCAGAGTGAACCCAGAGTGCAGGACCACGCAGCTGCCTTTTCAACCCAGGAAAAGGGTTTGAAAGGTGGGGGAAAGTGTTCATGCAGCCCCCTAATAACGGTAATAATGATTAAAAAACATTTCTACGGCAGCGTGTATTTTAAAACTATTTTAAACCGGTTAAAAAGCACAAAGTGATTTAAGTGCAGTTCCCATGTTTCCCCACAGGAGGGCACTTCACCCCACATGAGCACAGTGCATTAACAGTAAAACATGCAATAAAAAATGGCAAATCGATGGATTTAAGGCGCAGGGAGGCTCCGCACCAGACACAGGTACATTCCCAAGTCCCCACAGTAGTGACAGCGGTGATTTAAACTAGTTTCTGCGGGGAAAAGAGTGCTAAAAGTCGGATAAAACTCTGCTAAAACTCTGATAACGGTGTGGTAAGAGTCTGATTGTTTCAGAGACCCATAGTAAGGATACAACAAACCATTTACATCTAAAAGTATCCATTAAAATTCATTTGCAGGGGAAAAAGTGCAGAGAGAAGCCTGAAAATGCCTCTCCAGGACCACGGAGAGCTCCCAGGTGCTGAAGAGGGTGGGAGACAGGCTCACAGCTCAGCCCGGAACCTTCAGCAGGCCCCCCCCTGCAGCATCCCACCCCCAGCTGCTGGGCATCGACATGGAGGTGGGCAGTCCGCCTCTCGGCACCCAAACTCGGCCCTGAGACCTCCGGCCCCTCTCTCTGAACCAGCTATGAGAAGCCAATGTACCTCCAAACCCTTTGCTTACGGCCATACCACCCTGATCACGCCCGATCTCGTCCGATCTCGGAAGCTAAGCAGGGTCGGGCCGGGTCAGTACTTGGATGGGAGACCGCCTGGGAATACCCGGTGCTGTAAGCTTTTTTTTAAACCCAGGACAGAGACCGGGAAAATCACCTCCTTTGCGGCTCACAGACCACCAAAGGACGGACTAATGACCTCCAGTACGTCTCCCTAATGTGGGCACTTAGGTTATTTCACACCTCCAGGAGAGAGACCGGTAAATGCGCCTCTATTTGCCCGCTCACAGACCACCAAAGGACGGACTAATGACCTCCAGTATGTCTCCCTAATGTGGGCACTTAGGTTATTTCACACCTCCAGGAGAGAGACCGGTAAATGCGCCTCTATTTGCCCGCTCACAGACCACCAAAGGACGGACTAATGACCTCCAGCATGTCTCCCTAATGTGGGCACTTAGGTTATTTCACACCTCCAGGAGAGAGACCGGTAAATGCGCCTCTATTTGCCCGCTCACAGACCACCAAAGGACGGACTAATGACCTCCAGCATGTCTCCCTAATGTGGGCACTTAGGTTATTTCACACCTCCAGGAGAGAGACCGGTAAATGCGCCTCTATTTGCCCGCTCACAGACCACCAAAGGACGGACTAATGACCTCCAGCATCTCCCTAATGTGGGCACTTAGGTTATTTCACACCTCCAGGAGAGAGACCGGTAAATGCGCCTCTATTTGCCCGCTCACAGACCACCAAAGGACGGACTAATGACCTCCAGCATGTCTCCCTAATGTGGGCACTTAGGTTATTTCACACCTCCAGGAGAGAGACCGGTAAATGCGCCTCTATTTGCCCGCTCACAGACCACCAAAGGACGGACTAATGACCTCCAGCATGTCTCCCTAATGTGGGCACTTAGGTTATTTCACACCTCCAGGAGAGAGACCGGTAAATGCGCCTCTATTTGCCCGCTCACAGACCACCAAAGGACGGACTAATGACCTCCAGCATGTCTCCCTAATGTGGGCACTTAGGTTATTTCACACCTCCAGGAGAGAGACCGGTAAATGCGCCTCTATTTGCCCGCTCACAGACCAC
>JASDAP010000050.1:33481-38481 GCA_031216635.1 Dissostichus eleginoides
CAGTGTGCAGCCTATGGCACTCCCAGGGCACATGACAGCTATTAAAAGCGGGGAAAAAGAGCCTGGAACCTGGGTAAACAGTGTGCACAGCCTATGGCACTCCCAGGGCACATGACAGCTATTAAGAAGCGGGGAAAAAGAGCCTGGATCCTGGGTAAACAGTGTGCACAGCCTATGGCACTCCCAGGGCACATGACAGCTATTAAAAGCGGGGAAAAAGAGCCTGGAACCTGGGTAAACAGTGTGCAGCCTATGGCACTCCCAGGGCACATGACAGCTATTAAAAAGCGGGGAAAAAGTGCCTGGAACCTGGGTAAACAGTCAAGAGCCTATGGCACTCCCAGGGCACATGACAGCTATTAAAAAGCGGGGAAAAAAGCCTGGAACCTGGGTAAACAGTCTGCACAGCCTATGGCACTCCCAGGGCACATGACAGCTATTAAAAAGCGGGGAAAAAGTGCCTGGAACCTGGGTAAACAGTCTGCAGAGCCTATGGCACTCCCAGGGCACATGACAGCTATTAAAAGCGGGGAAAAAGTGCCTGGAACCTGGGTAAACAGTGTGCAGAGCCTATGGCACTCCCAGGGCACATGACAGCTATTAAGAAGCGGGGAAAATGCCTGGAACCTGGGTAAACAGTGTGCAGAGCCTATGGCACTCCCAGGGCACATGACAGCTATTAAGAAGCGGGGAAAAAGTGCCTGGAACCTGGGTAAACAGTGTGCAGAGCCTATGGCACTCCCAGGGCACATGACAGCTATTAAGAAGCGGGGGAAAAGTGCCTGGAACCTGGGTAAACAGTGTGCAGAGCCTATGGCACTCCCAGGGCACATGACAGCTATTAAGAAGCGGGGGAAAAGTGCCTGGAACCTGGGTAAACAGTGTGCAGAGCCTATGGCACTCCCAGGGCACATGACAGCTATTAAGAAGCGGGGAAAAAGAGCCTGAACCTGGGTAAACAGTGTGCACAGCCTATGGCACTCCCAGGGCACATGACAGCTATTAAAAGCGGGGAAAAAGAGCCTGGAACCTGGGTAAACAGTGTGCACAGCCTATGGCACTCCCAGGGCACATGACAGCTATTAAGAAGCGGGGAAAAAGTGCCTGGAACCTGGGTAAACAGTCTGCACAGCCTATGGCACTCCCAGGGCACATGACAGCTATTAAAAAGCGGGGAAAAAGCCTGGAACCTGGGTAAACAGTGTGCACAGCCTATGGCACTCCCAGGGCACATGACAGCTATTAAAAAGCGGGGAAAAAGTGCCTGGAACCTGGGTAAACAGTCTACAGAGCCTATGGCACTCCCAGGGCACATGACAGCTATTAAAAGCGGGGAAAAAGTGCCTGGAACCTGGGTAAACAGTGTGCACAGCCTATGGCACTCCCAGGGCACATGACAGCTATTAAGAAGCGGGGAAAAGTGCCTGGAACCTGGGTAAACAGTGTGCAGAGCCTATGGCACTCCCAGGGCACATGACAGCTATTAAAAAGCGGGGAAAAAGAGCCTGGAACCTGGGTAAACAGTGTGCACAGCCTATGGCACTCCCAGGGCACATGACAGCTATTAAAAGCGGGGAAAAAGAGCCTGGAACCTGGGTAAACAGTGTGCACAGCCTATGGCACTCCCAGGGCACATGACAGCTATTAAAAAGCGGGGAAAAAGAGCCTGGAACCTGGGTAAACAGTGTGCAGAGCCTATGGCACTCCCAGGGCACATGACAGCTATTAAAAAGCGGGAAAAAGTGCCTGGAACCTGGGTAAACAGTCTACAGAGCCTATGGCACTCCCAGGGCACATGACAGCTATTAAAAAGCGGGGGAAAAGTGCCTGGAACCTGGGTAAACAGTGTGCAGAGCCTATGGCACTCCCAGGGCACATGACAGCTATTAAGAAGCGGGGAAAAGTGCCTGGAACCTGGGTAAACAGTGTGCAGAGCCTATGGCACTCCCAGGGCACATGACAGCTATTAAAAGCGGGGAAAAAGAGCCTGGAACCTGGGTAAACAGTGTGCACAGCCTATGGCACTCCCAGGGCACATGACAGCTATTAAGAAGCGGGGAAAAAGAGCCTGGAACCTGGGTAAACAGTGTGCACAGCCTATGGCACTCCCAGGGCACATGACAGCTATTAAGAAGCGGGGAAAAAGAGCCTGGAACCTGGGTAAACAGTGTGCACAGCCTATGGCACTCCCAGGGCACATGACAGCTATTAAAAGCGGGGAAAAAGTGCCTGGAACCTGGGTAAACAGTGTGCAGAGCCTATGGCACTCCCAGGGCACATGACAGCTATTAAAAAGCGGGGAAAAGTGCCTGGAACCTGGGTAAACAGTGTGCACAGTGTGGACTCCCAGGGCACATGACAGCTATTAAAAAGCGGAAAAAGAGCTGGATCCTGGGTAAACAGTGTGCACAGCCTATGGCACTCCCAGGGCACATGACAGCTATTAAGAAGCGGGGAAAAAGAGCCTGGAACCTGGGTAAACAGTGTGCACAGCCTATGGCACTCCCAGGGCACATGACAGCTATTAAGAAGCGGGGAAAGAGCCTGGAACCTGGGTAAACAGTGTGCACAGCCTATGGCACTCCCAGGGCACATGACAGCTATTAAGAAGCGGGGGGAAAGAGCCTGGATCCTGGGTAAACAGTGTGCACAGCCTATGGCACTCCCAGGGCACATGACAGCTATTAAAAGCGGGGAAAAAGAGCCTGGAACCTGGGTAAACAGTGTGCACAGCCTATGGCACTCCCAGGGCACATGACAGCTATTAAAGCGGGGAAAAAGTGCCTGGAACCTGGGTAAACAGTGTGCACAGCCTATGGCACTCCCAGGGCACATGACAGCTATTAAGAAGCGGGGAAAGAGCCTGGAACCTGGGTAAACAGTGTGCACAGCCTATGGCACTCCCAGGGCACATGACAGCTATTAAAAGCGGGGAAAAAGAGCCTGGAACCTGGGTAAACAGTGTGCACAGCCTATGGCACTCCCAGGGCACATGACAGCTATTAAGAAGCGGGGGAAAGAGCCTGGATCCTGGGTAAACAGTGTGCACAGCCTATGGCACTCCCAGGGCACATGACAGCTATTAAGAAGCGGGGAAAAAGCCTGGAACCTGGGTAAACAGTGTGCACAGTGTGTGGGACTCCCAGGGCACATGACAGCTATTAAAAAGCCAGAAAAAAAGCTTGGATCCTGGTTAAAATAGAGGCAGAGTGAACCCAGAGTGCAGGACCACGCAGCTGCCTTTTCAACCCAGGAAAAGGGTTTGAAAGGTGGGGGAAAGTGTTCATGCAGCCCCCTAATAACGGTAATAATGATTAAAAAACATTTCTACGGCAGCGTGTATTTTAAAACTATTTTAAACCGGTTAAAAAGCACAAAGTGATTTAAGTGCAGTTCCCATGTTTCCCCACAGGAGGGCACTTCACCCCACATGAGCACAGTGCATTAACAGTAAAACATGCAATAAAAAATGGCAAATCGATGGATTTAAGGCGCAGGGAGGCTCCGCACCAGACACAGGTACATTCCCAAGTCCCCACAGTAGTGACAGCGGTGATTTAAACTAGTTTCTGCGGGGAAAAGAGTGCTAAAAGTCGGATAAAACTCTGCTAAAACTCTGATAACGGTGTGGTAAGAGTCTGATTGTTTCAGAGACCCATAGTAAGGATACAACAAACCATTTACATCTAAAAGTATCCATTAAAATTCATTTGCAGGGGAAAAAGTGCAGAGAGAAGCCTGAAAATGCCTCTCCAGGACCACGGAGAGCTCCCAGGTGCTGAAGAGGGTGGGAGACAGGCTCACAGCTCAGCCCGGAACCTTCAGCAGGCCCCCCCCTGCAGCATCCCACCCCCAGCTGCTGGGCATCGACATGGAGGTGGGCAGTCCGCCTCTCGGCACCCAAACTCGGCCCTGAGACCTCCGGCCCCTCTCTCTGAACCAGCTATGAGAAGCCAATGTACCTCCAAACCCTTTGCTTACGGCCATACCACCCTGATCACGCCCGATCTCGTCCGATCTCGGAAGCTAAGCAGGGTCGGGCCGGGTCAGTACTTGGATGGGAGACCGCCTGGGAATACCCGGTGCTGTAAGCTTTTTTTTTAAACCCAGGACAGAGACCGGGAAAATCACCTCTCTTTGGCGGCTCACAGACCACCAAAGGACGGACTAATGACCTCCAGTACGTCTCCCTAATGTGGGCACTTAGGTTATTTCACACCTCCAGGAGAGAGACCGGTAAATGCGCCTCTATTTGCCCGCTCACAGACCACCAAAGGACGGACTAATGACCTCCAGCATGTCTCCCTAATGTGGGCACTTAGGTTATTTCACACCTCCAGGAGAGAGACCGGTAAATGCGCCTCTATTTGCCCGCTCACAGACCACCAAAGGACGGACTAATGACCTCCAGTATGTCTCCCTAATGTGGGCACTTAGGTTATTTCACACCTCCAGGAGAGCGACCGGTAAATGCGCCTCTATTTGCCCGCTCACAGACCACCAAAGGACGGACTAATGACCTCCAGCATGTCTCCCTAATGTGGGCACTTAGGTTATTTCACACCTCCAGGAGAGAGACCGGTAAATGCGCCTCTATTTGCCCGCTCACAGACCACCAAAGGACGGACTAATGACCTCCAGCACGTCTCCCTAATGTGGGCACTTAGGTTATTTCACACCTCCAGGAGAGAGACCGGTAAATGCGCCTCTATTTGCCCGCTCACAGACCACCAAAGGACGGACTAATGACCTCCAGCATGTCTCCCTAATGTGGGCACTTAGGTTATTTCACACCTCCAGGAGAGAGACCGGTAAATGCGCCTCTATTTGCCCGCTCACAGACCACCAAAGGACGGACTAATGACCTCCAGCATGTCTCCCTAATGTGGGCACTTAGGTTATTTCACACCTCCAGGAGAGAGACCGGTAAATGCGCCTCTATTTGCCCGCTCACAGACCACCAAAGGACGGACTAATGACCTCCAGCATGTCTCCCTAAT
>JASDAP010000050.1:50981-55981 GCA_031216635.1 Dissostichus eleginoides
CACATGACAGCTATTAAAAGAGCGGGGAAAAGAGCCTGGAACCTGGGTAAACAGTGTGCACAGCCTATGGCACTCCCAGGGCACATGACAGCTATTAAGAAGCGGGGAAAAAGTGCCTGGAACCTGGGTAAACAGTGTGCACAGCCTATGGCACTCCCAGGGCACATGACAGCTATTAAAAGCGGGGAAAAAGAGCCTGGAACCTGGGTAAACAGTGCACAGCCTATGGCACTCCCAGGGCACATGACAGCTATTAAGAAGCGGGGAAAAAGTGCCTGGAACCTGGGTAAACAGTGTGCAGAGCCTATGGCACTCCCAGGGCACATGACAGCTTAAAAAAGGGGGAAAGTGCCTGGAACCTGGGTAAACAGTGTGCAGAGCCTATGGCACTCCCAGGGCACATGACAGCTAAAAAGCGGGGAAAAAGTGCCTGGAACCTGGGTAAACAGTGTGCAGAGCCTATGGCACTCCCAGGGCACATGACAGCTATTAAAAAGCGGGGAAAAAGAGCCTGGAACCTGGGTAAACAGTGTGCACAGCCTATGGCACTCCCAGGGCACATGACAGCTATTAAAGCGGGGAAAAAGTGCCTGGAACCTGGGTAAACAGTGTGCAGAGCCTATGGCACTCCCAGGGCACATGACAGCTATTAAAAGCGGGGAAAAAGTGCCTGGAACCTGGGTAAACAGTGTGCACAGCCTATGGCACTCCCAGGGCACATGACAGCTATTAAGAAGCGGGGAAAAGTGCCTGGAACCTGGGTAAACAGTGTGCAGAGCCTATGGCACTCCCAGGGCACATGACAGCTATTAAGAAGCGGGGAAAAAGAGCCTGGAACCTGGGTAAACAGTGTGCACAGCCTATGGCACTCCCAGGGCACATGACAGCTATTAAGAAGCGGGGAAAAGTGCCTGGAACCTGGGTAAACAGTGTGCAGCCTATGGCACTCCCAGGGCACATGACAGCTATTAAGAAGCGGGGAAAAGAGCCTGGAACCTGGGTAAACAGTGTGCACAGCCTATGGCACTCCCAGGGCACATGACAGCTATTAAGAAGCGGGGAAAAAGAGCCTGGAACCTGGGTAAACAGTGTGCACAGCCTATGGCACTCCCAGGGCACATGACAGCTATTAAAAGGGGGAAAGAGCCTGGAACCTGGGTAAACAGTGTGCACAGCCTATGGCACTCCCAGGGCACATGACAGCTATTAAAAGCGGGGAAAAAGAGCCTGGAACCTGGGTAAACAGTGCACAGCCTATGGCACTCCCAGGGCACATGACAGCTATTAAGAAGCGGGGAAAAAGTGCCTAACCTGGGTAAACAGTGTGCACAGCCTATGGCACTCCCAGGGCACATGACAGCTATTAAAAGCGGGGGAAAAGTGCCTGGAACCTGGGTAAACAGTGTGCAGAGCCTATGGCACTCCCAGGGCACATGACAGCTATTAAAAAGCGGGGAAAAGTGCCTGGAACCTGGGTAAACAGTGTGCAGAGCCTATGGCACTCCCAGGGCACATGACAGCTATTAAAAGCGGGGAAAAGTGCCTGGAACCTGGGTAAACAGTGTGCACAGCCTATGGCACTCCCAGGGCACATGACAGCTATTAAGAAGCGGGGAAAAAGAGCCTGGAACCTGGGTAAACAGTGTGCACAGCCTATGGCACTCCCAGGGCACATGACAGCTATTAAGAAGCGGGGAAAGAGCCTGGAACCTGGGTAAACAGTGTGCACAGCCTATGGCACTCCCAGGGCACATGACAGCTATTAAGAAGCGGGGAAAAAGAGCCTGGAACCTGGGTAAACAGTGTGCACAGCCTATGGCACTCCCAGGGCACATGACAGCTATTAAAAGCGGGGAAAAAGAGCCTGGAACCTGGGTAAACAGTGTGCAGAGCCTATGGCACTCCCAGGGCACATGACAGCTATTAAGAAGCGGGGGGAAAGAGCCTGGATCCTGGGTAAACAGTGTGCACAGCCTATGGCACTCCCAGGGCACATGACAGCTATTAAAAGCGGGGAAAAGAGCCTGGAACCTGGGTAAACAGTGTGCACAGCCTATGGCACTCCCAGGGCACATGACAGCTATTAAGAAGCGGGGAAAAAGTGCCTGGAACCTGGGTAAACAGTGTGCACAGCCTATGGCACTCCCAGGGCACATGACAGCTATTAAAAGCGGGGAAAAAGAGCCTGGAACCTGGGTAAACAGTGTGCACAGCCTATGGCACTCCCAGGGCACATGACAGCTATTAAGAAGCGGGGAAAAAGTGCCTGGAACCTGGGTAAACAGTGTGCAGAGCCTATGGCACTCCCAGGGCACATGACAGCTATTAAAAGCGGGGAAAAAGTGCCTGGAACCTGGGTAAACAGTGTGCAGAGCCTATGGCACTCCCAGGGCACATGACAGCTATTAAAAAGCGGGGAAAAAGTGCCTGGAACCTGGGTAAACAGTGTGCAGAGCCTATGGCACTCCCAGGGCACATGACAGCTATTAAAAGCGGGGAAAAAGAGCCTGGAACCTGGGTAAACAGTGTGCACAGCCTATGGCACTCCCAGGGCACATGACAGCTATTAAGAAGCGGGGAAAAAGAGCCTGGAACCTGGGTAAACAGTGCACAGCCTATGGCACTCCCAGGGCACATGACAGCTATTAAAAGCGGGGAAAAAGAGCCTGGAACCTGGGTAAACAGTGTGCACAGCCTATGGCACTCCCAGGGCACATGACAGCTATTAAAAGCGGGGAAAAAGAGCCTGGAACCTGGGTAAACAGTGTGCACAGTGTGTGGACTCCCAGGGCACATGACAGCTATTAAAAAGCCAGGAAAAAGAGCTTGGATCCTGGTTAAAATAGAGGCAGAGTGAACCCAGAGTGCAGGACCACGCAGCTGCCTTTTCAACCCAGGAAAAGGGTTTGAAAGGTGGGGGAAAGTGTTCATGCAGCCCCCTAACACGGTAACAATGATTAAAAACCATTTCTAGGGCAGCGTATTTTAAAAGTGAAAAAAACCCCATTTTAAACCGTTTAAAAAGCACAAAGTGATTTAAGTGCAGTTCCCATGTTTCCCCACAGGAGGGCACTTCGCCCCACATGAGCACAGTGCATTAACAGTAAAACATGCAATAAAAAATGGCAAATCAATGGATTTAAGGTGCAGGGAGGCTCCGCACCAGACACATGTACATTCCCAAGTCCCCACAATAGTGACAACGGTGATTTAAACTAGTTTCTGCGGGGAAAAGAGTGCTAAAAGTCGGATAAAACTCTGCTAAAACTCTGATAACGGTGTGGTAAGAGTCTGATTGTTTCAGAGACCCATAGTAAGGATACAACAAACCATTTACATCTAAAAGTATCCATTAAAATTCATTTGCAGGGGAAAAAGTGCAGAGAGAAGCCTGAAAATGCCTCTCCAGGACCACGGAGAGCTCCCAGGTGCTGAAGAGGGTGGGAGACAGGCTCACAGCTCAGCCCGGAACCTTCAGCAGGCCCCCCTGCAGCATCCCACCCCCAGCTGCTGGGCATCGACTCGACATGGAGGTGGGCAGTCCGCCTCTCGGCACCCAAACTCGGCCCTGAGACCTCCAGCCCCTCTCTCTGAACCAGCTATGAGAAGCCAATGTACCTCCAAACCCTTTGCTTACGGCCATACCACCCTGATCACGCCCGATCTCGTCCGATCTCGGAAGCTAAGCAGGGTCGGGCCGGGTCAGTACTTGGATGGGAGACCGCCTGGGAATACCCGGTGCTGTAAGCTTTTTTTTTAAACCCAGGACAGAGACCGGGAAAATCACCTCTCTTTGGGCTCACACACCACCAAAGGACGGGCTAATGACCCCAGCATGTCTCCCTAATGTGGGCACTTATTATTTCACACTCCAGGAGAGAGACCGGAAAATCACCTATTTACAAGCTCACAGACCCCAAAGACGGCCTAAGACCTCCAGCATGTCTCCCTAATGTGGGCACTTAGGTTATTTCACACCTCCAGGAGAGAGACCGGAAAATCACCTCTATTTGCGCTCACAGACCACCAAAGGACGGCTAATGACCCCAGCATGTCTCCCTAATGTGGGCACTTAGGTTATTTCACACTCCAGGAGAGAGAGGAAAATCCTCTATTTACGCTCACAGACCCCAAAGACGGCCTAAGACCTCCAGCATGTCTCCCTAATGTGGGCACTTAGGTTATTTCACACCTCCAGGAGAGAGACCGGTAAATCCTCTTTGCCCGCTCACAGACCACCAAAGGACGGACTAATGACCTCCAGCACGTCTCCCTAATGTGGGCACTTATTATTTCACACCTCCAGGAGAGAGACCGGTAAATCCTCTATTTCCGCTCACAGACCCCCAAAGGACGGCCTGGAGACCTCCAGCATGTCTCCCTAATGTGGGCACTTAGGTTATTTCACACCTCCAGGAGAGAGACCGGTAAATCCTCTATTTGCCCGCTCACAGACCCCAAAGGACGGACTAATGACCTCCAGCATGTCTCCCTAATGTGGGCACTTAGGTTATTTCACACCTCCAGGAGAGAGACCGGTAAATGCCCTCTTTGCCCGCTCACAGACCACCAAAGGACGGACTAATGACCTCCAGCACGTCTCCCTAATGTGGGCACTTAGGTTATTTCACACCTCCAGGAGAGAGAGCGGTAAATGCGCCTCTTGCCCGCTCACAGACCACCAAAGGACGGACTAATGACCTCCAGCACGTCTCCCTAATGTGGGCACTTAGGTTATTTCACACCTCCAGGAGAGAGACCGGTAAATGCGCCTCTATTTGCCCGCTCACAGACCACCAAAGGACGGACTAATGACCTCCAGCACGTCTCCCTAATGTGGGCACTTAGGTTATTTCACACCTCCAGGAGAGAGACCGGTAAATGCGCCTCTATTTGCCCGCTCACAGACCACCAAAGGACGGACTAATGACCTCCAGCACGTCTCCCTAATGTGGGCACTTAGGTTATTTCACACCTCCAGGAGAGAGACCGGTAAATGC
>JASDAP010000051.1:0-101778 GCA_031216635.1 Dissostichus eleginoides
TTGTCTCAGTTTGTCTCAGCTTGTCTCAGTTTGTCTCAGTTTGTTTAGCTTGTCTCAGTGAGTCTCAGTGTGTCTCAGCTTGTCTCAGTGTGTCTCAGTCTCTCTCACCTTGTCTCAGTTGTCTCAGTTTGTCTCAGCTTGTCTCAGTTTATCTCAGCTTGTCTCACCTTGTGTCAGCTTGTCTCAGTGTGTCTCAGCTTGTCTCAGTTATTCTCAGTTTGTCTCAGTTTGTCTCAGTTTGTCTCAGTGTGTCTCAGCTTGTCTCAGCTTGTCTCAGCTTGTCTCACCTTGTCTCAGCTTGTCTCAGTGTGTCTCAGCTTGTCTCTGTTTGTCTCAGTTTGTCTCAGCTTGTCTCAGTTTGTCTCAGTTTGTCTCAGCTTGTCTCAATGTGTCTCAGTTATTCTCAGCTTGTCTCAGTTTGTCTCAGTTTGTCTCAGCTTGTCTCAATGTGTCTCAGTTATTCTCAGTTTGTCTCAGTTTGTCTCAGTTTGTCTCAGCTTGTCTCAATGTGTCTCAGTTATTCTCAGTTTGTCTCATTTTGTCTCAGTTTGTCTCAGCTTGTCTCAATGTGTCTCAGTTATTCTCAGTTTGTCTCAGTTTGTCTCAGCTTGTCTCAGTTTGTCTCAGTTTGTCTCAGCTTGTCTCAGTTTGTCTCAGCTTGTCTCACCTTGTCTCAGTTTGTCTCACCTTGTCTCAGTGTGTCTCAGCTTGTCTCAGTGTGTCTCAGTTTGTCTCACCTTGTCTCAGTTTGTCTCACCTTGTCTCAGTTTGTCTCAGCTTGTCTCAGCTTGTCTCAGTTTGTCTCAGTTTGTCTTAGCTTGTCTCAGTGAGTCTCAGTGTGTCTCAGCTTGTCTCAGTGTGTCTCAGTCTCTCACACCTTGTCTCACTTTGTCTCAGTTTGTCTCAGTTTGTCTCACCTTGTCTCAGTTTGTCTCACCTTGTCTCAGTTTGTCTCAGCTTGTCTCAGCTTGTCTCAGTTTGTCTCAGTTTGTCTTAGCTTGTCTCAGTGAGTCTCAGTGTGTCTCAGCTTGTCTCAGTGTGTCTCAGTCTCTCTCACCTTGTCTCAGTTTGTCTCAGTTTGTCTCAGCTTGTCTCAGTTTGTCTCAGCTTGTCTCACCTTGTCTCAGCTTGTCTCAGTGTGTCTCAGCTTGTCTCAGTTATTCTCAGTTTGTCTCAGCTTGTCTCAGTGTGTCTCAGCTTGTCTCAGTTATTCTCAGTTTGTCTCAGTTTGTCTCAGTTTGTCTCAGTGTGTCTCAGCTTGTCTCAGCTTGTCTCAGCTTGTCTCACCTTGTCTCACCTTGTCTCAGTTTGTCTCAGTTTGTCTCACCTTGTCTCAGTGTGTCTCAGTGTGTCTCAGTGAGTCTCAGTTTGTCTCAGTGAGTCTCAGTTTGTCTCAGTTTGTCTCAGTTTGTCTCACCTTGTCTCAGCTTGTCTCAGTTTGTCTCAGCTTGTCTCAGTTTGTCTCAGTTTGTCTCAGTTTGTCTCAGTGTGTCTCAGTTTGTCTCACCTTGTCTCAGTTTGTCTCAGTTTGTCTCAGCTTGTCTCAGTTTATCTCAGCTTGTCTCACCTTGTCTCAGCTTGTCTCAGTGTGTCTCAGCTTGTCTCAGTTATTCTCAGTTTGTCTCAGTTTGTCTCAGTTTGTCTCAGTGTGTCTCAGCTTGTCTCAGCTTGTCTCAGCTTGTCTCACCTTGTCTCAGCTTGTCTCAGTGTGTCTCAGCTTGTCTCTGTTTGTCTCAGTTTGTCTCAGCTTGTCTCAGTTTGTCTCAGTTTGTCTCAGCTTGTCTCAATGTGTCTCAGTTATTCTCAGCTTGTCTCAGTTTGTCTCAGTTTGTCTCAGCTTGTCTCAATGTGTCTCAGTTATTCTCAGTTTGTCTCAGTTTGTCTCAGTTTGTCTCAGCTTGTCTCAATGTGTCTCAGTTATTCTCAGTTTGTCTCATTTTGTCTCAGTTTGTCTCAGCTTGTCTCAATGTGTCTCAGTTATTCTCAGTTTGTCTCAGTTTGTCTCAGCTTGTCTCAGTTTGTCTCAGTTTTCTCAGCTTGTCTCAGTTTGTCTCAGCTTGTCTCACCTTGTCTCAGTTTGTCTCACCTTGTCTCAGTGTGTCTCAGCTTGTCTCAGTGTGTCTCAGTTTGTCTCACCTTGTCTCAGTTTGTCTCACCTTGTCTCAGTTTGTCTCAGCTTGTCTCAGCTTGTCTCAGTTTGTCTCAGTTTGTCTTAGCTTGTCTCAGTGAGTCTCAGTGTGTCTCAGCTTGTCTCAGTGTGTCTCAGTCTCTCACACCTTGTCTCACTTTGTCTCAGTTTGTCTCAGTTTGTCTCACCTTGTCTCAGTTTGTCTCACCTTGTCTCAGTTTGTCTCAGCTTGTCTCAGCTTGTCTCAGTTTGTCTCAGTTTGTCTTAGCTTGTCTCAGTGAGTCTCAGTGTGTCTCAGCTTGTCTCAGTGTGTCTCAGTCTCTCTCACCTTGTCTCAGTTTGTCTCAGTTTGTCTCAGCTTGTCTCAGTTTGTCTCAGCTTGTCTCACCTTGTCTCAGCTTGTCTCAGTGTGTCTCAGCTTGTCTCAGTTATTCTCAGTTTGTCTCAGCTTGTCTCAGTGTGTCTCAGCTTGTCTCAGTTATTCTCAGTTTGTCTCAGTTTGTCTCAGTTTGTCTCAGTGTGTCTCAGCTTGTCTCAGCTTGTCTCAGCTTGTCTCACCTTGTCTCACCTTGTCTCAGTTTGTCTCAGTTTGTCTCACCTTGTCTCAGTGTGTCTCAGTGTGTCTCAGTGAGTCTCAGTTTGTCTCAGTGAGTCTCAGTTTGTCTCAGTTTGTCTCAGTTTGTCTCACCTTGTCTCAGCTTGTCTCAGTTTGTCTCAGCTTGTCTCAGTTTGTCTCAGTTTGTCTCAGTTTGTCTCAGTGTGTCTCAGTTTGTCTCACCTTGTCTCAGTTTGTCTCAGTTTGTCTCAGTGTGTCTCAGTGAGTCTCAGCTTGTCTCAGCTTGTCTCACCTTGTCTCAGTTTGTCTCACCTTGTCTCAGGTACAGTGAATACAGTAATATGAATGAGAGCTATGGAGGGTACCTGCTGTGTAGACGCTGAGGAAGAGCAGGCAGACGCTGAGGAAAGAAGCCATGATCCTCTCTTGACTTCACAAACTCTGACACAGTTTCCCTGAGAGCGGCTCTAACAACCAAAGAGACGTCAGCTGACCTGCAGCGTCATCTGTTGCTAGGGAGACAATCCAGGTTAAAATCACCCAGAGAGAAGAGAGAGAGAAGAGAGAGAGAAGAGAGACGTCAGCTGACCTGCAGCGTCATCTGTTGCTAGGTAGACAATCCAGGTTAAAATCACCCAGAGAGAAGAGAGAGAGAAGAGAGAGAGAGAGAAGAGAGACGTCAGCTGACCTGCAGCGTCATCTGTTGCTAGGGAGACAATCCAGGTTAAAATCACCCAGAGAGAAGAGAGAGAGAAGAGAGACGTCAGCTGACCTGCAGCGTCATCTGTTGCTAGGGAGACAATCCAGGTTAAAATCACCCTGAGAGAAGAGAGAGAGAAGAGAGAGAGAAGAGAGAGAGAAGAGAGACGTCAGCTGACCTGCAGCGTCATCTGTTGCTAGGGAGACAATCCAGGTTAAAATCACCCGGAGAGAAGAGAGAGAGAAGAGAGACGTCAGCTGACCTGCAGCGTCATCTGTTGCTAGGGAGACAATCCAGGTTAAAATCACCCAGAGATAAGAGAGAGAGAAGAGAGACGTCAGCTGACCTGCAGCGTCATCTGTTGCTAGGGAGACAATCCAGGTTAAAATCACCCAGAGAGAAGAGAGAGAGAAGAGAGAGAGAAGAGAGACGTCAGCTGACCTGCAGCGTCATCTGTTGCTAGGGAGACAATCCAGGTTAAAATCACCCGGAGAGAAGAGAGAGAGAAGAGAGAGAGAGAGAAGAGAGAGAGAAGAGAGACGTCAGCTGACCTGCAGCGTCATCTGTTGCTAGGTAGACAATCCAGGTTAAAATCACCCGGAGAGAAGAGAGAGAGAAGAGAGACGTCAGCTGACCTGCAGCGTCATCTGTTGCTAGGGAGACAATCCAGGTTAAAATCACCCAGAGAGAAGAGAGAGAGAAGAGAGAGAGAGAGAAGAGAGAGAGAAGAGAGACGTCAGCTGACCTGCAGCGTCATCTGTTGCTAGGGAGACAATCCAGGTTAAAATCACCCGGAGAGAAGAGAGAGAGAAGAGAGACGTCAGCTGACCTGCAGCGTCATCTGTTGCTAGGAGACAATCCAGGTTAAAATCACCCAGAGAGAAGAGAGAGAGAAGAGAGAGAGAAGAGAGAGAGAAGAGAGAGAGAAGAGAGACATCAGCTGACCTGCAGCGTCATCTGTTGCTAGGGAGACAATCCAGGTTAAAATCACCCAGAGAGAAGAGGGAGAGAAGAGAGAGAGAAGAGAGAGAGAAGAGAGAGAGAAGAGAGAGAAGACTGAAACACAGAGTAAAGACTGAAACACAGAGTAAAGACTGAAACACAGAGAAAAGACTGAAACACAGAGTAAAGACTGAAACACAGAGAAAAGACTGAAACACAGAGAGAAGACTGAAACACAGAGTAAAGACTGAAACACAGAGAGAAGACTGAAACACAGAGAGAAGACTGAAACACAGAGTAAAGACTGAAACACAGAGAGAAGACTGAAACACAGAGTAAAGACTGAAACACAGAGTAAAGACTGAAACACAGAGAAAAGACTGAAACACAGAGAGAAGACTGAAACACAGAGAGAAGACTGAAACACAGAGTCAGACTAAAGACTGAAACACAGACTCAGACTAAAGACTGAAACACAGACTGAGACTAAAGACTGAAACACAGACTAAAGACTGAAACACAGAGTCAGACTAAAGACTGAAACACAGACTCAGACTAAAGACTGAAACACAGACTCAGACTAAAGACTGAAACACAGACTGAGACTAAAGACTGAAACACAGACTCAGACTAAAGACTGAAACACAGAGTCAGACTAAAGACTGAAACACAGAGTCAGACTAAAGACTGAAACACAGACTGAGACTAAAGACTGAAACACAGAGTCGGACTAAAGACTGAAACACAGACTGAGACTATAGACTGAAACACAGACTGAGACTAAAGACTGAAACACAGACTGAGACTAAAGACTGAAACACAGAGTAAGACTAAAGACTGAAACACAGACTCAGACTAAAGACTGAAACACAGAGTCAGACTAAAGACTGAAACACAGAGTAAAGACTGAAACACAGAGTCAGACTAAAGACTGAAACACAGAGTCAGACTAAAGACTGAAACACAGAGTCAGACTAAAGACTGAAACACAGACTAAAGACTGAAACACAGAGTCAGACTAAAGACTGAAACACAGAGTCAGACTAAAGACTGAAACACAGAGTCAGACTAAAGACTGAAACACAGACTAAAGACTGAAACACAGAGTCAGACTAAAGACTGAAACACAGAGTCAGACTAAAGACTGAAACACAGAGTCAGACTAAAGACTGAAACACAGACTAAAGACTGAAACAGAGTCAGACTAAAGACTGAAACACAGAGTCAGACTAAAGACTGAAACACAGAGTCAGACTAAAGACTGAAACACAGACTAAAGACTGAAACACAGAGTCAGACTAAAGACTGAAACACAGAGTCAGACTAAAGACTGAAACACAGAGTCAGACTAAAGACTGAAACACAGACTAAAGACTGAAACACAGAGTCAGACTAAAGACTGAAACACAGAGTCAGACTAAAGACTGAAACACAGACTAAAGACTGAAACACAGAGTCAGACTAAAGACTGAAACACAGAGTCAGACTAAATACTGAAACACAGACTCAGACTAAAGACTGAAACACAGACTGAGACTAAAGACTGAAACACAGACTGAGACTAAAGACTGAAACACAGACTGAGACTAAAGACTGAAACACAGACTCAGACTAAAGACTGAAACACAGACTGAGACTAAAGACTGAAACACAGACTCAGACTAAAGACTGAAACACAGAGTCAGAGTAAAGACTGAAACACAGACTGAGACTAAAGACTGAAACACAGACTGAGACTAAAGACTGAAACACAGGGTCAGACTAAAGACTGAAACACAGACTCAGACTAAAGACTGAAACACAGAGTCAGACTAAAGACTGAAACACAGACTCAGACTAAAGACTGAAACACAGAGTCAGACTAAAGACTGAAACACAGACTCAGACTAAAGACTGAAACACAGAGTTAGACTAAAGACTGAAACACAGAGTCAGACTAAAGACTGAAACACAGACTGAGACTAAAGACTGAAACACAGAGTCAGACTAAAGACTGAAACACAGACTGAGACTAAAGACTGTAACAAAGAGTCAGACTAAAGACTGAAACACACTGCTACCAGAGGTGTGTGTGTGTGTGTGTGTGTTTGTGTTTGTGTGTGTGTGTGTGTGTGTGTGTGTGTGTGTGTGTGTGTGTGTGTGTGTGTGTGTGTGTGTGTGTGTACCTGAGGCCTGTACTACGAAGCCGGATGTTCCCTTAGCGAGCTAACTTCAGGTTAACTCTGGGTCTCCGTTCCTACGACGCTGGGTCTCTTCTTAGCGGGCTAGATCTCCATGGTAACTGATGCTGAGCGGCTAGCCTGGTCCGGAGCAGGTTAGGTTCCAGGATAAGAGGTCAACTCAGTGAAAGCACCGCCTGCTGACCAATCAGAGCTCAGTGTGCGGAGTTTAAAGCGATCAAGTCATATTACAGGAGAAAGGAAACACAGAGAAACTGCCGTTGCAGGAAAGACGGCCGGCAAAAATCACCGACTGTGTGAACGTGAACATGAATAGAATATCACCTCCCATCTTCAGAGCAATCTGACTATTATAACATTAGCGTTAAGAAAGCTTACTGAAATATCTGCCACAACACAAGTAACCGGATCAAAGTAACATTACGTACAGTCCACTGTCCACTGAGTGCAGACGTGGATGTGTCCCATTATCATTCATATCACATCATATCACATCATAATGTATCATATATCTCCTTATCTGAGTCAGCTGAGCCGGATCTGGCCGTGCAACACTCACAGTGTCACATACTGTCTGCAGAAGGATTATTTTAAGCAACACATTAAGTTGAGGAAACACTCGAGTCAAATGTAATGAAAGTCAGATCGTGTCTTAGACGGGGCAGTAATATCATAAACCTGTTAATGGACGCATTCAAACACTTGTTCTGTTACCAGCTGTATTCACCTCGCAGGTGCAGCTATGTGGCTTTGATCCTGGATCAAGTGTTTAAGTCATGGATGTTTAAAGTTTAACTTCTTCATATTTGTCTAATATTATAGTTCACTTTTCATTCAGGAAGTATGAAGCTGCGCTGTCAGTGCGCTTCTCCATGTTTGTGATTGGTCAAATGTTGCTAACCCCGCCCCTTTTATGTGAACCTAACTAGACAGGACAAAGCTGGCTTGAGCGATCCACTTGATAACCAGCCTCGTAGGACCGTTTAGCGAGAGCGCGTTTGTTTTGGATTAGGCCAACCAGCTAACTCAAACATATCCAGGTTATGTTGAACCGGCTTCGTCGTACAGAGGCCTCAGGACTGTCACAGTCTGAAACCTCTTTAGACTGTGGGGAGGTTTTTACAGAGACTGTTTTATTCGTGGTACTGGCTACAAGAAAAAGAATGGAGGAAAGTGGGAATCAAACAGATAGGATTCATTACTAGAACACATAGAGAGAGTATAAGAAGCCTGGGCTGAGAGCCAGCTGTTTAGCACTTAGTGTGAGGGTCATATATCCCCCACCTGGCCCAATCCCCTTCCTCTACCTGTGTGTTAACCAATGAGGACACTGGAGGTGGTCTACATGTGAAAATGATGATAAAGACACAACTAAGAGAAGCTCAATCTTTATTTAAAACAGGTTTCATCACAAGGTCATTCAGAGAGTTCAGGGAACATCAGGAAAGAGTTTCAGACAGGTTTCATTAGAGGTGTAAACAAAAGGATCACAGCATTATTATCAGAGCTAGACCCAGCAGAGCCTGTCTTTATCCCGCTGCCCTGCGTCACCATGCCTTCAGGCCCCCACACATTTTCATATGATTATGATTTACTTCTACTATATTTTACACAGTGGGGAGGTTATCAAAGGAAGGGTTAAAGCCTCTGTGGGATCAGGTGATCATGTGATCATGTGATGATGTGATCATGTGATCATGTGATCATGTGATGATGTGATCATGTGATGATGTGATCAAGTGATCATGTGATCATGTGATCATGTGATCATGAGATGATGTGATGTGATCATGTGATGATGTGATCATGTGATCATGTGATCATGAGATCATGAGATCATGAGATGATGTGATGTGATCATGTGATGATGTGATGATGTGATGATGTGATCATGTGATGATGTGATCATGTGATCATGTGGTCTCCTCAGGTACTCAGACTGGAGGGTGAGGGTCTTTCACCCTGAACTCAGCTGCACTCGTTCCCTTTGATCAGGAAGAAGGTCCCAGCAGCCACTCCCAGGAGACCCACCGTCAGACCCAGAGCACAGAAGACTGCTGGTCCCACGCCGGGCTGAGACCCTGCTCCTCGGGGACAGAACAGAGACATCAGGTCAACATCTGGAGACACACAACATCAGGTCAACATCTGGAGACACACAACATCAGGTCAACATCTGGAGACAGAACACAGAGACATCAGGTCAACATCTGGAGACAGAACACAGAGACATCAGGTCAACATCTGGAGACAGAACACAGAGACATCAGGTCAACATCTGGAGCCACATAACATCAGGTCAACATCTGGAGACAGACAACATCAGGTCAACATCTGGAGACAGACAACAGAGACATCAGGTCAACATCTGGAGACAGAACAGAGACATCAGGTCAACATCTGGAGACAGACAACATCAGGCCAACATCTGGAGACACACAAAATCAGGTCAACATCTGGAGACACACAACATCAGGTCAACATCTGGAGACAGAACAGAGACATCAGGTCAACATCTGGAGACAGACACCATCAGGTCAACATCTGGAGACAGAACAGAGACATCAGGTCAACATCTGGAGACAGAACAGAGACATCAGGTCAACATCTGGAGACAGACAACATCAGGTCAACATCTGGAGACAGGAACATCTGGAGACAGACAACATCAGGTCAACATCTGGAGACAGAACACAGAGACATCAGGTCAACATCTGGAGACACACAACATCAGGTCAACATCTGGAGACAGAACAGAGACATAAGGTCAACATCTGGAGACAGACAATATCAGGTCAACATCTGGAGACAAACAACATCTGGTCAACATCTGGAGACAGACAACATCAGGTCAACATCTGGAGACAGAACACAGAGACATCAGGTCAACATCTGGAGACAGACAATATCAGGTCAACATCTGGAGACAGACAACATCTGGTCAACATCTGGAGACAGACAACATCAGGTCGACATCTGGAGACAGAACACAGAGACATCAGGTCAACATCTGGAGACAGACAATATCAGGTCAACATCTGGAGACAGACAACATCTGGTCAACATCTGGAGACAGACAATATCAGGTCAACATCTGGAGACAGACAACATCAGGTCAACATCTGGAGACACACAACATCAGGTTAACATCTGGAGACAGACAACATCAGGTCAACATCTGGAGAGAGACAACAGAGACATCAAGTCAACATCTGGGGACAGAACACAGAGACATCAGGTCAACATCTGGAGACAGAACACAGAGACATCAGGTCAACATCTGGAGACAGACAGACATCAGGTCTACATCTGGAGACAGGAACACCTGGAGACAGGAACAGCTGGAGACAGGAACATCTGGAGACAGGAACACCTGGAGACAGGAACATCTGGAGACAGGAATACCTGGAGACATCTGGAGACAGGAACATCTGGAGACAGGAACACCTGGAGACAGGAACACCTGGAGACAGGAACATCTGGAGACAGGAACACCTGGAGACAGGAACACCTGGAGACATCTGAAGACAGGAACATCTGGAGACAGGAACACCTGGAGACATCTGGAGACAGGAACATCTGGAGACAGGAACACCTGGAGACAGGAACACCTGGAGACAGGAACACCTGGAGACAGGAACATCTGGAGACAGGAACACCTGGAGACAGGAACACCTGGAGACAGGAGCATCTGGCCTCAAGTCAGTTTGTATTTCGAGTTCACGTGAAGCTCTCACCCCAGAATGTGGTCAGCGGCTGGTCCAGAGCCAGATGTTGGACCCCACAGCTGTAGATGTCTCCCAGCTGGGGGTGGGTGAACCAGTCTGGAGAACTGGCTGAAGGAACCCTCTTTGGAGAGGAAGGGAACGGGGAAGCTGGTTCCTTCAGTCACGTTCTCTCCGTTCTTTGTCCAGAAGAAGCTCACAGGAGCCGGATAGAAACCGGTCACATGACAGACGAGGACGTTCCCCTCTCCCATCTCCACTTCCTGTTTGGTGTAGAGCAGCGGGGTGGAAGGAGGATCTGTGCAGAGACACTTCCTGTTAGATGATCGTCTAAGATTACACACACTCTCACACACACACACACAAACACTCAAAGACACACACAGACCACACACACACACACTGAGCATGTAATGTATTCTCTAACACAGTATAACATGTAACGAAGTTCTTCTGGTTTGATGCTAACTGCATTTGGTCGTCTCACTGCTGTGCGATGATAGTAAATATAAATAAAGTGGATGAATCTAAAGTCCGATGTGGGCTCATTGATTAAATGAATAAGTCTAACTTGTTTGGTGAATACTTGAAATAAAATAGATTGAATAGGAATGCTGTTATAAACTTGGGTTGCATTGGGAGTGTATTCAATATTGATCACAAAGACACGTCCAGTCCAACGTGTTTAAATATCTGAAAGAGAAAGAGACAGAAGACGTTTACCTTTCTCCAGGGAGACGTTCTTGTAGGCTTCACGGAGTACTCCCAGGTTGCATCTGCAGACCTGTAGATGACCCTGAGCGGCTTCATAAGAGACACCAATATGCTCTGGAATAAAGCTGGGCTGAGCGTCCACTCCTTTCCCTGCTTTGAAGTCAGCGTGCCACATCTCCTCTGCATCCAGAGCAGACATGAACTCCTCATCAGAGACTGAACAGCCGGTGAAATCAAGGTCATCATGTGGAACTGAAGAGAAACACAACATGTAACTGTTGTTAGTAAACACTGACTGTTGGTAAACACTGGCTGTTGGTAAACACTGACTGTTGGTAAACACTGGCTGTTGGTAAACACTGACTGTTGGTAAACACTGACTGTTGGTAAACACTGACTGTTGGTAAACACTGACTGTTAGTAAACACTGACTGTTAGTAAACACTGACTGTTGGTAAACACTGGCTGTTGGTAAACACTGGCTGTTGGTAAACACTGACTGTTGGTAAACACTGACTGTTAGTAAACACTGACTGTTGGTAAACACTGGCTGTTGGTAAACACTGGCTGTTGGTAAACACTGACTGTTGGTAAACACTGACTGTTAGTAAACACTGACTGTTGGTAAACACTGACTGTTGGTAAACACTGACTGTTGGTAAACACTGGCTGTTGGTAAACACTGGCTGTTAGTAAACACTGGCTGTTGGTAAACACTGACTGTTGGTAAACACTGACTGTTAGTAAACACTGACTGTTGGTAAACACTGACTGTTGGTAAACACTGGCTGTTAGTAAACACTGGCTGTTGGTAAACACTGACTGTTGGTAAACACTGACTGTTGGTAAACACTGACTGTTGGTAAACACTGACTGTTGGTAAACACTGACTGTTGGTAAACACTAGCTGTTGGTAAACACTGACTGTTGGTAAACACTGACTGTTGGTAAACACTGGCTGTTAGTAAACACTGGCTGTTGGTAAACACTGACTGTTGGTAAACACTGGCTGTTGGTAAACACTGACTGTTAGTAAACACTGACTGTTAGTAAACACTGACTGTTGGTAAACACTGACTGTTGGTAAACACTGACTGTTGGTAAACACTGACTGTTGGTAAACACTGACTGTTGGTAAACACTGACTGTTGGTAAACACTGGCTGTTGGTAAACACTGACTGTTAGTAAACACTGACTGTTGGTAAACACTGACTGTTGGTAAACACTGACTGTTGGTAAACACTGACTGTTGGTAAACACTAGCTGTTGGTAAACACTGACTGTTGGTAAACACTGACTGTTGGTAAACACTAGCTGTTGGTAAACAGGACGTGAACAGAAACTGACCGTCAGCTGAAACACAGAGGACCCCGCAGAGGAAGAGGAGCATCATCTTCATCATCATCATCATCATCATCATCATCATCATCATCATCTCTCTGTAGCTGTCTCTCTGTAGCTCTCTGTCTCTCTGTACCTCTCTGTCTCTCTGCTGTCTGTCTCTCTGTAGCTGTCTGTCTCTCTGTCTCTCTGTAGCTGTCTGTCTGTCTCTCTGGAGCTGTCTGTCTCTCTGGAGCTGTCTGTCTCTCTGTAGCTGTCTGTCTCTCTGCTGTCTGTCTCTCTGTAGCTGTCTGTCTCTCTTAGGCTGTCTGTCTCTCTGCTGTCTGTCTCTCTGTAGCTGTCTGTCTCTCTGCAGCTGTCTGTCTCTATGTAGCGGTCTGTCTCTCTGTAACTGTCTGTCTCTCTGTAGCTGTCTCTGTCTCTCTGTAGCTGTCTGTCTCTCTGTAGCTGTCTCTCTGTAGCTGTCTCTCTGTAGCTGTCTGTCTCTCTGTAGCTGTCTGTCTCTCTGTAGCTGTCTGTCTGTCTCTCTGTAGCTGTCTGTCTCTCTGTAGCTGTCTCTCTGTAGCTGTCTGTCTCTCTAAAGTTGTCTGAAGAGACTGACAGAAAGTTAGCAGCAGCCGGCTCTTAGAGTGTCAGCAGCCAATCAGAGAGCAGAGATTAAATTATGGTCATCAGTATCCGGGTAGAGGCAGCTGCTCTCTTTGATTACAGAGAGGACTGTAGTGTCTCTACTTTAAAGAGTCCTCTCCTATATATCAGTAGGTAGTGTCTCTACTTTAAAGAGTCCTCTCCTGCTGATGTTCAGGTGTATATCAGTATGTAGTGTCTCTACTTTAAAGAGTCCTCTCCTGCTGATGTTCAGGTGTATATCAGTATGTAGTGTCTCTACTTTAAAGAGTCCTCTCCTGCTGATGTTCAGGTGTATATCAGTATGTAGTGTCTCTACTTTAAAGAGTCCTCTCCTGCTGATGTTCAGGTGTATATCAGTATGTAGTGTCTCTACTTTAAAGAGTCCTCTCCTGCTGATGTTCAGGTGTATATCAGTATGTAGTGTCTCTACTTTAAAGAGTTCTCTCCTGCTGATGTTCAGGTGTATATCAGTGTGTAGTGTCTCTACTTTAAAGAGTCCTCTCCTGTATATCAGTATGTAGTGTCTCTACTTTAAAGAGTCCTCTCCTGTATATCAGTATAAGTGTCTCTACTTTAAAGATTCCTCTCCTGTATATCAGTGTGTAGTGTCTCTACTTTAAAGAGTCCTCTCCTGAATATCAGTATGTAGTGTCTCTACTTTAAAGAGTCCTCTCCTGTATATCAGTAGTGTATGCAGAGCGACCACACGATGCCTTCAGGCGTCTCTGTGAAACCAGCTCTCCAGGTTCAGCTCACTGAGGATCAGCTGTGTTATGATGACACTGAGGTTTCCTGCAGCGCCTGAACGCAGCGTCAGGAACCAGTTCAAAGACTCTCTGATAAACTGAACAACAAAGAGTCATCTCTCCACACAGATGGTAACACCCTCATGTTGTTTACCTCAGGATCTACCTGTGAGTAGAGAAAGGTCAAAGAGTCATCTCTCCACTCAGATGGTAACACCCTCATGTTGTTTACCTCAGGATCTACCTGAGTAGAGAAAGGTCAAAGAGTCATCTCTCCACTCAGATGGTAACACCCTCATGTTGTTTACCTCAGGATCTACCTGTAGTAGAGAAAGGTCAAAGAGTCATCTCTCCACTCAGATGGTAACACCCTCATGTGTTTACCTCAGGATCTACCTGAGTAGAGAAAGGTCAAAGAGTCATCTCTCCACTCAGATGGTAACACCCTCATGTTGTTTACCTCAGGATCTACCTGTGAGTAGAGAAAGGTCAAAGAGTCATCTCTCCACTCAGATGGTAACACCCTCATGTTGTTTACCTCAGGATCTACCTGAGTAGAGAAAGGTCAAAGAGTCATCTCTCCACTCAGATGGTAACACCCTCATGTTGTTTACCTCAGGATCTACCTGAGTAGAGAAAGGTCAAAGAGTCATCTCTCCACTCAGATGGTAACACCCTCATGTTGTTTACCTCAGGATCTACCTGTGAGTAGAGAAAGGTCAAAGAGTCATCTCTCCTCTCAGATGGTAACACCCTCATGTTGTTTACCTCAGGATCTACCTGTGAGTAGAGAAAGGTCAAAGAGTCATCTCTCCACTCAGATGGTAACACCCTCATGTTGTTTACCTCAGGATCTACCTGTGAGTAGAGAAAGGTCAAAGAGTCATCTCTCCACTCAGATGGTAACACCCTCATGTTGTTTACCTCAGGATCTACCTGAGTAGAGAAAGGTCAAAGAGTCATCTCTCCACTCAGATGGTAACACCCTCATGTTGTTTACCTCAGGATCTACCTGAGTAGAGAAAGGTCAAAGAGTCATCTCTCCACTCAGATGGTAACACCCTCATGTTGTTTACCTCAGGATCTACCTGAGTAGAGAAAGGTCAAAGAGTCATCTCTCCACTCAGATGGTAACACCCTCATGTTGTTTACCTCAGGATCTACCTGAGTAGAGAAAGGTCAAAGAGTCATCTCTCCACTCAGATGGTAACACCCTCATGTTGTTTACCTCAGGATCTACCTGAGTAGAGAAAGGTCAAAGAGTCATCTCTCCACTCAGGGGTCAAAGATTAGCAACAACATAGATTTTGGTGCATTATGAGTTTCAGCACAGAATCAGATTAAACTATAAATCCTAATGATCCACTCTGGACAGAAACGTCCCGTTCACTCCCGTTATAACCAGATCCTTTGATCTCTGCGCCATGCGGGATATCATCCTCCATTTTGTGACGTCAGCGTCCATTTTGTGACGTCAGCGTCCATTTTGGAAGAAAATAGTTCAGTTTGTTATTTTTACTATTTATCGTAAAATAGATAATAATAATGTGTCCTGATTTAAATAATAATGATATATTTATTTATAGCTCACTAAACAACAGAGGCTCAGCTAATGACAGGAACATATAAATAAATAATAATAATTAGAGAATAAATAGAAATTAAATAAAAAGAATGACGTTTAAAATGTTCAAATACTTTCTAAACGTTGTTTCTAAATGTGAACAAAGATCAGGTTATTATTTTGTGTCTGTGTGTGTGTGTGTGTGTGTGTGTCTGTGTGTGTGTCTCTGTCTGTGTATGTGTGTGTGTGTGTGTGTATGTGTGTGTGTCTGTGTGTGTGTGTGTGTGTGTGTGTCTGTGTGTGTGTGCGTGTGTCTCTGTCTGTGTGTGTGTGTCTCTGTCTGTGTATGTGTGTGTGTGTGTGTGTGTGTGTGTGTGTGTGTGTGTGTGTGTGTGTGTGTGTGTGTGTGCAGCATCTCTGTTGTGTGGTTCCTGTTTCTCTGATTTGTCACCTGACCCTGAACGCAGCATCTCTGGAAAGTCCCAATGCTTTACTTTCACTTCCTGTTCAGCCAGCAGCCAATCAGAAAATGCGCTGCCGATGACTCTTCAGTTACCAGGGGCAGCAGTTTGTGAGTGAACAGAGAGAGAGAGAGGCGGAGCTGCAGCGCCTCCTGCAGGTGCATCAGGGCATAACACCTGTGAACGAGTTAAACTCACTCAGAGTGAAGGGATGAGAGAGAGAGAGCTGCAGCGCCCCCTGCAGGTGCATCAGGGCATAACACCTGTGAACGAGTTACACTCACTCAGAGTGAAGGGATGAGAGAGAGAGCTGCAGCGCCCCCTGCAGGTGCATCAGGGCATAACACCTGTGAACGAGTTACACTCACTCAGAGTGAAGGGATGAGAGAGAGAGCTGCAGCGCCCCCTGCAGGTGCATCAGGGCATAACACCTGTGGACGAGTTACACTCACTTAGAGTGAAGGGATGAGAGAGAGCTGCAGCGCCCCCTGCAGGTGCATCAGGGCATAACACCTGTGAACGAGTTACACTCACTCAGAGTGAAGGGATGAAAGAGAGAGCTGCAGCGCCCCCTGCAGGTGCATCAGGGCATAACACCTGTGAACGAGTTAAACTCACTCAGAGTGAAGGGATGAGAGAGAGAGCTGCAGCGCCCCCTGCAGGTGCATCAGGGCATAACACCTGTGAACGAGTTACACTCACTCAGAGTGAAGGGATGAGAGAGAGAGCTGCAGCGCCCCCTGCAGGTGCATCAGGGCATAACACCTGTGAACAAGTTAAACTCACTCAGAGTGAAGGGATGAGAGAGAGAGAGCTGCAGCGCCCCCTGCAGGTGCATCAGGGCATAACACCTGTGAACGAGTTACACTCACCAATGAGAGAAAAGATGTAGAGAGCTGCAGCGCCCCCTGCAGGTGCATCAGCACTGCAGTCACTACATACACTTTGTTTACTTTTAGAAACCAAAGAGCTTCAGAAAATAATGAGTTATTTTAGTACTTATTGTATTTGGATCATACATTGTGACCCGCTCTATCGAAATCAGTCGGAAGTCGGAACGGCTCATTTCAAAATAAACGTGGATTTGTGTAAAAAAATTGTTTTTCGGGGTTCGGGTGTTTTGTTTGATTTCAAATAAACAAATTCTTGGCTTTCAGAATATTAAACTTGTTTCAGCAAATTCAGACGATAAATACAACTTTGAAGCTTCGGCATAATGACAAGCGGAGAACGGAGTGACTTGAGGTCACACACACACACACACACACACACACACACACACACACACACACACACACACACACACAAAAGCTTCCCCCAGACCAGCAATCCAAATATCTTCCCTCCGTAGTATTTTGATCATTTGCTGATAACCAATCAGATGGATGGATTCCAGAGAAGAGGAAACTTTGAAGGCCTTTCTCTCAACACGATGACTCGGTCACAGTCATTATATAATGGGACAGATTTCACTTAATATTTGGAGCACAACAACAATCCTGATATCATGAGAAAGCCAGGAATCTCCTCTTTCCAACAGTGTGTACAGCTCAAAATGTGTCTTCGGGTCAATGCGACTGCTTTCGATGGAGCGGATCACATATTGTATATATTTATATTGAAACAATGAAATAACTGACCATTGTAAAATGAATGGAGAGACACCTGCTTTGTTTACCTGTGTGACTACCTGTGTAACTACCTGTGTGTCAGGTATGCAAGCTGACACAGATTTCATGAGAACAACGTGAAGATTTATTTATTTATATCAACATATTCTGTACATCTGAGATTATACATTCTAATGGACAGGTGAGCTGTGGACGACTTCCTGTCAGTGTACAGGTGAGGTCAGTCAGTGTACAGGTGAGGTCAGTCAGTGTGTACAGGTGAGGTCAGTCAGTGTACAGGTGAGGTCAGTCAGTGTACAGGTGAGGTCAGTCAGTGTACAGGTGAGGTCTGTCAGTGTACAGGTGAGGTCAGTCAGTGTACAGGTGAGGTCAGTCAGTGTGTACAGGTGAGGTCAGTCAGTGTACAGGTGAGGTCAGTCAGTGTGTACAGGTGAGGTCAGTCAGTGTACAGGTGAGGTCAGTCAGTGTACAGGTGAGGTCTGTCAGTGTACAGGTGAGGTCAGTCAGAGTTGAGGTGTGTACAGGTGAGTACAGGTGAGGTCAGTCAGAGTTGAGGTGTGTACAGGTGAGGTCAGTCAGAGTTGAGGTGTGTACAGGTGAGGTCAGTCAGAGTTGAGGTGTGTACAGGTGAGTACAGGTGAGGTCAGTCGGAGTGGAGGTGTGTACAGCTGAGCTTCAGAGGCGGAGTCACTCTGGTCATGAAGTCTCGGTCTCCTCGGCTGAACCTCTTCATCTCTGAAACAGACAAGGTGAAGCTCATCATCACGGCCGGCGCTCTGCAGGTGCGTTCACAGGTGAGTTCACAGGTGAGTTCACAGGTGAGTTCACAGGTGGGTTCACACTTCACAGGTGGGTTCACAGGTGAGTTCCCAGGTGAGTTCACAGGTGAGTTCACAGGTGAGTTTCACTACCTTCTGATCTCTGAGCGTTCTGTTTCCTGCAGGTGAGAGACAGCTGACGACACACCACCTCACTGCTGCACACACACAACAGGAAGTGGAGAAGAGGGTCCTCTGAGTCACACACCTGAGAGACAGGCAGGTAAACACACACCTGAGAGACAGACAGGTAAACACACACCTGAGAGACAGACAGGTAAACACACACCTGAGAGACAGACAGATAAACACACACCTGAGAGACAGACAGATAAACACACACCTGAGAGACAGACAGATAAACACACACCTGAGAGACAGACAGGTAAACACACACCTGAGAGACAGAGAGGTAAACACACACCTGAGAGACAGAGAGGTAAACACACACCTGAGACACAGACAGGTAAACACACACCTGAAAGACAGACAGGTAAACACACACCTGAGAGACAGACAGGTAAACACACACCTGAGAGACAGACAGGTAAACACACACACCTGAGAGACAGACAGGTAAACACACACCTGAGAGACAGACAGGTAAACACACACCTGAGAGACAGACAGGTAAACACACACCTGAGAGACAGACAGGTAAACACACACCTGAGAGACAGACAGGTAAACACACACACCTGAGAGACAGACAGGTAAACACACACACCTGAGAGACAGACAGGTAAACACACACCTGAGAGACAGACAGGTAAACACACACGTGGTAAACACACACCTGAGAGACAGACAGGTAAACACACACCTGAGAGACAGACAGGTAAACACACACCTGAGAGACAGAGAGGTAAACACACACCTGAGAGACAGAGAGGTAAACACACACCTGAGAGACAGACAGGTAAACACACACCTGAGAGACAGAGAGGTAAACACACACCTGAGAGACAGAGAGGTAAACACACACCTGAGACACAGACAGGTAAACACACACCTGAGAGACAGACAGGTAAACACACACCTGAGAGACAGACAGGTAAACACACACACCTGAGAGACAGACAGGTAAACACACACCTGAGAGACAGACAGGTAAACACACACCTGAGAGACAGACAGGTAAACACACACCTGAGAGACAGACAGGTAAACACACACCTGAGAGACAGAGAGGTAAACACACACCTGAAAGACAGACAGGTAAACACACACCTGAGAGACAGAGAGGTAAACACACACGCCTGAGAGACAGACAGGTAAACACACACACCTGAGAGACAGACAGGTAAACACACACCTGAGAGACAGACAGGTAAACACACACTTGAGAGACAGACAGGTAAACACACACCTGAGAGACAGACAGGTAAACACACACTTGAGAGACAGACAGGTAAACACACACCTGAGAGACAGACAGGTAAACACACACGTGGTAAACACACACCTGAGAGACAGACAGGTAAACACACACCTGAGAGACAGACAGGTAAACACACACCTGAGAGACAGAGAGGTAAACACACACCTGAGAGACAGACAGGTAAACACACACCTGAGAGACAGACAGGTAAACACACACCTGAGAGACAGAGAGGTAAACACACACCTGAGAGATAGACAGGTAAACACACACCTGAGAGACAGACAGGTAAACACACACCTGAGAGACAGACAGGTAAACACACACCTGAGAGACAGACAGGTAAACACACACGTGGTAAACACACACCTGAGAGACAGACAGGTAAACACACACCTGAGAGACAGACAGGTAAACACACACCTGAGAGACAGACAGGTCAACACACACCTGAGAGACAGACAGGTAAACACACCCCTGAGAGACAGACAGGTAAACACACACCTGAGAGACGGACAGGTAAACACAAACCTGAGAGACAGACAGGTAAATACACACCTGAGAGACAGAGAGGTAAACACACACCTGAGAGACAGACAGGTAAACACACACCTGAGAGACAGACAGGTAAACACACACCTGAGAGACAGACAGGTAAACACACACCTGAGAGACAGACAGGTAAACACACACCTGAGAGACAGACAGGTAAACACACACCTGAGAGACAGAGAGGTAAACACACACCTGAGAGACAGACAGGTAAATACACAGACTGTTATTGGTCCATAGCAGCTACTGTGAAACAGGAAGTGGTACTGACCAGGCTCCGCCCCCGAGGGTAGACTCGGATGTAACCTCTGAACCGCAGCGCTCTCTGAAGCCCCTCCCACTGAGAATCAGCCAATCCCAGCAGAGCACGGACCTGAGCACCTGAGAACCAGACGTGAGCCTCACCTGTGCCGTCATCAATCACCAGCCTGAAAACACAGGTACACACAGGTGAGTACTCAGGTACACACACAGGTAAATACTCAGGTAACTACACAGATAAATACTCAGGTAAGTACATAGGTAAGTACTCAGGTAACTACACGGGTATGTACTCAGGTAAGTACTCAGTAACTACACAGGTAAATACCGAGTAAATACAGGTACACACACAGGTAAATACACAGGTGCACACAGGTAGAGGAGGAGTCTTACTTCACTGTGGACTGAAAGACAGACGAGGAGGATCCACACTGAGCGCTGGAACAAGACTGAGAGACACAGAGGACAGTTACCACCTGTTCATATAACACCTCACCTGTTCACATAACACCTCACCTGTTCATATAACACCTCACCTGTTCATATAACACCTCACCTGTTCACATAACACCTCACCTGTTCACATAACACCTCACCTGTCCATATAACACCTCACCTGTTCATATAACACCTCGCCTGTTCATATAACACCTCACCTGTCCATATAACACCTCACCTGTTCATATAACACCTCACCTGTATGTATGTTATCTCTACACCTGTGTGTGTACTAACTCACCTGTGTGTGTGTACTAACTCACCTGTGTGTGTAATAACTCTCCTGTGTTTGTACTAACTCACCTGTGTGTGTACTAACTCACCTGTGTGTGTGTACTAACTCACCTGTGTGTGTGTAATAACTCACCTGTGTGTGTAATAACTCACCTGTGTGTGTACTAACTCACCTGTGTGTGTGTGTAATAACTCACCTGTGTGTGTAATAACTCACCTGTGTGTGTGTACTAACTCACCTGTGTGTGTAATAACTCACATGTGTGTGTAATAACTCACCTGTGTGTGTGTACTAACTCACCTGTGTGTGTAATAACTCACCTGTGTGTGTAATAACTCACCTGTGTGTGTGTACTAACTCACCTGTGTGTGTAATAACTCACCTGTGTGTGTGTACTAACTCACCTGTGTGTGTAATAACTCACCTGTGTGTGTAATAACTCACCTGTGTGTGTGTACTAACTCACCTGTGTGTAATAATAACCCACCTGTGTGTAGAGACCTCCGCACAGCGAGCAGCTCCACCTCAGCTGCAGCAGCAACAGACACACCACATGACCTCTGACCCGACCCACAATGCACCTCTGCTCCCTGCTACCTGTCCACACACCCAGGTGCATCATGGGAGCAGGAGGAGGGCGCACACAGCTGACAGGAAGCAGATCCAAACATCAGAACATTTCAAAACAAGATGGAAACAGTGAAAAGAAAAGAAGAGAGGAGATACCTGGATTCTCCCAGAGAGGTGACGGTGAGAGAGCTGACAGGTAGCTGACTGCAGTACACCCCCCCTGACCTGCACACACACATGCACACACACACACACACACACACACACACACACACACACACACACACACACACACTTACTTAGTCTCAGAATCTTACTGTGTTTTTTTGCATGTGTGGTGTGTGTGTGGGTGTGTGTGTGTGTGTGTGTGTTACCTGGACACTCTCCTCTGGAAAGCTGACAGCAGCAGTGTGTTGCCAGGCAACAGTCCAGGTGGGTAGGGGGTGTGGCTCAGGTCCAGGTACACCTGCAGACTACGCCCACTCTGATCACACACTGTGAGGCGCACACCTGCACACACACCTGCACACACACCAGCAGGGGAGCCTCTGCTGCGCTCCGTCACACTGATCCTGTCTGTCACCTGAGCCTGAAAACACACCACCTCTGAGCTACACACACACACACACACACACACACACACACACACACACACACACACACACACACACACACACACACACACACACACACACACACACACACACACACCACACACACACACCACACACACACACACACACACACACACACACCACACACACACACACACACACACACACACACACACACACACACACACACACACAGGTTACTCATAAGGTTTATTATAATGATAATAATGATGATATCGATGTTTACCTGCAGTCCAGGACCTGAGAGAGAGTCGAGACGGGGGGCGAGCGAGGCTGGAGACACATTTAATAATAACTTATTATTTTCATCTCCATGACGACTGATTATCGGTGACGACACTGCTCGGCGGTTGTTACCTGTGTGCAGGTGTGCAGCAGCAGCAGGGGGCGTGTCAGAGTGTGGAACCTCCAATCAGATCGCACCTGAAGGGTGGAGTCAGCATGGAGCTCCACCCCCTTCCGCTCAGAGACTCCACATCCAATCAGAACACTGGGATCCTGATGGACAAACACACGGACCAATCAGCTGCCTGTGTGTGTGTGTGTGCGTGTGCGTGCGTGTGTGTATATATAGATATATATTGACCTGTGTGTTAGCAGCGATGAGTCTGTAGAAACATCCAGGCTGGAGGAGAGGAAACCATCGAGCAGATACACCTGAGAGGACCAGGACCAGCTGCTGACAGACAGGTGAGAGACAGACAGGTGAGAGACAGACAGGTGAGAGGACCAGGACCAGCTGCTGAGAGACAGGTGAGAGACAGACAGGTGAGAGACAGACAGGTGAGAGGACCAGGACCAGCTGCTGACAGACAGGTAGAGACAGACAGGTGAGAGACAGACAGGTGAGAGACAGACAGGTGAGAGACAGACAGGTGAGAGACAGACAGGTGAGAGGACCAGGACCAGCTGCTGACAGACAGGTAGAGACAGACAGGTGAGAGACAGACAGGTAAGAGACAGACAGGTGAGAGGACCAGGACCAGCTGCTGAGAGACAGGTGAGAGACATACAGGTGAGAGACAGACAGGTGAGAGGACCAGGACCAGCTGCTGAGAGACAGGTGAGAGACAGACAGGTGAGAGGACCAGGACCAGCTGCTCACAGACAGGTGAGAGGACCAGGACCAGCTGCTGACAGACAGGTGAGAGACAGACAGGTGAGAGGACCAGGACCAGCTGCTGAGAGACAGGTGAGAGACAGACAGGTGAGAGACAGACAGGTGAGAGGACCAGGACCAGCTGCTGAGAGACAGGTAGAGACAGAAAGGTGAGAGAAAGACAGGTGAGAGACAGACAGGTGAGAGGACCAGGACCAGCTGCTGAGAGACAGGTGAGAGACAGACAGGTGAGAGACAGACAGGTGAGAGGACCAGGACCAGCTGCTCACAGACAGGTGAGAGGACCAGGACCAGCTGCTGACAGACAGGTGAGAGACAGACAGGTGAGAGGACCAGGACCAGCTGCTGAGAGACAGGTGAGAGACAGACAGGTGAGAGGACCAGGACCAGCTGCTGAGAGACAGGTAGAGACAGACAGGTGAGAGACAGACAGGTGAGAGACAGACACACCTGAGAGGACCAGGACCAGCTGCTGAGAGACAGGTGAGAGACAGACAGGTGAGAGACAGACAGGTGAGAGGACCAGGACCAGCTGCTGAGAGACAGGTAGAGACAGACAGGTGAGAGACAGACATACCTGAGAGGACCAGGACCAGCTGCTGAGAGACAGGTGAGAGAGAGACAGACAGGTGAGAGAGAGACAGGTGAGAGATAGACAGGTGAGAGAGAGACAAGTGAGAGAGACAGACAGGCGAAAGAGAGACAGACAGGTAAGAGAGACAGGTGAGAGAGAGACAGGTGAGAGACAGACAGGTGAGAGAGAGACAGGTGAGAGAGAGACAGACAGGTGAGAGACAGACAGGTGAGAGACAGACAGGTAGAGACAGACACACCTGAGAGGACCAGGACCAGCTGCTGAGAGACAGGTGAGAGACAGACAGGTGAGAGAGAGACAGGTGAGAGACAGACAAGTGAAAGAGAGACAGACAGGTAAGAGAGACAGGTGAGAGACAGACAGGTGAGAGAGAAAGGTGAGAGAGAGACAAGTGAGAGAGACAGGTGAGAGAGAGACAGGTGAGAGAGAGACAGGTGAGAGACAGACAGGTGAGAGAGGGACAGGTGAGAAAGACAGGTGAGAGAGAGACAGGTGACAGAGAGACAGGTGAGAGACAGACAGGTGAGAGAGAGACAGGTGAGAGAGAGACAGGTGAGAGACAGACAGGTGAGAGAGAGACAGGTGAGAGACAGACAGGTAGAGAAAGACAGGTGACAGAGAGACAGGTGAGAGACAGACAGGTGAGAGAGAGACAGGTGAGAGACAGACAGGTAGAGAAAGACAGGTGAGAAAAAGACAGGTGAGAAAAAGACAGATGAGAGACAGACAGGTGAGAGACAGACAGGTGAGAGACAGACAGGTAGAGACTTTTCAATGATTTCAATCAGTTTTTGGTGGACCGCTGCTGAGCACAGGTGCATTATGGGATGTGTCTCACCTTGTCCTCCCTCTCTGGCTCTGCCTCCCTGTCTGTCAATGGTCTGTTCTTCGGGTCCCGCCCCCAGCTGACCACTGGACCAATCACAGCCGCTGTGACGGAGAAGCTCGCTGTTAGCTCCGCCTCCTCCTGATGTGACCTCGCCCCCGAGTTCCTCAGGGCAACGCCCTCTTTCTGCTGCACCCTGATCACCATGGAGACGCAGGGCCGGGGGTCTCCTCTTCTTCTTCTCTTGCCGCCTGACGGCTCCTCCTCTTCCTCTGTGACATCACCGCCTGGCTCCGCCCCCCTCAGGTGAGTCTCCATGGCGATGGACGGGCTCAGGATGTGGAGCTGATCCAGAGAAAACTGCAGGTAAAACCTGAGAGACACGTTAGGGTTGAATACCATTATTAATGTGTGTGTACCTGCAATGTGTGTGTGGGTGTGTACCTGCAGTGTGTGTGTGGGTGTGTACCTGCAGTGTGTGTGTGGGTGTGTACCTGCAGTGTGTGTGTGGGTGTGTACCTGCAGTGTGTGTGTGGGTGTGTACCTGCAGTGTGTGTGGGTGTGTACCTGCAGTGTGTGTGTGGCTGTGTACCTGCAGTGTGTGTGTGGGCATGTACCTGCAGTGTGTGTGTGGGTGTGTACCTGCAGTGTGTGTGTGGGTGTGTACCTGCAGTGTGTGTGTGTGTGGGTGTGTACCTGCAGTGTGTGTGTGGGCGTGTACCTGCAGTGTGTGTGTGTATGGGTGTGTACCGTGAGTGTGTGTGTGGGGGTGTGTACCTGCAGTGTGTGTGGGTGTGTACCTGCAGTGTGTGTGTGGGTGTGTACCTGCAGTGTGTGTGTGGGTGTGTACCTGCAGAGTGTGTGTGGGCGTGTACCTGCAGTGTGTGTGTGTGTGTGTGGGTGTGTACCTGCAGAGTGTGTGTGGGCGTGTACCTGCAGTGTGTGTGTGTGTGTGTGGGTGTGTACCTGCATTGTGTGTGTGGGCGTGTACCTGCAGTGTGTGTGTGGGCGTGTACCTGCAGTGTGTGTGTGGGTGTGTACCTGCAGTGTGTGTGTGGGCGTGTACCTGCAGTGTGTGTGTGTATGTGTACCTGCAGTGTGTGTGTGTGTGTGTGTGGGTGTGTACCTGCAGAGTGTGTGTGGGCGTGTACCTGCATTGTGTGTGTGGGCATGTACCTGCAGTGTGTGTGTGGGCGTGTACCTGCAGTGTGTGTATGGGTGTGTACCTGCAGTGTGTGTGTGGGTGTGTACCTGCAGTGTGTGTGTGTGGGTGTGTACCTGCAGTGTGTGTGTGTGTGGGTTTGTACCTGCAGTGTGTGTGTGTGTGGGTGTGTACCTGCAGTGTGTGTGTGGGTGTGTACCTGCAATGTGTGTGTGGGTGTGTACCTGCAGTGTGTGTGGGTGTGTACCTGCAGTGTTTGTGTGGGTGTGTACCTGCAGTGTGTGTGTGGGTGTGTACCTGCAGTGTGTGTGTGGGTGTGTACCTGCAGTGTGTGTGTGGGTGTGTACCTGCAGTGTGTGTGTGGGTGTGTACCTGCAGTGTGTGTGTGGGTGTGTACCTGCAGTGTTTGTGTGTGATGTATTTGTCCTGGTCCAGATGTTGGTCAGAGGGGAAATCTGATTGGAGGAATCTCTCCGTCACCATGGTGAACTTCTCCACACACACCAGACAACCTGCAAGACACACACAAAAAAACATTATAAAAGGTGACCACTGACATCTCTGTGTGTTTGTGTGTGTGTGTGTGTGTGTGTGTGCGAGTGCGCTCCGTCAAAGTTGGTCATTTTTATTGCAGAATTCTTCCACATTATATGTTTACATTGAGATGTGTGTGTGTGTGTGTGTGTGTGTGTTTGTGTGTGTACCTATCCAGGCGGTGTTGAAGGCCGCCCTCTGACCCCCTCTCTCGCTGGTTTCCGTGACGGCACAGGCCACGGTCCCTGTCCCGTCTCTGAGCTGCAGCGTCTGTCCCGCCGGAGACGGCAGCTCCAGCACCCCGACCACCAGGGGGCGTCTGTACACACTTTATATTAACATCACCAGCAGGGGGCGTCTGTACACACTTTATATTAACATCACCACCAGGGGGCGTCTGTACACACGTTATATTAACATCACCACCAGGGGGCGTCTGTACACACTTTATATTAACATCACCACCAGGGGCGTCTGTACACACGTTATATTAACATCACCAGCAGGGGGCGTCTGTACACACGTTATATTAACATCAGCAGCAGGGGGTGTCTGTACACACGTTATATTAACATCACCAGCAGGGGGCGTCTGTACACACGTTATATTAACATCACCACCAGGGGGCGTCTGTACACACGTTATATTAACATCACCACCAGGGGGCGTCTGTACACACGTTATATTAACATCACCAGCAGGGGGCGTCTGTACACACGTTATATTAACATCACCACCAGGGGGCGTCTGTACACACGTTATATTAACATCACTCTCTGTAAACCCACTTCACACATCCGATCACTTTTTCATTTCATTCTCTCTACCCCTTTCCAAACATAACAAACTAATCTCTTCTAACTCTGCACCTGTCCTCCGTAACCTTCGTTCCCTCTCCCCCTCTACCTTTGCCTCATCGGTGCTCTCAGTCCTCCCTTCCTCTGACTCGTTCCAACTCCTGCCTCCAAACTCTGCTGCAGAAACTCTCCTCTCTACTCTTTCATCCTCTCTGGACTCTCTCTGTCCTCTCACGTCTCGGCAGGCTCGTCAGTCCCCTCCTGCTCCCTGGCTAAATGACGCACTGCGTGCTAATAGAACCATCCTTAGGGCAGCAGAGCGGAAACGGTGGAAATCCAAACACCATGACGACCTCCTAACCTATCAGGCTCTCCTCTCCTCTTTCTCTGCTTCGATCGGGATTGTGGAGCTTCTATTCAACCTGAGCCTGAAGCAAGGGAGGGTACCACAACTGTGGAAGACGTCCTGTGTGGTACCTGTGCCAAAGACCCCTCACCCCAAGGAATTCAATAGCTACCGGCCGGTGGCGCTGACACCACAGCTGATGAAGACCCTGGAGAGGCTGGTCCTTGGACACCTCCGGCCCCTTGTGGGACCATCAATGGACCCGCTGCAGTTCGCCTACCAGCCTGCCATCGGGGTGGATGACGCCGTCATCTACCTGCTGCAGAGGTCCCTCTCCCACCTGGAGAAGCCTGGGGGGGGGGGGGCACTGTGAGGATCATGTTCTTTGATTTCTGCAGTGCCTTCAACACCATCCAGCCCCCGCTCCTGGGGGACAAGCTGCAGCTCTCGGGGGTGGATCACCACCTCACCTCCTGGATCCTGGACTACCTCACCAACCGCCCACAGTACGTGAGGACCAGGGAGTGTCAATCAGACACCGTCATCAGCAGTACGGGGGCCCCCCAGGGGACGGTGCTGGCACCGTTTCTCTTCACCCTCTACACTGCAGACTTCACCCACAACACTGCAACCTGTCACCTGCAGAAGTTCTCTGACGACTCCGCCATCGTTGGCCTCGTCTCCAACGAGGACGACAGGGAGTACAGGGAGCTGACGCAGGACTTCACCCTCTGGTGCCAGAGGAACCACCTCCAGCTCAACGCAGCGAAGACCAAGGAGCTGGTGGTGGATTTCAGACGGCGCCATCACTCCCCCCCGACACCAGTGAACATCCAGGGAGCGGACATTGAGATTGTGAAATCTTACAAATACCTGGGTGTTCATCTGAACAATAAACTGGACTGGACTGATAATTCTGCTGCTCTGTACAAGAAGGGACAGAGCAGACTGTTTCTGCTGAGGAGACTGAGGTCTTTCGGGTGCAGGGGCACTCCTTCAGACTTTTTACGACTCTGTTGTGGCATCAGCCATTTTCTATGGTGTGGCCTGCTGGGGCAGCAGCATCTCGGCTGCTGACAGCAAGAGACTGAACAGACTGGTAAGGAAGCTCTGTCCTGGGGAGTCCTCTGGACACTGTGGAGGTGGTGGGAGACAGGAGTCCTCTGGACACTGTGGAGGTGGTGGGAGACAGGAGTCCTCTGGACACTGTGGAGGTGGAGGGAGACAGGAGTCCTCTGGACACTGTGGAGGGGAGACAGGAGTCCTCTGGACACTGTGGAGGTGGTGGGAGACAGGAGTCCTCTGGACACTGTGGAGGTGGAGGGAGACAGGAGTCCTCTGGACACTGTGGAGGTGGTGGGAGACAGGAGTCCTCTGGACACTGTGGAGGTGGTGGGAGACAGGAGTCCTCTGGACACTGTGGAGGTGGAGGGAGACAGGAGTCTTCTGGACACTGTGGAGTGGAGGGAGTGGAGGAGACAGGAGTCCTCTGGACACTGTGGAGGTGGAGGGAGACAGTGGGAGGGAGACAGGAGTCCTCTGGACACTGTGGAGGTGGAGGGAGACAGTGGGAGGGAGACAGGAGTCCTCTGGACACTGTGGAGGTGGAGGGAGACAGGAGAATGGCAGCCAAGCTGTCCTCCCTGCTGGACAATATGTCCCACCCCCTCCAGGACACCCTGTCCTCACTGTGCAGCTCCTTCAGCGACAGGCTGCTGCAGCCCCGCTGTCTCACGGAGAGATACCGCAGGTCCTTCCTTCCTGCAGCGGTCAGACTATACAACCAGCACAGCCCCTAGTAGACCCCCCCTCCCCCACACACACCACAACACAGACTATATCACCCCTTGCTGCTAAATACCAATCAACTATGTGCTATATGTGCAATATATATATGCCGTTAATAACTGTGTAATATATACCTGGCTGCTAAATCCTAAGAACTCTTACAGGATTTGTATTTTGAAAAGTACTTTTCAATTCAATACTTTTTCGTATTTTTATTATATCATAACTTAGTACTTTTTTTAACATATGTAACATGAAGCTGTCTGTGGCTCTTTCCTGCTGTAACATGAAGCTGTCTGTGGCTCTCTCCTGCTGTAACATGAAGCTGTCTGTGGCTCTTTCCTGCTGTAGCATGAAGCTGTCTGTGGCTCTCTCCTGCTGTAACATGAAGCTGTCTGTGGCTCTCTCCTGCTGTAGCATGAAGCTGTCTGTGGCTCTTTCCTGCTGTAACATGAAGCTGTCTGTGGCTCTTTCCTGCTGTAACGATGCACATTTCCCCTCTGTGGGACTAATGAAGGTATTCTGCTTCGATCTCTCAGGCAAAAAGCACTTTCTTTCAAGATAAGATCCATTCTTCCAATCCCCAAAAACTATTTTCCATCTTCTCCACCCTCCTGGAACCCCCCAAAGCCCCTTCCCCCTCCTCCCTTCTGCCAAGCGACTTTGTTAACTACTTTGAAAAAAAGGTTGATGATATTCGCTCTTCTTTTTCTGACTCACCTTTACTCACCGCTGGGTCACCTGACCCACCGTTCACCCACACACTGACCTCCTTTACTCACCGCTGGGTCACCTGACCCAGCGTTCACCCACACACTGACCTCCTTTACTCACCGCTGGGTCACCTGACCCACCGTTCACCCACACACTAACTCACCTTTACTCACCACTGGGTCACCTGACCCACCGTTCACCCACACACTGACCTCCTTTACTCACCGCTGGGTCACCTGACCCACCGTTCACCCACACACTGACCTCCTTTACTCACCGCTGGGTCACCTGACCCACCGTTCACCCACACACTGACCTCCTTTACTCACCGCTGGGTCACCAGACCCACCGTTCACCCACACACTGACCTCCTTTACTCACCGCTGGGTCACCAGACCCACCGTTCACCCACACACTGACCTCCTTTACTCACCGCTGGGTCACCTGACCCACCGCTCACCCACACACTGACCTCCTTTACTCACCGCTGAGTCACCTGACCCACCGCTCACCCACACACTGACCTCCTTTACTCACCGCTGGGTCACCTGACCCACCGTTCACCCACACACTGACTCACCTTTACTCACCGCTGGGTCACCTGACCCACGTTCACCCACACACTGACCCCTTTACTCACCGCTGGGTCACCTGACCCACCGTTCACCCACACACTGACCTCCTTTACTCACCGCTGGGTCACCTGACCCACCGTTCACCCACACACTGACCTCCTTTACTCACCGCTGGGTCACCTGACCCACCGCTCACCCACACACTAACCTCCTTTACTCACCGCTGGGTAACCTGACCCACCGTTCACCCACACACTGACCTCCTTTACTCACCGCTGGGTCACCTGACCCACCGTTCACCCACACACTGACCTCCTTTACTCACCGCTGGGTCACCTGACCCACCGTTCACCCACACACTGACCTCCTTTACTCACCGCTGGGTCACCTGACCCACCGTTCACCACCACACACTGACCTCCTTTACTCACCGCTGGGTCACCTGACCCACCGTTCACCCACACACTGACCTCTTTTTCCCCTCTCTCTCCAAGTGAGGTTCTTACCCTCATTACCTCTGCCCGTCCTACCACCTGTCCTCTGGACCCTGTCCCCTCAAACCTCCTTCAGACTATCGCTCCTGATATTCTACCGTTTCTCACCCATCTCAACACTCTTCTAACTTCTGGTCACTTTCCAAACAGTCTCAAGGAGGCGAGAGTAAACCCTCTCCTAAAGAAACCCTCTCTCAACCCGTCTGATGTTATAAACTACAGGCCCGTCTCTCTCCTCCCGTTCCTGTCTAAAACACTTGGAACGCGCCGTCTTTAAACAACTCTCCTGTTATCTCCATCAGAACAACCTTCTGGATCCGCACCAGTCTGGTTTCAAGGCAGGTCACTCCACAGAAACTGCTCTCCTCGCTGTCTCTGAGGAACTGCACACGGCTAAAGCAGCCTCCCTCTCCTCTGCCATCATCCTTTTGGACCTGTCTGCTGCATTCCACACGGTGAATCATCAGATCCTCCTTCACACTCTCCAAGAACTTGGAGTTTCAGGCTCTGCACTTTCCCTCCTCACCTCATACCTCGAAGACGGCACCTACAGGGTAACTTGGAGAGGGTCCGAGTCCGACCCATGTCAATTAACTACAGGGGTCCCTCAGGGCTCTGTTCTTGGTCCCTTCCTCTTCTCCTCGACACCCAATTAATTCTGTCCTTTCCCCGCTCAGAGACCCAGGTCGTCGCACGCATCTCTGCTTGTCTAGCGACATCTCTCAGTGGATGTCTGCTCACCACCTCAAGCTCAACCTTGAAAACACTGAACTGCTTTTCCTTCCGGGAAAAGATTGTCCCACTCTTGACTTAACAATCAACATCGGCACCTCTGTTGTTTCCCCGACTCAGACTCAGGCATGAAAACGGGTCAGGGGTGAAAAAGGTGAGAAGGATATTATCCCTCTAGGGGGGTCCGGGGGCATGCTCCCCCGGAAGAAAATGTTGAATATTCCATATTTTAAAGCATCAATCTGATGCATTTTGAGATGCATTTTTTTGCCAACCTGGGGAGAGCTGGAGAAACTTAACTTCAGCCATGAGTCAAAAATATTATGGCCTCCTTACTAAGTATTATGCAAGACATTTCATGCCAGCCTGTCACTGGGTCTAACATTTACAGTATATGAGGCACAATGTGGTAAGGGCTTAATGCAAATGGCTTAATGCATATGCAGATGGTGGACATGCTGTAACTTAACTTGTCTACTCTTCCATGATGACTGACAGCCAATACAATGTTATGTAATTCAGATTTTAATACATTTTATTGGCAAAGATAGCCTAAAACACACAATACAGTGGTTTCCAGGAGCCTTAGAAAACGGGATGGAATGCTCCGCCAAGGTTCCAAGGACCATTGCCTAGAACACAAATTATGTAATTAATGTAAAGCTAGTGTATTCCATGTTTAGGTGATGATGCTGCCAGTGACCGCAGCTGATTGTGAATAATAATAATAATAAATAATAAATGTATTATTATTATTGTTATAATAAAAATAACAATCTCAAAGTGCTAGTGTACTCTGTCTATGCTGCCTGTGCTGACTAACAGGCCTACACCACCTACCTCTGCATTTGCTATGCGGTTTATAACTGGTACGGGGATCTTTCCCTGGCACTGCTGCCTGATTGTTTCTGACCCCTGGTTGGCCTGACTCTGGCTTGCTGGATTCACCCTAGCTGATGCTGGAAGGAAGCTGCTGGCAACACTGAGTGGAAGCTATCATCTGCACCTTCTTCTTGTGAACTTCCGTCTGGCAGTGAGCCTGCAGAGCATGGCTGCCTTTGTTAGCATAATTGATCTCTTTGTGGCAGAGAATGCATCTGGCCAATCCCTGCCTGTTGATTTTGATGAATACATCTCCTAGATGAAAGGACACCTCTTGCTCTTTTACTGAGACCTTGCCTTCCAGTTTTAGCCACGACCAGTTCCAGCTGCATTTCAATCCAGCATCCAGCTGTTTAACAATGGCTGAATCCTTCTCCCCTAACACACTCATTCTGCAAAATAATGTTTGTATTAGTGTTAGCACTACTTCTAGTTTAGCCTTATTGATAGAACGGTGGACCACTTTACCCCTCAGCCTTGTCAGTCCCCTCACCTCAAAATCATCAACACGTCCTGGAAAAACGAGTTGTAGAGATTTTAGAAAGTAGCACTAACATTAACCAGTTTTTATTTTTTGTGATTTACCGTAAGCTATACAAGCTAGCATCTAACTTTAGTAACGATATCTAGCTAATGTTAGGCTAACGTTAACGGTAGCGTTAGCTAATCATTTTCCACCGGAGCTTTAGTGCTAGCTGTCTAACGTTGCGTTCTCTCCTGCTGTGTTCACATTACACATTCGTCACTACCTCCCCGAGTCGGGAGCGATTCATGCTGTGCGGAATCGCCGAGGCCAGGCGTGCTTTCAGCTTCTGATGGTGGTCTGGATCCCGCTCTGGTCAGCACGAGCGAAGCGAACTGCTTGTAAACCAATGATCAGGTCCCTTTTGGCACGCGCACCTGTTCGCAGTTCACTGAGTCTCTGGGGCTGGTTCAGAGGCCGCAACGGTACGCACCGTGGAAGACGAGACCCAATCACTGCCGCTGAGACTCTCTCAGCGGCAGTGATTGGGTCTCGTCTTCCACTCGTCACCCAACGGTGCGTACCATTACGGCCTCTGAACCTACCCCCCCCCCCCCTTAAATATTTTCTCATCGAATCTACACGATTCACGTAGGTCACCTATTTTGGTTTCAAAACGGCGAATTTCGCCGAAAGGTGAGTGATTTTCATGCCTGCAGACTGCAAGGAATCTGGGTGTGACCCTAGATAACAACCTGTCCTTCACTGCAAACATCGCTGCTACAACCCGCTGCTGCAGATACACGCTGTACAACATCAGGAGGATACGTCCCCTCCTGACCCAGAAAGCTACGCAGGTTCTGGCCCAGGCTCTCGTCGTCTCACGCCTAGACTACTGCAACTCCCTCCTGGCTGGTCTACCTGCATGTGCCATCCGACCTCTGCAGCTCATCCAGAATGCAGCGGCTCGTCTGGTCTTCAACCTTCCTAAATTCTCCCACACCACGCCGCTCCTCCGCTCCCTTCACTGGCTTCCAGTAACTGCTAGAATCCACTTCAAGACACTGGTACTTGCGTACCATGCTGTGAATGGATCTGGCCCTTCCTACATCGAGGACATGGTTAAACTGTACACCCCAGCACGTGCACTCCGCTCTGCATCGGCCAAACGGCTCGCTGCACCAGCACTGCGAGGGGGACCCAAGTTCCCATCAGCAAAAACACGTGGGTTTGCTATCCTGGCTCCAAAATGGTGGAATGAGCTCCCCATTGACATCAGGACAGCAGATAGCTTACACATCTTCCGGCGCAGACTGAAAACTCTCTTTCGACTCCACTTCGAGCGATAGAATGACTAACAAAGCACTTAGATACTAACGAAGGACTGGCTTATCTAAAGCCAGTTGAGTAGCACTTGAAATGTTTTGGCTCTATGAAACCTGATGTTCTTCTATGATTCTGTTTTCTTCTAGTTTGTATCTTCTTGGTCGAATGCACTTATTGTAAGTCGCTTTGGATAAAAGCTTCAGCTAAATGAAATGTAATGGGGCGTCTGTACACACGTTATATTAACATCACCACCAGGGGGCGTCTGTACACACGTTATAATAACATCACCACCAGGGGGCGTCCGTACACACGTTATAATAACATCACCACCAGGGGGCGTCTGTACACACGTTATAATAACATCACCACCAGGGGGCGTCTGTACACACGTTAATAACATCACCACCAGGGGGCGTCTGTACACACGTTATAATAACATCACCACCAGGGGGCGTCTGTACACACGTTATATTAACATCACCACCAGGGGGCGTCTGTACATACGTTATATTAACATCACCACCAGGGGGCGTCTGTACACACGTTATAATAACATCACCACCAGGGGGCGTCTGTACACACGTTATATTAACATCACCACCAGGGGGCGTCTGTACACACGTTATAATAACATCACCAGCAGGGGGCGTACCTGGATGTGTCTCTGGGGGGGTCAGAGGTCAGCGTCCTGCAGGACCAGGACAGAGCTGAGTTGATCTGAGACGAGGACAGACCTCCACCAGGGGGCAGCAGAGAGCGCAGAGACACTGAGGACCAGCTGTCTGTCTGAAGACCTTCAATCAGAGCAGAGACACTGAACACCTGAGGGACAGCTGGGTCCGCCCTGTACTGTGGGGACAGACAGGTGAGTCAGAGGACAGGTGTGTCAGAGGACAGGAGTGTGTACCTGAGACAGAGGACAGGTGTGTGTCAGAGGACAGCTGTGTGTAGCTGAGTCAGAGGACAGGTGTGTGTACCTGAGTCAGAGGACAGGTGTGTGTAGCTGAGTCAGAGGACAGGTGTGTGTACCCGAGTCAGAGGACAGGTGTGTGTACCTGAGACAGAGGACAGGTGTGTGTACCTGAGACAGAGGACAGGTGTGTGTACCCGAGTCAGAGGACAGGTGTGTGTACCTGAGACAGAGGACAGGTGTGTGTACCTGAGACAGAGGACAGGTGTGTGTACCTGAGTCAGAGGACAGGTGTGTGTACCTGAGACAGAGGACAGGTGTGTGTACCTGAGACAGAGGACAGGTGTGTGTACCTGAGACAGAGGACAGGTGTGTGTACCTGAGTCAGAGGACAGGTGTGTGTACCTGAGTCAGAGGACAGGTGTGTGTACCTGAGACAGAGGACAGGTGTGTGTACCTGAGTCAAGGACAGGTGTGGGGCTCGTCCAGCATCTCGCAGTAAATGTCTCTCCTCTGTCCTTCTTGTCCTCTCCACACACACTCCATCAGCTTCCAGGACAGAACACACACACACTGCTTCAACACACCTGGGACCAAGCTGGGGGGACAGGTGGACAGACAGACAGGTGGATAGACAGGTGGACAGACAGACAGGTGCACAGACAGGTGCACAGACAGGTGGACAGACAGGTGCACAGACAGGTGGACGGACAGGTGGACAGACAGGTGGACAGACAGTTGGACAGTCAAACATTAGTATTTGTCAAGTTTTCGGGGGTCCTTGAACACATCATGTGAGTGTGTATATTGTGTGTGAGTGTGTGTGTGTGATTGTGTATGAGTGTGTGTGTGTGATTGTGTATGAGTGTGTGTGTCTGTGTGATTGTGTATGAGTGTGTGTGTGTGATGTGTGTGTGTGATTGTGTGTGTGTGAGTGTGTGTGTATATAGTGTGTGTGCATGTGTGTGTGTGTGTGTGTGTGTGTGAGTGTGTGTGAGAGAGTGTGTGTGAGTGTGTGTGAGAGAGTGTGTGTGAGTGTGTGAGTGTGTGTGAGTGTGTGAGAGAGAGTATGTGTGAGTGTGAGTGTGTGAGTATGAGTGTGAGTGTGTGTGTGTGAGTGTGTGAGTGTGTGTGAGTGGGTGTGAGTGTGTGAGTGTGAGTGTGTGTGTGTGAGTGTGTATATTGTGAGTGTGAGTGTGTGTGTATAGTGTGTGTGTGTATAGTGTGTGTGTGTGTATAGTGTGTGTGTGTATGTGTGTGAGTGTGTGTGAGTGTGTGAGAGAGAGAGTATGTGTGAGTGTGAGTGTGTGAGTATGAGTGTGAGTGTGTGTGTGTGAGTGTGTGTGTGTGAGAGAGTGTGTGTGAGTGTGTGTGAGTGTGTATAGTGTGAGTGTGAGTGTGTGTGTGTGTGTGTGAGTGTGTGTATAGTGTGTGTGTGTGTGTGTGTGAGTGTGTGTGAGAGAGTGTGTGTGAGTGTGTGTGAGAGAGTGTGTGTGAGTGTGTGAGTGTGTGTGAGTGTGTGAGAGAGAGTATGTGTGAGTGTGAGTGTGGTGAGTGTGAGTGTGTGTGTGTGAGTGTGTGTGTGAGTGGGTGTGAGTGTGTGAGTGTGAGTGTGTGTGTGTGAGTGTGTATATTGTGAGTGTGAGTGTGTGTGTATAGTGTGTGTATAGTGTGTGTGTGTATAGTGTGTGTGTGTATGTGTGTGAGTGTGTGTGAGTGTGTGAGAGAGAGAGTATGTGTGAGTGTGAGTGTGTGAGTATGAGTGTGAGTGTGTGTGTGTGAGTGTGTGTGTGTGAGTGTGTGTGTGAGTGTGTGAGAGAGTGTGTGTGAGTGTGTGTGAGTGTGTATAGTGTGAGTGTGAGTGTGTGTGTGTGTGAGTGTGTGTATAGTGTGTGTGTGTGTATAGTGTGTGTGTGTGTGTGTGTGTGTGTGTGTGTGTGTGAGTGTGGGTGTGTGAGTGTGTGTGTGTGTGTATAGTGTGTGTGAGTGTGTATGTGAGTGTGTGTGTGTATAGTGTGTGTGTGTATAGTGTGTGTGTGAGTGTGTGTGTGTGTGAGTGTGTGTGTGTGTGTATAGTGTGTGTGTGTATAGTGTGTGTGTGAGTGTGGGTGTGTGAGTGTGTATAGTGTGTGTGATTATGTGTGTGTGAGTGTGTGTCTCACCTGTGCTGCAGCTTGAGCTCAGGTGAGCGCTCCACAGGTATTCGGACACGCCCCTTCCCCCCTGCAGCAGTAACCGTGGCAACGCTCCGTCCTGGGCAGGTGGAGGTGGCAGTAACCGTGGTAACGACCCTCCACCCCCCCGCTGAAACGACGTCACCCTGACAGTGGAGCGCAGGCAGGTGCAAAGCATGCTGGGAAGGAAGTCGGGACAGGGCCGGTACAGGAAGTGGACGTGATGGAGCTGCAGGGAGACAGGTACATTCATATCTGCCCTTTCACAATAAAAGCCCCTCACAGGTACATTCATATCTGCCCTTTCACAATAAAAGCCCCTCACAGGTACATTCATATCTGCCCTTTCACAATAAAAGCCCCTCACAGGTACATTCATATCTGCCCTTTCACAATAAAAGCCCCTCACAGCTACATTTATATCTGCCCTTTCACAATAAAAGCCCCTCACAGGTACATTCATATCTGCCCTTTCACAATAAAAGCCCCTCACAGGTACATTCATATCTGCCCTTTCACAATAAAAGCCCTCACAGGTACATTCATATCTGCCCTTTCACAATAAAAGCCCTCACAGGTACATTCATATCTGCCCTTTCACAATAAAAGCCCCTCACAGGTACATTCATATCTGCCCTTTCACAATAAAAGCCCCTCACAGGTACATTCATATCTGCCCTTTCACAATAAAAACCCCTCACAGCTACATTTATATCCGCCCTTTCACAATAAAAGCCCCTCACAGGTACATTCATACCTGCCCTTTCACAATAAAAGCCCTCACAGGTACATTTATATCTGCCCTTTCACAATAAAAGCCCCTCACAGGTACATTCATACCTGCCCTTTCACAATAAAAGCCCCTCACAGGAACAGCTGATCCAGGCTTTTATTGTGAAATGTGCAGAGTTGGGTAATAATATTACTTTTGTCGGTAACGGAGTAGTGTAACGCGTTACTTTTATAATTCAGTAATCAGTTAGCCTACTAACATAAAGAATGACTGGATTCTCCCTTTGACGACAAGAGGGATTTCCACCGCAGGTTTATATTTACGTAACATTTGAGCGACTTGCGCGTCCACATGCAGTGCATCAACATGGCTGAGTCAACAGCGATAACTTTGGAGGGGTGGACGTCGGCCCATTATTTTGAGTTGTCTGAAGAAAGGACAGGAATGTGACGGTGAGGTGCAAACTGTCCAGGCCAGAAGCTGTTATCCACTGCTGCAAACACCACGTCAAACCTCAACAAGCACCCGCAAAGACAACATGCTAACCTGAAGCTAATAGCTAAGGACCCCCGAACCCAGAGTGAGGATGCTCTCTCCGCAAAATGAAGCACCCTCTGCAGTCTGCGTGATCTGCCTGTAGGGAGGGGCGGCCCTGCGAGTAAAGTAACGCGTTATGTAGAGAATAACGAAGTAAAGTAATATATTACTTTTTTTTAAAGTAATATGTAATATATTACTTTTTTTGAGTAACGACCCCATCTCCGGAAATGTGTCTCACCTCCAAAGTGTCTCCAGTTCTCAGCTTCCTCCTCAGAGCCGGCTGATAGGCCAGGCAGAGCCCCACCCTCCTGTCCATCACGTACAGCCCCGCCCCCTCGCTCACCACCTCAGTTACGGTGCCCTATCAGAGGAGAGGGGTGGGGCTTAAAACAGGTAACAGCTTATCAGAGGAGAGGGGCGGGGCTAACACAGGTGATTAGAGGAGAGGGGCTTACACACAGGTAACAGCTTATCAGAGGAGAGGGGCGGGGCTTAGACACAGGTAACAGCTTATCAGAGGAGAGGAGCGGGGCTGACACACAGGTGATTAGAGGAGAGGGGCTTACACACAGGTAACAGCTTATCAGAGGAGAGGGGCGGGGCTTACACACAGGTAACAGCTTATCAGAGGAGAGGGCGGGACTTACACACAGGTGATCAGGAGAGGGGCGGAGCTTACACACGGTAACAGCTTATCAGAGGAGAGGGGCGGGGCTAACACAGGTGATCAGAGGAGAGGGGCGAGACTTACACACAGGAAACAGCTTATCAGAGTAGAGGGGCGGGGCTAAAACACAGGTGATCAGAGGGGCGGAGCTTACACACAGGTAACAGCTTATCATTACATTACATGTCACTTGTTAGACGCTTTACACACAGGTGACCAGATGAGAGGGGCGGGGCTTAGACACAGGAAACAGCTTATCAGAGGAGAGGAGCGGGGCTAACACACAGGTGATTAGAGGAGAGGGGCTTTCACACAGGTAACAGCTTATCAGAGGAGAGGGGCGGGGCTTACACACAGGTAACAGCTTATCAGAGGAGAGGAGCGGGGCTAACACACAGGTGATTAGAGGAGAGGGGCTTACACACAGGTAACAGCTTATCAGAGGAGAGGGGCGGGGCTTACACACAGGTAACAGCTTATCAGAGGAGAGGAGCGGGGCTAACACACAGGTGATTAGAGGAGAGGGGCTTACACACAGGTAACAGCTTATCAGAGGAGAGGGGCGGGGCTTACACACGGTAACAGCTTATCAGAGGAGAGGGGCGGGGCTAACACAGGTGATCAGAGGAGAGGGGCGAGACTTACACACAGGAAACAGCTTATCAGAGGAGAGGGGCGGGGCTAACACACAGGAAACAGCTTATCAGAGGAGAGGGGCTTACACACAGGTAACAGCTTATCAGAGGAGAGGGGCGGGGCTTACACACGGTAACAGCTTAGGAGTGGGGCGGGGCTAACACAGGTGATCAGAGGAGAGGGGCGAGACTTACACACAGGAAACAGCTTATCAGAGGAGAGGGGCGGGGCTAACACACAGGTGATCAGAGGGGCGGAGCTTACACACAGGTAACAGCTTATCATTACATTACATGTCACTTGTTAGACGCTTTACACACAGGTGATCAGATGAGAGGGGCGGGGCTTAGACACAGGAAACAGCTTATCAGAGGAGAGGGGCGGGGCTAACACACAGGTGATCAGAGGGGCGGAGCTTACACACAGGTAACAGCTTATCAGAGGAGAGGGGCGGGGCTTACACACAGGAAACAGCTTATCAGAGGAGAGGGGCGGGGCTTACATATGGTAATCAGAGGAGATGGGCGGGGCTTACACACAGGAAACAGCTTATCAGAGGAGAGGGGCGGGGCTTACACACAGGTAAGAAGTTTACCTGGTAACTGATGACTCGAGACTTCTTCATCCTGGCAGCTGATTGGCCGGCGTCTCTCTCAGGCTCCGCCTCCTCGCAGTCCTCGACCTGTGACATCACCGATGGGGGGGCCGTGGCGGCAGGTGAGTGTGTGTGTGCAGCGGGGTGTGTGTAGTCGGTGTGTATTTCAGAGCGCTCGGTCACACACAGGATGTTGTTTCCTCTCCAGCCTCGCAGGACACACACACGCAGCGCCGTCACACACACACGCTGACCCACACACACACACTGAGCCCACCACAGCCTGCTGCCCTGCACACACACACACACACACACACACACACACACACACACACACACACACACACACACACCACACACACACACACACACACAACACACACACACACACACACACACACACACACACACCTGTTAAATGTAGTTTATAATGAGAATGAATCCAGATGTTTCACAGCTGGATTAACCTGACATCACCTGAACTCACCTTGACGAGGACAGGTAGTGAGACAGGTGGTGAGACAGGTGGTGAGACAGGTGCAGAGTCGTCTGTCAGCGAGAAGCAGAAGAAAGACGTTCCTGAAACGTCCAGCTGAGGACAAACAGAAACCACCTGACCAACCAGTGAGACACGCTGACCCCGAGACCTGAGAGACAGACAGGTGAGAGAAAGACAGGTGAGAGACAGACAGGTGAGACACACTGACCCCGAGACCTGAGAGACAGACAGGTGAGAGACAGACAGGTGAGAGACAGACAGGTGAGACACACTGACCACGAGACCTGAGAGACAGACAGGTGAGAGACAGACAGGTGAGACACGCTGACCCGAGACCTGAGAGACAGACAGGTGAGAGACAGACAGGTGAGACACGCTGACCCGAGACCTGAGAGACAGACAGGTGAGAGACAGACAGGTGAGACACGCTGACCCCGAGACCTGAGAGACAGACAGGTGACACACGCTGACCCCGAGACCTGGGAGACAGACAGGTGAGACACGCTGACCCCGAGACCTGAGAGACAGACAGGTGAGACACGCTGACACCGAGACCTGAGAGACATACAGGTGAGAGACAAACAGGTGAGAGACAGACAGGTGAGACACGCTGACCCCGAGACCTGAGAGACAGACAGGTGAGAGACGGACAGGTAGAGACAGACAGGTAGAGACAGACAGGTAGAGACAGAGAGACAGACAGGTCACTCACCTGTTCTTCAGGAAGTCTGCTGCCTCTTTGACTCCCACAGCTTTGCTAAGCCCCGCCCCTTCCTCAGGGCCGACAACCAATCCCTGCTCAGCTCCGGGACACAGCACTACAGGAGGACCAATCAGTTCCACCCAGCCCCCCGCCTCCTCCGACCCAGGTGCATGGTGGGGGATGTAGTTCCAGTGAGGCAGGAAGACAGGACGGTTCAGCCACAGAGGAGAGGGAGACAGGCACTGCAGAGAGACAGACAGGTGAGAGCCTGAAGGCATCACAGGTCCCTGAAGGCATCACAGGTCCCTGAACGCATTACAGGTCCCTGAACGCATCACAGGGCCCTGAAGGCATCACAGGGCCCTGAATGCACCACTCTACAGGTCCCTGAAGGCACCACAGGTCCGTGAAGGCATCACACGTCCCTGAACGCATCACAGGTCCCTGAAGGCACCACCCTACAGGTCCCTGAAGGCATCACTCTACAGGTCCCTGAAGGCATCACTCTACAGGTCCCTGAAGGCACCACTCTACAGGTCCCTAAAGGCACCACTCTACAGGTCCCTGAAAGCATCACGCTGCAGGTCCCTACAGGTCCCTGAAGGCACCACCCTACAGGTCCCTACAGGTCCCTGAAGGCACCACGCTACAGGTCCACGAAGGCATCACAGGTCCCTGATGGCATCACTCTACAGGTCCCTGAAGGCACCACCCTACAGGTCCCTGAAGGCACCACTCACGTCACACCTCAGTCTACAGGTCCCTGAAGGCATCACTCTACAGGTCCCTGAAGGCACCACTCACCTCACACCTCACTCTACAGGTCCCTGAAGGCACCAATCACCTCACTCTACAGGTCCCTGAAGGCACCACTCTACAGGTCCCTGAAAGCATCACGCTGCAGGTCCCTACAGGTCCCTGAAGGCACCACCCTACAGGTCCCTGAAGGCACCACCCTACAGGTCCCTACAGGTCCCTGAAGGCATCACACTGCAGGTCCCTGAAGGCACCACCCTACAGGTCCGTGAAGGCATCACACTGCAGGTCCCTGAAGGCACCACCCTACAGGTCCCTGAAGGCACCACCCTACAGGTCCCTACAGGTCCCTGAAGGCATCACACTGCAGGTCCCTGAAGGCACAACTCACCTCACACTAGTGTTGCACGGTGTACCGATACTTGAAAGGTACCGCGATACCCTGCCGTTAAAAACGTTACGATTCCTCCGTTTCATTAGTATCGGTACTTTAAAGAATGACGGGGAAAGTACTCCGGTGAGAAAGCGCCGTTTTAATAAGAGCCGTGTGTGTTCAGCGCTCTGCTTCCACTCCCTGCACTGCAGCCCTGCCTGCAGTCCCTCCCCTTTCCAGCACGCTCTAAGGGCCTCCCCTCTCTCGTGCACGCTCTAAGGGCCTCCCCTCTCTCGTGCACGCTCTAAGGGCCTCCCCTCTCTCGTGCACGCTCTAAGTGCCTCCCCTCTCTCGTGCACGCTCTAAGGGCCTCCCTCTCTCGTGCACGCTCTAAGGGCCTCCCCTCTCTCGTGCACGCTCTAAGGGCCTCTCCTCTCTCGTGCACGCTCTAAGGGCCTCCCCTCTCTCGTGCACGCTCTAAGGGCCTCCCCTCTCTCGTGCACGCTCTAAGGGCCTCCCCTCTCTCGTGCACGCTCTAAGTGCCTCCCCTCTCTCGTGCACGCTCTAAGGGCCTCCCCTCTCTCGTGCACGCTCTAAGGGCCTCTCCTCTCTCGTGCACGCTCTAAGTGCCTCCCCTCTCTCGTGCACGCTCTAAGGGCCTCTCCTCTCTCGTGCACGCTCTAAGGCCTCCCCTCTCTCGTGCACGCTCTAGGGCCTCCCCTCTCTCGTGCACGCTCTAAGGGCCTCCCCTCTCTCGTGCACGCTCTAAGGGCCTCCCCTCTCTCGTGCACGCTCTGAGGGCCTCCCCTCTCTCGTGCACGCTCTAAGGGCCTCCCCTCTCTCGTGCACGCTCTAAGGGCCTCCCTCTCTCGTGCACGCTCTGAGGGCCTCCCCTCTCTCGTGCACGCTCTAAGTGCCTCCCTCTCTCGTGCACGCTCTAAGGGCCTCCCCTCTCTCGTGCACGCTCTGAGGGCCTCCCCTCTCTCGTGCACGCTCTAAGGGCCTCCCCTCTCTCGTGCACGCTCTGAGGGCCTCCCCTCTCTCGTGCACGCTCTAAGTGCCTCCCCTCTCTCGTGCGAGCGCTAGCTGCCAGAGCATGTGAGAAAACGAGAAGCATGGCTGCAAGTGGGAGTGCTGCTGCCGCTGCGCCTCGGCTTGTTGACAAAAAAGACGCCAGAAGCGAAATTTGGAAGTATTTTAGCATGTTTGTGTAAAGTTTGTGTTCTGGTTCTGGTTCTGGTTCTGGTTCTGGTTCTGGTTCTAGTTCTGCTTCTGGTTCTGGCTCTGGTTCTGGTTCTAGTTCTGGTTCTAGTTCCGGTTTTGGTTCTGGTTCTAGTTCTGGTTCTGGTTCTAGTTCTGGTGTGAAATAAAGCACAATAATTACATTTAAGACTGTTTCCCTTTTTTAAGAAAAGTATCGAAAAAGAATCCAATTCTTGACTTGGTATCGGTATCGAAACCAAAATGTTGGTATCGTGACAACACTACCTCACACCTCACTCTGCAGGTCCCTGAAGGCACCACTCTACAGGTCCCTGAAGGCACCATCACCTCACACCTCACTCTGCAGGTCCCTGAAGGCACCACTCTACAGGTCCCTGAAGGCACCACTCACCTCACACCTCACTCTGCAGGTCCCTGAAGGCACCACTCACCTCACACCTCACTCTGCAGGTCCCTGAAGGCACCACTCTACAGGTCCCTGAAGGCACCACTCACCTCACACCTCACTCTGCAGGTCCCTGAAGGCACCACTCTACAGGTCCCTGAAGGCACCACTCACCTCACACCTCACTCTGCAGGTCCCTGAAGGCACCACTCACCTCACACCTCACTCTGCAGGTCCCTGAAGGCACCACTCTACAGGTCCCTGAAGGCACCACTCACCTCACACCTCACGCTGCCGCTGCTGTCCGTCAGCCTCCACTCTCCGTCCCGCCCCTCTCTCAGACAGCCAATCAGCAGCAGACTGACCCTCGGCAGCACCTGACCCGGCGCTGAGAGCTCCGCCTCCCGGACCCACGCTCGATGCTGATTGGTGCTCCAGGACAGGTGACTGAAGCAGGAGAGGTGCTGCCGAGAGAGCAGCTCGGACACACACACCGGCCTGAGGGGGCATCGTTGATAACATCATGTTTTATTATTAACATTATTAACATGAAGAGGATGCTGTTAACGTACCTGTAGCTGACAGGTAAGCTGTGAGTGACACCGCTCTGCTGGAGCTGCTTCACCACACACACACTCAGCTGGTACACACCTGCAACACAACACACACACTCAGCTGGTACACACCTGCAACACAACACACACTCAGCTGGTACACACCTGCAACACAACACACACTCAGCTGGTACACACCTGCAACACAACACACACTCAGCTGGTACACACCTGCAACACACACACACTCAGCTGGAACACACCTGCAACACAACACACACACTCAGCTGGTACACACCTGCAACACAACACACACACTCAGCTGGAACACACCTGCAACACAACACACACACTCAGCTGGTACACACCTGCAACACACACACACTCAGCTGGTACACACCTGCAAAACAACACACACTCAGCTGGTACACACCTGCAACACACACACACTCAGCTGGTACACACCTGCAACACAACACACACTCAGCTGGTACACACCTGCAACACAACACACACTCAGCTGGTACACACCTGCAACACACACACACTCAGCTGTACACACCTGCAACACAACACACACTCAGCTGTACACACCTGCAACACAACACACTCAGCTGGTACACACCTGCAACACAACACACACTCAGCTGGTACACACCTGCAACAACACACACACAGCTGGTACACACCTGCAACACAACACACACACTCAGCTGGTACACACCTGCAACACAACACACACACTCAGCTGGTACACACCTGCAACACACACACACTCAGCTGGTACACACCTGCAACACAACACACACACTCAGCTGGAACACACCTGCAACACAACACACACACTCAGCTGGAACACCCTGCAACACAACACACACTCAGCTGGTACACACCTGCAACACAACACACACACACACACTCAGCTGGACACACCTGCAACACAACACACACTCAGCTGGTACACACCTGCAACACAACACAACACACACTCAGCTGGTACACACCTGCAACACAACACACACACTCAGCTGGAACACACCTGCAACACAACACACACACTCAGCTGGTACACACCTGCAACACACACACACTCAGCTGGTACACACCTGCAACAACACACACACTCAGCTGGTACACACCTGCACACACACACACTCAGCTGGTACACACCTGCAACACAACACACACTCAGCTGGTACACACCTGCAACACAACACACACTCAGCTGGTACACACCTGCAACACACACACACTCAGTTGATACACACCTGCAACACAACACACACTCAGCTGATACACACCTGCAACACAACACACTCAGCTGATACACACCTGCAACACAACACACACTCAGCTGGTACACACCTGCAACACAACACACACACAGCTGGTACACACCTGCAACACAACACACACACTCAGCTGGTACACACCTGCAACACAACACACACACTCAGCTGGTACACACCTGCAACACAACACACACTCAGCTGGTACACACCTGCAACACAACACACACACTCAGCTGGAACACACCTGCAACACAACACACACACTCAGCTGGAACACACCTGCAACACAACACACACTCAGCTGGTACACACCTGCAACACAACACACACACACACACTCAGCTGGAACACACCTGCAACACAACACACACTCAGCTGGTACACACCTGCAACACAACACAACACACTCAGCTGGTACACACCTGCAACACAACACACACACTCAGCTGGTACACACCTGCAACACACACACACTCAGCAGATACACACCTGCAACACACACACACTCAGCTGGTACACACCTGCAACACACACACACTCAGCAGATACACACCTGCAACACAACACACACTCAGCTGGTACACACCTGCAACACACACACACTCAGTTGATACACACCTGCAACACAACACACACTCAGCTGATACACACCTGCAACACAACACACTCAGCTGATACACACCTGCAACACAACACACACACTCAGCTGGTACACACCTGCAACACAACACACACACACTCAGCTGATACACACCTGCAACACACACACACTCAGCAGATACACACCTGCAACACAACACACACTCAGCTGGTACACACCTGCAACACAACACACACTCAGCTGGTACACACCTGCAACACACACACACTCAGTTGATACACACCTGCAACACAACACACACTCAGCTGATACACACCTGCAACACAACACACTCAGCTGATACACACCTGCAACACAACACACTCAGCTGGTACACACCTGCAACACAATACACACACTCAGCTGGTACACACCTGCAACACAACACACACTCAGCTGGTACACACCTGCAACACAACACACACACTCAGCTGATACACACCTGCAACACAACACACACACACTCAGCTGGTACACACCTGCAACACAACACACACTCAGCTGGTACACACCTGCAACACAACACACACACACACTCAGTTGATACACACCTGCAACACAACACACACTCAGTGATACACACCTGCAACACAACACACTCAGCTGATACACACCTGCAACACAACACACTCAGCTGATACACACCTGCAACACAACACAACACACTCAGTGGTACACACCTGCAACACAACACACACACTCAGTGATACACACCTGCAACACAACACACACTCAGCTGGTACACACCTGCAACACAACACACACTCAGCTGGTACACACCTGCAACACAACACACACACTCAGCTGGTACACACCTGCAACACAACACACACAGCATACACACCTGCAACACAACACACACTCAGCTGTACACACCTGCAACACAACACACACTCAGCTGGTACACACCTGCAACACAACACACACACTCAGCTGATACACACCTGCAACACAACACACACACTCAGCTGGTACACACCTGCAACACAACACACACACACTCAGTTGATACACACCTGCAACACAACACACACTCAGCTGATACACACCTGCAACACAACACACTCAGCTGATACACACCTGCAACACAACACACACTCAGCTGGTACACACCTGCAACACAACACACACACTCAGCTGGTACACACCTGCAACACAACACACACACTCAGCTGGTACACACCTGCAACACAACACACAGCAGCATACACACCTGCAACACAACACACACTCAGCTGGTACACACCTGCAACACAACACACACACTCAGCTGGTACACACCTGCAACACAACACACACAGCAGATACACACCTGCAACACAACACACACACACAGCTGATACACACCTGCAACACAACACACACACTCTCCTTGTTGTTTCCACATGTATTCACGGGCTCAGCTGATTGGCTGCCTGACCTGTCAGTGAGGTGTCATCAGCAGGAGGGGCGGGGCCAGAGAGGTGATCTGAGACGAAGCTGAACATCTGCTGCAGCCACAGAGACTCCTGCAGAGAGGAGCAGACGACTTGCTGTGATTAGTATCATTATTATTATTAATATTAATATTAATATTACTATTATTATTATTATTAATATTATTAATATTATTATTATTGTTATTATTAATATTAATAATAATATTATTATTAATAATATTATTAATAATATTATTATTATTATTAATATTAATAATAATAATATTATTATTATTAATATTATTATTATTATTATTAATATTATTATTAACCCTAACCCTGCAGAGAGGAGCAGACGACTTGCTGTTATTAGTATCATTATTATTATTATTATTATTAATATTATTATTATTATTATTATTATTAACCCTGACCCTGCAGAGACTCCTGCAGACAGTTTATTATTATTATTAATATTATTATTATTATTATTAATAATATTATTATTAACCCTGACCCTGCAGAGACTCCTGCAGACAGGTTATTATTATTATTATTATTATATAAGTATTAACACTACATCTGAGGCCTGCACTACGAAGCCGGAGTTTCTCTTAGCGAGCTAACTTCAGGGTGAACTCTGGGTCTCCGGTCCTACGACGCTGGTTCTCTTCTTAGCGGGCTAGATCTCCATGGTAACTGATGCTGAGCGGCTAGCCTGCTCCGGAGCAGAGACCAGAGGCCTGTACTACGAAGCCAGTTCAACATAACCTGGATATGTTTGAGTTAGCCGGTTGGCCTAATCCAAAACAAACGCGCTCTCGCTAAGCGGTCCTACGACGCGGGTTATCAACTCCTCAACTCAAGCCAGGGGGGGCATATTGTGATAACCAGGCCTGTCCCTAACCCTAACCCCCCCCCAAAAGATGTTTCTATTAATCCCACCCTCAAGCATTTTTCAGGGTATGGTTCTAGGACTAGTTCCAATACATGGAGCAAGTTTCATGAATGGGACCCTTTTATTATGTAAGATAGCAAGGGGTGCATAACGTGGCAAAAATATGCTGACAAAGACTATGTAACATTTGTAAACATATATTTTGATTATTATATGACAAATACGGAGCGAAAAGTTTAACCACAAGAATCAAGACGATATGAGCTTCCACTAAACAACTCACAGTCTGAACATTAACATTAAAAAAATCCTGAGCGTTTACTTTTCGTTTTAAACATCGTTTTAAGGTGTAAACGTGTCATTTAGAAATGCGCGTTCCCGTGACAAGGGGGGCATTTCATGATGGGGTGCATCATTGGACACAACACCGGCCGTCTTTCCTGTAACGGCAGTTCTTCTGTATTTCCTTTCTCCTGTAATATGACTTGATCGCTTTAAATCTGCACACTGAGCTCTGATTGGTCAGCAGGCGGTGCTTTCACTGAGTTGATCTCTTTAAACTCTGCACACTGAGCTCTGATTGGTCAGCAGGCGGTGCTTTCACTGACTTGATCTCTTTAAACTCTGCACACTGAGCTCTGATTGGTCAGCAGGCGGTGCTTTCACTGAGTTGATCACTTTAAACTCTGCACACTGAGCTCTGATTGGTCAGCAGGCGGTGCTTTCACTGACTTGATCTCTTTAAACTCCGCACACTGAGCTCTGATTGGTCAGCAGGCGGTGCTTTCACTGACTTGATCTCTTTAAACTCTGCACACTGAGCTCTGATTGGTCAGCAGGCGGTGCTTTCACTGAGTTGATCTCTTTAAACTCTGCACACTGAGCTCTGATTGGTCAGCAGGCGGTGCTTTCACTGAGTTGATCGCTCTAAACTCTGCACACTGAGCTCTGATTGGTCAGCAGGCGGTGCTTTCACTGACTTGATCGCTCTAAACTCTGCACACTGAGCTCTGATTGGTCAGCAGGCGGTGCTTTCACTGAGTTGATCTCTTTAAACTCCGCACACTGAGCTCTGATTGGTCAGCAGGCGGTGCTTTCACTGAGTTGATCTCTTTAAACTCCACACACTGAGCTCTGATTGGTCAGCAGGCGGTGCTTTCACTGAGTTGATCGCTCTAAACTCCGCACACTGGTGATATCAGCTGTTCCACCATGGTTGTACCTCAACCTGTAATAGATGTATCCTTATTGAAACGGTTACATTCAATGAAAAATGAAATCAATGTGCAGGCTTACGTGAACACTGTTCTACATGAACAATAAGGCCAGTTTATACATTAAATAAATCAACAGTAGGTGGCGATATATGCTCCAAGTGGAAGCGATTCGCCATTAAAGCAAAGAAGAAGAAGAACTCCGCACAGTTGATCTCTTATCCTGGAACCTATCCTGCTCCGGCGCAGGATAGCCGTTCAGCATAAGTTATCTAGCCCGCTAAGAAGTGAACCAGCGTCGTAGGACCGGAAATCCAGGAAGTTAGCCCGCTAAGCGAAAATCCGGCTTCGTAGTACAGGCCTCTGTATTCCAGTGGACAGTCCATCGTTTCCTGCTGAGAACCATGGCCTCAGATTTGGAGGTGCTGATCCTCATCCCAGCCGCTTCACACTCGGTTGCGAACCGATCCAGTGAGTGCTGAAGGTCGCAGAGCGATGAAGCCATTAGAACCACATCATCTGCAAAAAGCAGTGGTGCAATCCTTAGTCCACCGAACTGCAGACCCCCCCCCCCCCCACGACTACGCCTCGAAATCCTATCCATGTATATCACAAACAGGATCGGTGACAAAGCGCAGCCCTGGCGGAGGCCAACCCTCACCGGAAATGGGTCCGACTTACTGCCGAGGACCCGGACACAGCTCTCGCTTTGGGAGTACAGAGATTGGATGGCCCTGAGTAGAGACCCCCTCACCCCATACTCCTGCAGCACCTCCCACAGTAACTCCCTGGGAACTCGGTCATACGCCTTCTCCAAGTCTACAAAACACATGTAGACCGGATCAGCGTACTCCCAGGCCCCCTCCAGGATCCTTGCGAGAGTAAAAAGCTGATCCGTCGTTCCACGACCAGAATGGAATCCGCATTGTTCCTCCTCAATCTGAGGTTCGACAATCGGCCTGACCTTCCTTTCAAGTACCTTAGAGTAAACTTTCCCGGGGAGGCTGAGTAGTGTGATGCCTCTGTAATTGGCACACACCCTCTGATCCCCCTTTTTGAAAAGGGGAACCACCACCCCGGTCTGCCACTCCTTCAGTATACAGATATATAGTGATATATGTATATGCAGAGCAAAGTACAGTGACACAGTGATATTACAGAAAGTGATATAGTAGTGATATAGTGATATTAGATATATAGTGAAATAGTGATATTAGATATATAGTGATATAGAGCAAAGTATAGTGATATAGTGATATAGATCAAAGTATAGTGATATAGTGATATAGTGATATAGTGAAATAGTGATATTAGATATATAGTGATATAGAGCAAAGTATAGTGATATAGTGATATAGAGCAAAGTATAGTGATATAGTGATATTACAGATAGTGATATAGTGATATAGTGATATAGTGATATTACAGATAGTGATATAGTGATATAGTGATATTACAGATAGTGATATAGTGATATAGAGCAAAGTATAGTGATATAGTGATATTACAGATAGTGATATAGTGATATAGTGATATTACAGATAGTGATATAGTGATATTACAGATAGTGATATAGTGATATGTGATATAGTGAATTACAGATAGTGATATAGTGATATAGTGATATTACAGATAGTGAGATAGTGATATAGAGCAAAGTATAGTGATATAGTGATATTACAGATAGTGATATAGTGATATAGTGATATAGTGATATTACAGATAGTGATATAGTGATATTACAGATAGTGATATAGTGATATAGTGATATAGTGATATTACAGATAGTGATATAGTGATATAGTGATATTACAGATAGTGATATAGTGATATAGAGCAAAGTATAGTGATATAGTGATATTACAGATAGTGATATAGTGATATAGTGATATTACAGTTAGTGATATAGTGATATAGTGATATTACACATATTACAGATAGTGATATAGTGATATAGAGCAAAGTACAGTGATATAGTGATATAGTGATATTACAGATAGTGATATAGTGATAGAGTGATATTACAGATAGTGATATAGTGATATAGTGATATTACAGATAGTGATATAGTGATATTACAGATAGTGATATAGTGATATAGTGATATTACAGATAGTGATATAGTGATATTACAGATAGTGATACAGTGATATAGAGCAAAGTACAGTGATATAGTGATATAGTGATATTACAGATAGTGATATAGTGATATAGAGCAAAGTACAGTGATATAGTGATATTACAGATAGTGATATAGTGATATTAGATATATAGTGATATAGTGATATTACAGATAGTGATATAGTGATATAGTGATATTACAGATAGTGATATAGTGATATAGTGATATTACAGATAGTGATATAGTGATATAGTGATATTACAGATAGTGATATAGTGATATAGTGATATAGTGATATTACAGATAGTGATATAGTGATATAGTGATATTACAGATAGTGATATAGTGATATTACAGATAGTGATATAGTAATATAGTGATATTACAGATAGTGATATAGTGATATAGTGATATAGTGATATTACAGATAGTGATATAGTGATATAGTGATATTACAGATAGTGATATAGTGATATTAGATATATAGTGATATAGAGCAAAGTACAGTGATATAGTGATATTACAGATAGTGATATAGTGATATAGTGATATAGTGATATTACAGATAGTGATATAGTGATATTACAGATAGTGATATAGTGATATAGTGATATTACAGATAGTGATATAGTGATATTACAGATGGTGATATAGTGATATAGTGATATTACAGATAGTGATATAGTGATATAGTGATATTACAGATAGTGATATAGTGATATTACAGATAGTGATATAGTGATATTACAGATAGTGATATAGTGATATAGTGATATTACAGATAGTGATATAGTGATATAGTGATATTACAGATAGTGATATAGTGATATTACAGATCGTGATATAGTGATATAGTGATATAGTGATATTACAGATAGTGATATAGTGATATAGTGATATTACAGATAGTGATATAGTGATATTAGATATATAGTGATATAGAGCAAAGTACAGTGATATAGTGATATTACAGATAGTGATATAGTGATATTACAGATAGTGATATAGTGATATAGTGATATTACAGATAGTGATATAGTGATATTACAGATGGTGATATAGTGATATTACAGATAGTGATATAGTGATATAGTGATATTACAGATAGTGATATAGTGATATTACAGATAGTGATATAGTGATATTACAGATAGTGATATAGTGATATAGTGATATTACAGATAGTGATATAGTGATATTACAGATAGTGATATAGTGATATTACAGATAGTGATATAGTGATATAGTGATATTAAAGATAGTGATATAGTGATATTACAGATAGTGATATTGTGCAGCCCTCGACATTAACGATTGCCCGATGGCCCGAGGCAATCTAGTATTTAGCTCGGGCAATGAAGCCTCACCTGCTGGTTGCCCGATCGGGCAATCTATTATGGCAATTGTGGAGACGTGTCTTGTGGAGACGTGTCTTGTGGAGACGTGTCTTGAGGAGTCGTGTCTTGTGGAGACGTGTCTTGTGGAGACGTGTCTTGAGGAGTCGTGTCTTGTGGAGACGTGTCTTGAGGAGTCGTGTCTTGTGGTCAAATCGGTTGGAAAACGATGAAAAAGTTGCCAAAAGTCGTTCTTCATGGACGTCATAGTTTGACATAGTAACGGTATTTTAAAAATACTAAACTGTCGGCAACTATAGATGCCGTTTTCGCGGGCTTCAGCCGCGCCGTGTGTAAATGTGACCTGAGCGAAGGCTCGCAGGCAGGTTAGCTGCTGCGCACGGGTAATATGTTTTGTTCACCTGAGTGGAGTCTTGCAGGCACATCGCCTTGTCTTTTTTTGTTTATTAACACTGACAGTGTTAGCGTTATGTGTTTATATTGACTATGTTGAATTTCTCCTTGAAATACAGTAATTGACTGTGACATAGACGGATAACTTAAATAGAGAAATGTGATATGTTTGTAAAGTACAGCTATTTGAATGTAACTGTGTACTTTGAATTTTGAATGAGAAGCAATCCAGACATTGACACTTTCTTGAAAGACTGTTAGTCGTTGAATGCAGGGCATGCAAGCGAGCAAACACAAACAAGAACTCATGCAAACAAACAAGTGAAATGAAGAATAAAATTGAAATTGTACAATATAATATTGTGGTGGTTCATCTTATAATTCAGTCTAGAAAATGCACCAGACAGCATCTAAGACCTGCAAAAATCTAAATTTTCTTGGGGGAGGCACACTGCGTCATTTCGTCCGCGCGCATTTTTCAGGGCCATCTGTAAATTAGCTTAGATGGCCCACAAGGCCATCTCCCAAAATCCTTAATGTCATGCACTGGATATAGTGATATAGTGATATTACAGAAAGTGATATAGTGATATAGTGATATTACAGAAAGTGATATAGTGATATAGTGATATTACAGATAGTGATATAGTGATATAGTGATATTACAGATAGTGATATAGTGATATTACAGATACTGATATAGTGATATTACAGAAAGTGATATAGTGATATTACAGATAGTGATATAGTGATATTACAGAAAGTGATATAGTGATATAGTGATATTACAGAAAGTGATATAGTGATATAGTGATATTACAGATAGTGATATAGTGATATAGAGATATAGTGATACAGTGATATTACATATAGTGATATAGTGATATTACAGAAAGTGATATAGTGATATAGTGATATTACAGATAGTGATATAGTGATATAGTGATATAGTGATACAGTGATATTACAGATAGTGATACAGTGATATAGTGATATAGTGATATTACAGATAGTGATATAGAGATATAGTGATACAGTGATATAGTGATATAGTGATATAGTGATACAGTGATATTACAGATATTGATATAGTGATTAAGTGATGTAGTGATATCGTGATATAGTGATATAGAGATACAGTGATATTACAGATAGTGATACAGTGATATAGTGATATAGAGATATAGTGATATAGTGATATAGAGATACAGTGATATTACAGATAGTGATACAGTGATATAGTGATATAGAGTTATAGTGATACAGTGATATAGTGATATAGTGATATAGTGATACAGTGATATAGTGATACAGTGATATAGTGATACAGTGATATAGTGATATAGTGATATAGTGATATAGTGATACAGTGATATAGTGATATTACAGATAGTGATATAGTGATATAGTGATATTACAGATAGTGATATAGTGATATAACAGATAGTGATATAGTGATATAGTGATATTACAGATAGTGATATAGTGATATAGTGATATAGTGATATAGTGATATTACAGATAGTGATATAGTGATATAGTGATATTACAGATAGTGATATAGTGATATAGTGATATAGTGATATAGTGATATTACAGATAGTGATATAGTGATATTACAGATAGTGATATAGAGATACAGTGATATAGTGATATAGTGATATAGTGATATAGTGATATAGAGATATAGTGATATAGTGATATAGTGATACAGTGATATTAGAAATTGATAAAGCGACTCACGGCCTCTCCGGAGGGCTGGAACTGATCCAGGAACAGCTGCAGGGACTCCATCAGATCCTCACTACCGCTCTTATTACCGAATCATCAACAAACAAACAACAACAACACCACAACGTGCCGCCCTGATGTAAACAAACCGATCCCGCTCAGCTCACTTCCGGGTTCGCTACGGAGTCCTGCGAGGCTCAGAGCGCGAAACTAAATACACGAGTCTGCGGTGATACTACGAGTACTAAAACACTCCTTCTGGAGACAAAACACACCTTCTGGAGACAAAACACTCCTTCTGGAGACATAACACTCCTTCTGGAGACAAAACACTCCATCTGGAGACAAAACACTCCTTCTGGAGACATAATACTCCATCTGGAGACAAAACACTCCTTCTGGAGACATAACACTCATTCTAGAGACATAATACTCCTTCTGGAGACATAACACTCATTCTAGAGACATAATACTCCTTCTGGAGACATAATACTCCTTCTAGAGACATAACACTCCTTCTGGAGACATAATACTCCTTCTGGAGACATAATACTCCTTCTAGAGACATAACACTCATTCTAGAGACATAATACTCCTTCTGGAGACATAATACTCCTTCTAGAGACATAACACTCCTTCTGGAGACATAATACTCCATCTGGAGACAAAACACTCCTTCCGGAGACATAATACTCCTTCTGGAGACATAATACTCCTTCTGGAGACAAAACAGTCCTTCTGGAGACATATATCTATACTTTATTAATACTGTATACTGTTGCAGCTGGTCAGTCAATATATAATACATAGAAATATATTTAAATTATATTTATGTGTTAGTGAGACATGTCTCCAGCTCCTGATCAGTCGTTTTAACTCTCTGTCTCTGTGTTAGTGAGACATGTCTCCAGCTCCTGATCAGTCGTTTTAACCTCTGTCTCTGTGTTAGTGAGACATGTCTCCAGCTCCTGTTCAGTCGTTTTAACTCTCTGTCTCTGTTAGTGAGACATGTCTCCAGCTCCTGATCAGTCGTTTTAACCCTCTGTCTCTGTGTTAGTGAGACATGTCTCCAGCTCCTGATCAGTCGTTTTAACTCTCTGTCTCTGTGTTAGTGAGACATGTCTCCAGCTCCTGATCAGTCGTTTTAACTCTCTGTCTCTGTGTTAGTGAGACATGTCTCCAGCTCCTGATCAGTCGTTTTAACCCTCTGTCTCTGTGTTAGTGAGACATGTCTCCAGCTCCTGATCAGTCGTTTTAACCCTCTGTCTCTGTGTTAGTGAGACATGTCTCCAGCTCCTGTGTTCAGTCGTTTTAACTCTCTGTCTCTGTTAGTGAGACATGTCTCCAGCTCCTGATCAGTCGTTTTAACCCTCTGTCTCTGTGTTAGTGAGACATGTCTCCAGCTCCTGTGTTCAGTCGTTTTAACTCTCTGTCTCTGTTAGTGAGACATGTCTCCAGCTCCTGATCAGTCGTTTTAACCCTCTGTCTCTGTGTTAGTGGGACATGTCTCCTGTGTGCTGGAGACATGTCTCACTGCACATCCTCCATTATGCAGATGTCTTTGTCAGCTGCACTGCTTGTGGTTCTGAAACAGAAATATAATATGTATTCATATATATCCCTGTCTGTGTCCGCGAATCATAAAGCAGTAAATCACAACCACAAAATGTGTTATTATACAATCTCCATCTTGGTGCTGCTGCTGTGCGCCGCCCCTCCTCCACCTCGCCCTGACTGGCTGCTGGTTCTGACGTACAGCACCTCTGTCCAATCAGACGCAGGAGCGTACACTGGCCCCGTCCCTCCTCCTCCCGGACTTGCTGCTTGTTTTGACGTACAGCACCTCTGTCCAATCAGACGCAGGAGCGTACACTGGCCCCGCCCCTCCTCCTCCCGGACTGGCTGCTGGTTTTGACGTACAGCACCGCTGTCCAATCAGACGCAGGAGCGTACACTGGCCCCGCCCCTCCGCGTGTATAGTCCCCGTCCTGCTGGCGTTGCTGGGCAGGCGGAGCCGTGTAGCAACGCTGCTTTGACCTGCAGCCCCGTGAGCCAATCACAGGCGAGTATTCATCCAAGCTCCGCCCAGGTCGGCCAGCCGTGTTCCCTCCCTCTGAATGGGAACAACCAACGGGGGCGTTGCTGGGGGGCGTTGCCAGGGGGCGTGTCCGCGCTCGAGCTCAACCCAGTTTGAAAGAGACGCAGATCTGCAGTCGCTGCTTCAGCTCAACAACAATAACACCTGAGAACCATAGAACCCGAGGGAACCCGAGAGAACCCGAGAGCATCCGAGAGCATCAGCCCGCAGCTCCTCCGAGTGAGTACAATCCTGTAACCCCTTTCATAAAGTCTCTATAAAGACAGAGGAACAATAGAGAAGCGGGGGAATAACGGGGAAAATGGCCGCTGTGAATAACGGTCTGTCTGTGTTTGGGTGCATGCGTGCGTGTGTGCGTGCGTGTGTGAGCGTTGTAAACACGGAACGCCCATTTAGAGAGCATGAATGCCAGTAAATAGCCGGCTCCCGTTCACAGACAACGACTCTCCGGAGTATAGACGGAGCCCTGCGTGTGTCCGTTATGTTTCCATTGCACGGCTGCTCTGTATAAACAGCTGTGTGAGATGTTAAACTGCTGTTAGCTGTTAGCATGATGCTAGCGGAGGGGGATGGGACGGCTAGCTCCGCAGAGGGCGGGAAGCAAATGGTGGTCCATTGTTCTGCTGCTAGCTGTTGGCTAGCTGTTAGCGGCTAAGCTAACTGCAGCAGCCCCCAGAGGAGCCTGTGTTAGCGGGGGAGAGTCTCCTCTCCTCTCTCGGGCAGAGGAGCACCGGGACCCTCCTCCCCTCTCAGACCCGGGTTTCCGGAGCCTCTGCTCAGCTCGCTGGGCCTCTGATCCCCGGGAGAAAGGGACCCTCTTTGTTCTCTTTGTGTGACCGTCGCACGGCCGGGAGGCTCCGGTTACCGGGGACCTCCGGGGCTTCTACCGGAGCAGGGGCGGCCGGAGGAGCTGCGTGTGCCTGTGGGGCTGCAAACACTACATTACCACCGGAAACCTGGTTAAAATCAGAGTAAAGGAACAAAGCAGACTCACAGGTTAGAGGGTCAACCCCCCAGGAATCACACTTTCTGGGCATTTGAACCCAATCATAAAGAATGCTGTAACTGAACGGGGTTATTAATCCTGTGGCATCTGTCCGTGGGTGAACCTGTATTTTAATATCATGTCTGATTGATACAGCACACCGCTTACACTTAGATAGCTGTATACAAAGCTCTGCTGTTCAGAGTTAATAAAGAAGGTTAATCATTAATATGAAACGTGTTTTATTCACCCTCTGATTGATTGATTGATTGATTGATTGATTGATTACAGGCCACTGCTATCAGACAGTATCTTCTTTATGGGTTCATCACATTTATTATAAATTATATTTCACCATTTTTCTGTTTACATTAAATGAACCTTCAGGAGCAGCTTCAACATGGCTGGAATAATAAATGATCATCCAACATTACATTCCTTATTCTATATGCAGGGTCTCAGTCAGTAGGGGCTGGGAGCCGTAGGGTCGCCGGTTCAAGTCCCCGAACAGACCTAAAGTATGGAGAGTGGACTGCTTCTTGGAGAGGTCCCAGTTCACCTCCTGCCCTGCCGTGGTGCCCTTGAGCAAGGCACCAGCCACCCCCCACTCCCATTGCTCCCCGGGCGCTGTACAATAGCTGCCCACTGCTCCTGGTACCAGACTCCTGGCTCTAGGATGGGTTAAAAGCAGAGGACACATGTCACTGTGTGCTGTGTGCTCTGCATGGGTGACCATTAAAGAGGGTTTCATTCCTCCCAATTATGATTATAAGTCACTGAATAAAATGTCAAATCAATAACCAGTCAGACCCTAACCTCTGTACCTGTCTGTCTGCCAGGCCGCCAGTATGATGCGCAAAGACGTGAACAAGCCGAAGGGCAAGACGTCGGCTTACGCCTTCTTCGTCCAGACGTGTCGAGAGGAACATCGCAAGAAACACCCGGAGCAGTCCGTCAACTTCGCTGAGTTCTCCAAGAAGTGCTCCGAGAGGTGGAAGGTGAGACAGGCACTCAGACAGACGGGTAGAGAGACTGTGCTCCGAGAGCTGGAAGGTGAGACAGGCACTTAGACAGACGGGTAGAGAGACTGTGCTCCGAGAGCTGGAAGGTGAGCCAGGCACTCAGACAGACAGGTAGAGAGACTGTGCTCCGAGAGTTGGAAGGTGCGACAGGCACTTAGACAGACGGGTAGAGAGACTGTGCTCCGAGAGTTGGAAGGTGAGACAGGCACTTAGACAGACGGGTAGAGAGACTGTGCTCCGAGAGCTGGAAGGTGAGACAGGCACTCAGTAAGAGCGTAGCCCTTCTCAATAAGAGAGTACACCTTCACAGTAAGAGCGTAGCCCTTCACAGTAAGAGCGTAGCCCTTCACAGTAAGAGCGTGGCCCTTCACAGTAAGAGCGTGGCCCTTCACAGTAAGAGTGTAGCCCTTCACAATAAGAGCGTAGCCCTTCACAATAAGAGAGTACACCTTCATACTAAGAGCGTGGCCCTTCTCAATAAGAGTAATAATAAGTAATAAGAGTCTGCTTTGGTTCCAGGGTCTGACGGCCAATGATAAGAAGTGTTTCGAGGACATGGCGAAGACCGACAAGGTGCGCTACAACCGTGAGATGGTGGACTACACCCCCCCCAAAGGGTTTGGGAAGAGGGGCCGCAAGAGGAAAGACCCCAACGCCCCCAAGAGACCCCCGTAAGTCCTCTTTAATCATATACACCTCCTACTGTAAGTCCCCGTAAGTCCTCCTACTGTAAGGGCGCATTTCCACTACAGGGCCTCGCTCGGTATGGCTAGGCCTCGTTAGGCCAGGCTCACTTTATGCTGCGTCTCCATTACAGTTTAGTAGCTGGGGCAGTAACTATAGTAACGCAGTGTAGGCGGAGCCGTGACGTCATCTTCAATGAAAACCACAGAAAACCAACATCAGCCGTTAGCTGTTAGCCCTCAGAGCTCACAGCTCCTCATATCTGTTCAGAAACTAGACAGAAGTGAAACAAGTCCAAACCACAGACTGTCTGTGTCATGGCGAATACAGTCGCTGCTTTATTTCTGTCTGTAGGCCGTTGTTGTGAGTGTGGACGGAGCATATATTCAGCACTCCATTCAGAAAACACGCATTTTAAAGGTGTTTCTCCTGCCGTCTGTCTGCAGACTTGTCAAAGCATTAATTCATGGTGTTTACTAACCGGTATCAGTATGTTGTTACTTCAGCATCATTTAGAAACGTGTATTACAATTAAATCACGGTCAGATATGTTCATCTTGTTGTAGTTGTAGCCCCCTTGCCAGCGATTCTCTCTCTAGTTTAGCATACTCAGCCCGACTCAGCCTGGTTGTTGGCCCGGAAAGAACCTCCATTTTATGGGGCCAGAAAACAGTGAAATAGTACCCGCTAGCCGGAACTACGCCAAGTGGAAACGCAACCAAAAACGGGCCCCGCACGGCACGCTTAAAGCGAGCTCCGCGCTGTAGTGGAAATGCGCCATAAGTCTACGATAGATAGATACCTCGTGGGGTTTGTTCAGACGATAGATACCTCGTGGGGTTTGATCAGACGATAGATACCTCATGGGGTTTGATCAGACGATAGATACTCGTGGGGTTTGATCAGACGATAGATACCTCGTGGGGTTTGTTCAGACGATAGATACCTCGTGGGGTTTGATCAGACGATAGATACCTCGTGGGGTTTGATCAGACGATAGATACCTCATGGGGTTTGTTCAGACGATAGATACCTCGTGGGGTTAGATCAGACGATAGATACCTCGTGGGGTTTGATCAGACGATAGATACCTCGTAGGGTTTGATCAGACGATAGATACCTCGTGGGGTTTGATCAGACGATAGATACCTCGTGGGGTTTGATCAGACGATAGATACCTCATGGGGTTTGATCAGACGCTAGATACCTCGTGGGGTTGTTCAGACGATAGATACCTCGTGGGGTTTGATCAGACGATAGATACCTCATGGGGTTTGATCAGACGATAGATACCTCGTGGGGTTTGATCAGACGATAGATACCTCATGGGGTTTGATCAGACGATAGATACCTCGTGGGGTTTGATCAGACGATAGATACCTCGTGGGGTTTGATCAGACGATAGATACCTCGTGGGGTTAGTTCAGACGATAGATACCTCATGGGGTTTGATCAGACGATAGATACCTCGTGGGGTTAGTTCAGACGATAGATACCTCGTGGGGTTTGATCAGACGATAGATACCTCGTGGGGTTTGATCAGACGATAGATACCTCATGGGGTTTGATCAGACGATAGATACCTCGTGGGGTTTGTTCAGACGATAGATACCTCGTGGGGTTGTTCAGACGATAGATACCTCGTGGGTTTGTTCAGACGATAGATACCTCGTGGGGTTTGATCAGACGATAGATACCTCATGGGGTTTGATCAGACGATAGATACCTCGTGGGGTTTGTTCAGACGATAGATACCTCGTGGGGTTTGTTCAGACGATAGATACCTCGTGGGGTTTGATCAGACGATAGATACCTCATGGGGTTTGATCAGACGATAGATACCTCGTGGGGTTTGTTCAGACGATAGATACCTCGTGGGGTTTGATCAGACGATAGATACCTCGTGGGGTTTGTTCAGACGATAGATACCTCGTGGGGTTTGATCAGACGATAGATACCTCGTGGGGTTTGTTCAGACGATAGATACCTCGTGGGGTTTGATCAGACGATAGATACCTCGTGGGGTTTGATCAGACGATAGATACCTCGTGGGGTTTGTTCAGACGATAGATACCTCGTGGGGTTTGATCAGACGATAGATACCTCGTGGGGTTTGTTCAGACGATAGATACCTCGTGGGTTTGATCAGACGATAGATACCTCGTGGGTTTGATCAGACGATAGATACCTCGTGGGGTTTGTTCAGACGATAGATACCTCGTGGGGTTTGATCAGACGATAGATACCTCGTGGGGTTTGATCAGACGATAGATACCTCGTGGGGTTTGTTCAGACGATAGATACCTCGTGGGGTTTGATCAGACGATAGATACCTCGTGGGGTTGTTCAGACGATAGATACCTCGTGGGGTTTGATCAGACGATAGATACCTCGTGGGGTTTGATCAGACGATAGATACCTCATGGGGTTTGTTCAGACGATAGATACCTCGTGGGGTTAGTTCAGACGATAGATACCTCGTGGGGTTTGATCAGACGATAGATACCTCGTGGGGTTTGATCAGACGCTAGATACCTCGTGGGGTTTGATCAGACGATAGATACCTCGTGGGGTTAGTTCAGACGATAGATAGCTCGTGGGGTTAGTTCAGACGATAGATACCTCGTGGGGTTTGATCAGACGATAGATACCTCGTGGGGTTTGATCAGACGATAGATACCTCGTGGGGTTTGATCAGACGATAGATACCTCGTGGGGTTTGATCAGACGATAGATACCTCGTGGGGTTTGATCAGACGATAGATACCTCGTAGGGTTTGATCAGACGATAGATACCTCGTGGGGTTTGATCAGACGATAGATACCTCGTGGGGTTTGATCAGACGATAGATACCTCATGGGGTTTGATCAGACGCTAGATACCTCATGGGGTTTGTTCAGACGATAGATACCTCGTGGGGTTTGATCAGACGATAGATACCTCATGGGGTTTGATCAGACGATAGATACCTCGTGGGGTTTGATCAGACGATAGATACCTCGTGGGGTTTGATCAGACGATAGATACCTCATGGGTTTGATCAGACGATAGATACCTCGTGGGGTTTGTTCAGACGATAGATACCTCGTGGGGTTTGTTCAGACGATAGATACCTCATGGGGTTTGATCAGACGATAGATACCTCGTGGGGTTTGATCAGACGATAGATACCTCGTGGGGTTTGATCAGACGATAGATACCTCGTGGGTTTTTCAGACGATAGATACCTCGTGGGGTTTGATCAGACGATAGATACCTCGTGGGGTTTGATCAGACGATAGATACCTCGTGGGGTTTGTTCAGACGATAGATACCTCGTGGGGTTTGATCAGACGATAGATACCTCGTGGGGTTAGATCAGACGATAGATACCTCGTGGGTTTGATCAGACGATAGATACCTCGTGGGGTTTGTTCAGACGATAGATACCTCGTGGGGTTTGATCAGACGATAGATACCTCGTGGGGTTAGATCAGACGATAGATACCTCGTGGGGTTTGTTCAGACGATAGATACCTCGTGGGGTTTGATCAGACGATAGATACCTCGTGGGGTTAGATCAGACGATAGATACCTCGTGGGGTTTGATCAGACGATAGATACCTCGTGGGGTTTGTTCAGACGATAGATACCTCGTGGGGTTTGATCAGACGATAGATACCTCGTGGGGTTTGATCAGACGATAGATACCTCATGGGGTTTGTTCAGACGATAGATACCTCGTGGGGTTTGATCAGACGATAGATACCTCATGGGGTTTGATCAGACGATAGATACCTCGTGGGGTTTGATCAGACGATAGATACCTCATGGGGTTTGATCAGACGATAGATACCTCGTGGGGTTTGATCAGACGATAGATACCTCGTGGGGTTTGATCAGACGATAGATACCTCGTGGGGTTAGTTCAGACGATAGATACCTCATGGGGTTTGATCAGACGATAGATACCTCGTGGGGTTAGTTCAGACGATAGATACCTCGTGGGGTTTGATCAGACGATAGATACCTCGTGGGGTTTGATCAGACGATAGATACCTCGTGGGGTTTGATCAGACGATAGATACCTCGTGGGGTTTGTTCAGACGATAGATACCTCGTGGGGTTTGTTCAGACGATAGATACCTCGTGGGGTTTGTTCAGACGATAGATACCTCGTGGGGTTTGATCAGACGATAGATACCTCATGGGGTTTGATCAGACGATAGATACCTCGTGGGGTATGTTCAGACGATAGATACCTCGTGGGGTTTGATCAGACGATAGATACCTCGTGGGGTTTGATCAGACGATAGATACCTCGTGGGTTTGATCAGACGATAGATACCTCGTGGGGTTTGATCAGACGATAGATACCTCGTGGGGTTAGTTCAGACGATAGATACCTCGTGGGGTTTGATCAGACGATAGATACCTCGTGGGGTTTGATCAGACGATAGATACCTCGTGGGGTTTGATCAGACGATAGATACCTCGTGGGGTTTGATCAGACGATAGATACCTCGTGGGGTTTGATCAGACGATAGATACCTCGTGGGGTTAGTTCAGACGATAGATACCTCGTGGGGTTTGATCAGACGATAGATACCTCATGGGGTTAGTTCAGACGATAGATACCTCGTGGGGTTTGATCAGACGATAGATACCTCGTGGGGTTAGTTCAGACGATAGATACCTCGTGGGGTTTGATCAGACGATAGATACCTCGTGGGGTATTCAGACGATAGATACCTCGTGGGTATGTTCAGACGATAGATACCTCGTGGGGTTTGATCAGACGATAGATACCTCGTGGGTTTGATCAGACGATAGATACCTCGTGGGGTTTGATCAGACGATAGATACCTCGTGGGGTTTGATCAGACGATAGATACCTCGTGGGGTTTGATCAGACGATAGATACCTCGTGGGGTTTGATCAGACGATAGATACCTCGTGGGGTTTGATCAGACGATAGAGAACCTCGTGGGGTTTGATCAGACGATAGATACCTCGTGGGGTTTGATCAGACGATAGATACCTCGTGGGGTTTGTTCAGACGATAGATACCTCGTGGGGTTTGATCAGACGATAGATACCTCGTGGGGTTTGATCAGACGATAGATACCTCGTGGGGTTTGATCAGACGATAGATACCTCGTGGGGTTTGTTCAGACGATAGATACCTCGTGGGGTTTGATCAGACGATAGATACCTCGTGGGGTTAGTTCAGACGATAGATACCTCGTGGGGTTTGATCAGACGATAGATACCTCGTGGGGTTTGATCAGACGATAGATACCTCGTGGGGTTTGATCAGACGATAGATACCTCGTGGGCAGGGTTTCCACTAGGATTTTTTCTCGCCGGTCAAATGTCCGGACAGAATTTATTTTACCGGACAAATTTGAAACTTACCGCTCATGTTTCAATAATAAGAATAATAAGAATTGTGTAGCAGAGTTTCCGTTAGCAGGTAATTACCGGTATATGACCGGATATGCTGATGTTTAAAACTCAGTTAATGGGAGTCATTTTTATATTGCTTCAGTTTATAATCGTAACAGATCGAAAAATTCAGATTAATTTTTCAATAAATGATTCCACAAACAACAAACAACATAATTATTACATTCAAACTACTTTTAGTAGATGAAGTACATTATTCAAAAGTTTACATTAACTTTGAATATTAACACGGGAGAAACAGATCCTCTCTTTTCCCTCTCTCTCCCTCCCTCTCTCTCCTGACAGCCCGTCAGTTTCTCATGCAGCTCGCTAAACAGTGGGCGGGGCTTCAGGTGATCAGAGCTGCGTGTCTCCGTCAGACTCAGCAGCTGATCTCTGATCTCTCTCTCGTCCGGTTATACTTCTCTCGCGTTTATGTCCATATCGATCAGATCCAGCTCTCCCGATCAGCCTTTATAGAGAGCACCGATCAAATTATTAAGAGTGAATATCGGCCGATAATGACCGGCGGCCGATCGATCGGAGGATCCCTAATTATTACCGGACATTTTGACCGGCAGGTTTTTAATTTACCGGTTTTTAATAAATGTTACCAGCCAAAAACCGGTAATTACCGGCTAACGGAAACCCTGCTCATGGGGTTTGTTCAGACGATAGATACCTCACGGGGAGTCTAACGTTTCCCCATTGACTGGGGGGTCTCTCCCATTGACTGGGGGGTCTCTTCCATTAACTGGGGGGTTTCTCCCATTGACTGGGGGGTCTCTTCCATTAACTGGGGGCTTTCTTTCCTTGACTGGGGGGTCTCTTCCATTAACTGGGGGGTTTCTACCATTGACTGGGGGGTCTCTTCCATTAACTGGGGGGTCCTCTTCCATTACTGGGGGTCTCTCCCATTGACTGGGGGGTCTCTTCCATTAACTGGGGGGTTTCTCCCATTGACTGGGGGGTCTCTTCCATTAACTGGGGCTTTCTCTCCATTGACTGGGGGGTTTCTCCCATTGACTGGGGCTTTCTTTCCATTGACTGGGGGGTTTCTCCCATTGACTGGGGGTCTCTTCCATTAACTGGGGGTTTCTCCCATTGACTGGAGGGTCTCTTCCATTAACTGGGGGCTTTCTTCCATTGACTGGGGGTTTCTCCCATTGACTGGGGGGTTTTCTCCCATTAACTGGGGGCTTTCTTCCATTGACTGGGGAGCTTCTAACTGGGGGGTTTCTCCCATTGACTCGGGGGTCTCTTCCATTAACTGGGGGCTTTCTTCCTTTGACTGGGGGGCTTCTAACTGGGGGGTTTCCCCATTAACTGGGGGGTCTCTTCCATTACCTGGGGGACTTCTAACTGGGGGGTTTCTCCCATCGGTGACAAATGTCACATTTGTGATATTGGGCTATAAACTTGACTGATTGATTGACTAAATGCTGCTTGATTTAAAACTGTTCCCTCCGTCTCCCCAGCTCTGCGTTCTTTGTGTTCTGCGGTGAGTACCGGCCCTCTGTGAAGCAGCAGTTTCCAGGTCTGTCTATAGGCGACTGTGCCAAGAAGCTGGGAGAGTTGTGGGGCAAACAGACCCAATCTGACAAGCTGCCCTACGAGGAGAAGGCCCAGAAGCTGAGAGAGAAATACGACCGGGTGAGCAAACTGTAGAGACAGACAGGTAGAGAGAGAGAGAGAGAGAGAGAGACAGACAGACAGACAGACAGGTAGAGAGATGTGGAGCAAACAGACACAATCTGACAAGCTGCCCTACGAGGAGAAGGCCCAGAAGCTGAGAGAGAAATACGACCGGGTGAGCAAACTGTAGAGAGACAGACAGGTAGAGAGAGAGAGAGAGAGAGAGAGATGTGGAGCAAAGAGACCCAATCTGACAAGCTGCCCTACGAGGAGAAGGCCCAGAAGCTGAGAGAGAAATACGAGGAGGTAACTAGTGTTTGTTAGGGTTAGTTAAGCCAGGTAACTAGTGTCTGTTAGGGTCAGTTAAGCCAGGTAACTAGTGTTTGTTAGGGTTAGTTAAGCCAGGTAACTAGTGTTTGTTAGGGTTAGTTAAGCCAGGTAACTAGTGTCTGTTAGGGTCAGTTAAGCCAGGTAACTAGTGTCTGTTAGGGTTAGTTAAGCCAGGTAACTAGTGTTTGTTAGGGTTAGTTAAGCCAGGTAACTAGTGTTTGTTAGGGTTAGTTAAGCCAGGTAACTAGTGTTTGTTAGGGTTAGTTAAGCCAGGTAACTAGTGTTTGTTATTTTACGACACCGCTCACTTACGTTAGCGGTGTCGTAAAATACGATGGCGAAGAAGAAGATTTCAGTGGCCCCAATTTTTGTCCATTCTGGACAAGTGAAAAATGTATTCGGACAAGTACTCTCTAAAAACTTTTTCTCACACTGCTCTGACCTGTCTGTCTCTAACGTGTCTCTGACCTGTCTGTGTGCCTGTCTGTCTCTAACCTGTGTGTAACCTGTCTGTCTCTGACCTGTCTGTGTGCCTGTCTATCTGCAGGACATGGTGGCATATCGTGGGGGCGGGACTACCTTCTCCAGGACTCCTGGATCCTCAGCTCAGGCCGGAGGGGGGGGGGGAGGAGGAGGGGGGGAGGAAGATGATGAGGGGGATGATGATGATGATGAAGAGGACGAGTAGACAGAGAGAGAGAGACAGGTAGGTGTGTGTGTTTCAGAGCAGACAGACAGGTGAACACATATCCCGCCTCCTGTGGCTCCGTCTCTTCAGAGGCAGACAGACAGGAAGCAGATTTTAATCACTCCGACATATTGAAACGACTACAGTCATTATTATAATTATTATAACAGTGATAGCAGCACTTACAGACAGACAGGTTACTGACAGACAGACAGGCAGACAGGTGAGAGAGAGACAGACAGACAGACAGACAGGTGAGAGACAGACAGGTTACTGACAGACAGGTTACAGTCAGACAGACAGACAGGCAGACAGGTGAGAGAGAGACAGGTTACAGAGAGACAGACAGACAGGTTACTGACGGACAGACAGACAGGTTGCAGACGGACAGACAGACAGGTGAGAGAGAGACAGGTTACAGAGAGACAGGTTACAGTCAGACAGACAGACAGACAGACAGACAGACAGGTGAGAGAGAGACAGGTTACAGTCAGTCAGACAGACAGGCAGACAGGTGAGAGAGAGACAGACAGGCAGACAGGTGAGAGACAGACAGGTTACTGACGGACAGAGAGACAGACAGACAGGTGAAAGAGAGACAGACGGACAGACAGACAGAAACTCTGAAACACACACACTGGGCCTCAGAATGTATGATGTGAGAATGTACGTGTGTGTGTGTGTGTGAGGTCATCAGATGTTAAACTGCCCCCCCTCACAGTCACCATGGTTACCCTGCACCCCTGTGTGTTGCCATGGTTACCCCCCTCTTATTCATGTTGTTTTTTATTTCCTGTTCACTGTCAGTAGAAACTCAACTTTTATAATAAAATGGCCGAGGGAAAACACAGCCTGTGTGTGTGTGTGTGTTATTGTGTGTGTGTGTGTGCGTGTTATTGTGTGTGTTATTGTGTGTGTGTGTGTGTTATTGTGTGTGTGTGTGTGTGTTATTGTGTTTGTTATTGTGTGTGTGTGGGTTATTGTGTGTGTGTGTTCTAATCTCTTCATGAAAGGACTACACAAGCTGTCATTCATAGATACCAGTCAAAGGTTTGGACTCAGCGTCTCATTGGAAGACGTCAAACTATGAACGGGAGAACATTCCCATCATATGCTGGATTACCAACTCATAGAATGAGTTGGTAATCCAGCATAGCATCCAGCGAGGAGGAGACACGCTGGAGAGAGGACACGGGGGTTCCCGAGGAGGAGACACGCTGGAGAGAGGACATGGGGGGTTCCCGAGGAGGAGACGACACGCTGGAGAGAGGACATGGGGGTTCCCGAGGAGGAGACGACACGCTGGAGAGAGGACATGGGGGTTCCCGAGGAGGAGACACGCTGGAGAGAGGACATGGGGGTTCCCGAGGAGGAGACACGCTGGAGAGAGGACATGGGGGTTCCCGAGGAGGAGACACGCTGGAGAGAGGACATGGGGGTTCCCGAGGAGGAGACACGCTGGAGAGAGGACATGGGGGGTTCCCGAGGAGGAGACGACACGCTGGAGAGAGGACATGGGGGTTCCCGAGGAGGAGACACGCTGGAGAGAGGACATGGGGGTTCCCGAAGAGGAGACACGCTGGAGAGAGGACATGGGGGTTCCCGAGGAGGAGACACGCTGGAGAGAGGACATGGGGGTTCCCGAGGAGGACACGCTGGAGAGAGGACATGGGGTTCCTGAAGAGGAGACACGCTGGAGAGAGGACATGGGGGTTCCCGAGGAGGAGACACGCTGGAGAGAGGACATGGGGGTTCCCGAGGAGGAGACACGCTGGAGAGAGGAAATGGGGGTTCCCGAGGAGGAGACACGCTGGAGAGAGGACATGGGGGTTCCTGAAGAGGAGACACGCTGGAGAGAGGACATGGGGGTTCCCGAGGAGGAGACACGCTGGAGAGAGGACATGGGGGTTCCCCGAGGAGGAGACACGCTGGAGAGAGGACATGGGGGTTCCCGAGGAGGAGACACGCTGGAGAGAGGACATGGGGGTTCCTGAAGAGGAGACACGCTGGAGAGAGGACATGGGGGTTCCCGAGGAGGAGACACGCTGGAGAGAGGACATGGGGGTTCCCGAGGAGGAGACACGCTGGAGAGAGGACATGGGGGTTCCCGAGGAGGAGACACGCTGGAGAGAGGACATGGGGGTTCCCGAGGAGGAGACACGCTGGAGAGAGGACATGGGGGTTCCTGAAGAGGAGACACGCTGGAGAGGACATGGGGGTTCCCGAGGAGGAGACACGCTGGAGAGAGGACATGGGGGTTCCCGAGGAGGAGACACGCTGGAGAGAGGAAATGGGGGTTCCCGAGGAGGAGACACGCTGGAGAGAGGACATGGGGGTTCCCGAAGAGGAGACACGCTGGAGAGAGGACATGGGGGTTCCCGAGGAGGAGACACGCTGGAGAGAGGACATGGGGGTTCCCGAGGAGGAGACACGCTGGAGAGAGGACATGGGGGTTCCCGAGGAGGAGACACGCTGGAGAGAGGACATGGGGGTTCCTGAAGAGGAGACACGCTGGAGAGAGGACATGGGGGTTCCCGAGGAGGAGACACGCTGGACAGAGGACATGGGGGTTCCCGAGGAGGAGACACGCTGGAGAGAGGACATGGGGGTTCCCGAGGAGGAGACACGCTGGAGAGAGGACATGGGGGTTCCCGAGGAGGAGACACGCTGGAGAGAGGACATGGGGGTTCCCGAGGAGGAGACACGCTGGAGAGAGGACATCGGCGTTAACCCTAACCCTTAACACCGGTAGTCACTCACGGTAACGCCCACCCAGCCAGTGATTCTCTGTCGGTTGGCGCCTCCATTCGATTCTCCCTTCATAGTCAGACGGAGCAGGAAGGGTGTGTGCAGCCAGAGAGATCGTCGGAGCAGCACGCTCATCCGTTAGAAGCCAGGTTGTTTAAAGTCCGTGTTGCCGTTTGTCTGATCCGCCGTCCTCCGGCGTCATGCCCTTCTGTCGCTTCACGTCCCGGGTTATTGTTTGCAAAACTGACAGGAGCCGGTCATCTCCCAAGCACCTTGAAAACCACGACTGGATTAACTAAAATGACTGACATTCTCCCGTGGTAAATTAACTGTTTTATTTATTTTGAAGAAAACCCGAAGTGGAACGTTTTGGATTTAAAAGTGAACTGTGGGAAGAAGGATTGATTGATTGATTGATTGATTGTTTGTAGGGTATTCAAAATACACTTGCTATTTGTGATTATCATTTTGAGTTGTGTCCTTTCTTATATTTTCTAATGTCATTCAATGTTGGGTGTTCACAGTGAGATGTATTCACCTTTTGTCTTCATACCCGGGAGCGAGCACCATGGTTCAGACGCTAGAGGGACACCCGGGAGCGAGCACCATGGTTCAGACGCTAGAGGGACACCCAGGAGCGTGCACCATGGTTCAGACGCTAGAGGGACACCCAGGAGCGAGCACCATGGTTCAGACGCTAGAGGGACACCCAGGAGCGAGCACCATGGTTCAGACGCTAGAGGGATACCCAGGAGCGAGGACCATGGATCAGACGCTAGAGGGATACCCAGGAGCGAGCACCATGGATCAGACGCTAGAGGGACACCCAGGAGCGAGCACCATGGTTCAGACGCTAGAGGGATACCCAGGAGCGAGCACCATGGTTCAGACGCTAGAGGGACACCCAGGAGCGAGCACCATGGTTCAGACGCTAGAGGGACACCCAGGAGCGAGCACCATGGATCAGACGCTAGAGGGACACCAGGAGCGAGCACCATGGATCAGACGCTAGAGGGACACCCAGGAGCGAGCACCATGGATCAGACGCTAGAGGGACACCCAGGAGCGAGCACCATGGTTCAGACGCTAGAGGGATACCCAGGAGCGAGCACCATGGATCAGACGCTAGAGGGACACCCAGGAGCGAGCACCATGGTTCAGACGCTAGAGGGACACCCAGGAGCGAGCACCATGGTTCAGACGCTAGAGGGATACCCAGGAGCGAGCACCATGGATCAGACGCTAGAGGGATACCCAGGAGCGAGCACCATGGTTCAGACGCTAGAGGGACACCCAGGAGCGAGCACCATGGTTCAGACGCTAGAGGGATACCCAGGAGCGAGCACCATGGTTCAGACGCTAGAGGGACACCCAGGAGCGAGCACCATGGATCAGACGTTAGAGGGACACCCAGGAGCGAGCACCATGGATCAGACGCTAGAGGGACACCCAGGAGCGAGCACCATGGATCAGACGCTAGAGGGACACCCAGGAGCGAGCACCATGGATCAGACGCTAGAGGGACACCCAGGAGCGAGCACCATGGATCAGACGCTAGAGAGACACCCAGGAGCGAGCACCATGGATCAGACGCTAGAGGGATACCCAGGAGCGAGCACCATGGATCAGACGCTAGAGGGATACCCAGGAGCGAGCACCATGGATCAGACGCTAGAGGGATACCCAGGAGCGAGCACCATGGTTCAGACGCTAGAGGGACACCCGGAGCGAGCACCATGGTTCAGACGCTAGAGGGACACCCAGGAGCGAGCACCATGGATCAGACGCTAGAGGGACACCCAGGAGCGAGCACCATGGTTCAGACGCTAGAGGGACACCCAGGAGCGAGCACCATGGTTCAGACGCTAGAGGGACACCCAGGAGCGAGCACCATGGATCAGACGCTAGAGGGACACCCAGGAGCGAGCACCATGGATCAGACGCTAGAGGGACACCCAGGAGCGAGCACCATGGATCAGACGCTAGAGGGACACCCAGGAGCGAGCACCATGGTTCAGACGCTAGAGGGACACCCAGGAGCGAGCACCATGGATCAGACGCTAGAGGGACACCCAGGAGCGAGCACCATGGATCAGACGATAGAGGGACACCCAGGAGCGAGCACCATGGATCAGACGCTAGAGGGACACCCAGGAGCGAGCACCATGGATCAGACGCTAGAGGGACACCCAGGAGCGAGCACCATGGATCAGACGCTAGAGGGACACCCAGGAGCGAGCACCATGGATCAGACGCTAGAGAGACACCCAGGAGCGAGCACCATGGATCAGACGCTAGAGGGATACCCAGGAGCGAGCACCATGGATCAGACGCTAGAGGGATACCCAGGAGCGAGCACCATGGATCAGACGCTAGAGGGATACCCAGGAGCGAGCACCATGGTTCAGACGCTAGAGGGACACCCAGGAGCGAGCACCATGGTTCAGACGCTAGAGGGACACCCAGGAGCGAGCACCATGGATCAGACGCTAGAGGGACACCCAGGAGCGAGCACCATGGTTCAGACGCTAGAGGGACACCCAGGAGCGAGCACCATGGTTCAGACGCTAGAGGGACACCCAGGAGCGAGCACCATGGATCAGACGCTAGAGGGACACCCAGGAGCGAGCACCATGGATCAGACGCTAGAGGGACACCAGGACGAGCACCATGGATCAGACGCTAGAGGGACACCCAGGAGCGAGCACCATGGATCAGACGCTAGAGGGACACCCAGGAGCGAGCACCATGGTTCAGACGCTAGAGGGACACCCAGGAGCGAGCACCATGGATCAGACGCTAGAGGGACACCCAGGAGCGAGCACCATGGATCAGACGCTAGAGGGACACCCAGGAGCGAGCACCATGGATCAGACGCTAGAGGGACACCCAGGAGCGAGCACCATGGATCAGACGCTAGAGGGACACCCAGGAGCGAGCACCATGGATCAGACGCTAGAGGGACACCCAGGAGCGAGCACCATGGATCAGACGCTAGAGGGACACCCAGGAGCGAGCACCATGGATCAGACGCTAGAGGGACACCCAGGAGCGAGCACCATGGTTCAGACGTTAGAGGGACACCCAGGAGCGAGCATCATGGATCAGACGCTAGAGGGACACCCAGGAGCGAGCACCATGGTTCAGACGTTAGAGGGACACCCAGGAGCGAGCACCATGGATCAGACGCTAGAGGGACACCCAGGAGCGAGCACCATGGATCAGACGCTAGAGGGACACCCAGGAGCGAGCACCATGGATCAGACGCTAGAGGGACACCCAGGAGCGAGCACCATGGTTCAGACGCTAGAGGGACACCCAGGAGCGAGCACCATGGTTCAGACGCTAGAGGGACACCCAGGAGCGAGCACCATGGTTCAGACGCTAGAGGGACACCCAGGAGCGAGCACCATGGATCAGACGCTAGAGGGACACCCAGGAGCGAGCACCATGGATCAGACGCTAGAGGGACACCCAGGAGCGAGCACCATGGTTCAGACGCTAGAGGGACACCAGGAGCGAGCACCATGGATCAGACGCTAGAGGGACACCCAGGAGCGAGCACCATGGATCAGACGCTAGAGGACACCCAGGAGCGAGCACATGGATCAGACGCTAGAGGGACACCCAGGAGCGAGCACCATGGATCAGACGCTAGAGGGACACCCAGGAGCGAGCACCATGGTTCAGACGCTAGAGGGACACCCAGGAGCGAGCACCATGGTTCAGACGCTAGAGGGACACCAGGAGCGAGCACCATGGTTCAGACGCTAGAGGGACACCAGGAGCGAGCACCATGGATCAGACGCTAGAGGGACACCCAGGAGCGAGCACCATGGATCAGACGCTAGAGGGACACCCAGGAGCGACACCATGGTTCAGACGCTAGAGGGACACCCAGGAGCGAGCACCATGGTTCAGACGCTAGAGGGACACCCAGGAGCGAGCACCATGGATCAGACGCTAGAGGGACACCCAGGAGCGAGCACCATGGTTCAGACGTAGAGGGACACCCAGGAGCGAGCACCATGGATCAGACGCTAGAGGGACACCCAGGAGCGAGCACCATGGATCAGACGCTAGAGGGACCCAGGAGCGAGCACCATGGATCAGACGCTAGAGGGACACCCAGGAGCGAGCACCATGGTTCAGACGCTAGAGGGACACCCAGGAGCGAGCACCATGGATCAGACGTTAGAGGGACACCCAGGAGCGAGCACCATGGATCAGACGCTAGAGGGACACCCAGGAGCGAGCACCATGGATCAGACGCTAGAGGGACACCCAGGAGCGAGCACCATGGATCAGACGCTAGAGGGACACCAGGAGCGAGCACCATGGATCAGACGCTAGAGGACACCCAGGAGCGAGCACCATGGATCAGACGCTAGAGGGACACCCAGGAGCGAGCACCATGGTTCAGACGCTAGAGGGACACCCAGGAGCGAGCACCATGGATCAGACGCTAGAGGGACACCAGGAGCGAGCACCATGGTTCAGACGCTAGAGGGACACCCAGGAGCGAGCACCATGGATCAGACGCTAGAGGGACACCCAGGAGCGAGCACCATGGATCAGACGCTAGAGGGACACCCAGGAGCGAGCACCATGGATCAGACGCTAGAGGGACACCCAGGAGCGAGCACCATGGATCAGACGCTAGAGGGACACCCAGGAGCGAGCACCATGGTTCAGACGCTAGAGGGACACCCAGGAGCGAGCACCATGGTTCAGACGCTAGAGGGACACCCAGGAGCGAGCACCATGGTTCAGACGCTAGAGGGACACCCAGGAGCGAGCACCATGGATCAGACGCTAGAGGGACACCAGGAGCGAGCACCATGGATCAGACGCTAGAGGGACACCCAGGAGCGAGCACCATGGTTCAGACGCTAGAGGGACACCCAGGAGCGAGCACCATGGTTCAGACGCTAGAGGGACACCCAGGAGCGAGCACCATGGTCAGACGCTAGAGGGACACCCAGGAGCGAGCACCATGGATCAGACGCTAGAGGGACACCCAGGAGCGAGCACCATGGATCAGACGCTAGAGGGACACCCAGGAGCGAGCACCATGGATCAGACGCTAGAGGGACACCCAGGAGCGAGCACCATGGTTCAGACGCTAGAGGGACACCCAGGAGCGAGCACCATGGATCAGACGTTAGAGGGACACCAGGAGCGAGCACCATGGATCAGACGCTAGAGGGACACCCAGGAGCGAGCACCATGGATCAGACGCTAGAGGGACACCAGGAGCGAGCACCATGGATCAGACGCTAGAGGGACACCCAGGAGCGAGCACCATGGATCAGACGCTAGAGGGACACCCAGGAGCGAGCACCATGGATCAGACGCTAGAGGGACACCCAGGAGCGAGCACCATGGTTCAGACGCTAGAGGACACCCAGGAGCGAGCACCATGGTTCAGACGCTAGAGGGACACCCAGGAGCGAGCACCATGGATTCAGACGTTAGAGGGACACCCAGGAGCGAGCACCATGGTTCAGACGCTAGAGGGACACCCAGGAGCGAGCACCATGGATCAGACGCTAGAGGGACACCAGGAGCGAGCACCATGGATCAGACGCTAGAGGGACACCCAGGAGCGAGCACCATGGATCAGACGCTAGAGGACACCCAGGAGCGAGCACCATGGATCAGACGCTAGAGGGACACCAGGAGCGAGCACCATGGATCAGACGCTAGAGGGATACCAGGAGCGAGCACCATGGTTCAGACGCTAGAGGGACACCCAGGAGCGAGCACCATGGATCAGACGTTAGAGCGAGCACCATGGATCAGACGCTAGAGGGATACCCAGGAGCGAGCACCATGGTTCAGACGCTAGAGGGACACCCAGGAGCGAGCACCATGGATCAGACGCTAGAGGGACACCCAGGAGCGAGCACCATGGATCAGACGCTAGAGGGACACCCAGGAGCGAGCACCATGGTTCAGACGCTAGAGGGACACCCAGGAGCGAGCACCATGGTTCAGACGCTAGAGGGACACCCAGGAGCGAGCACCATGGATCAGACGCTAGAGGGACACCCAGGAGCGAGCACCATGGATCAGACGCTAGAGGGACACCCAGGAGCGAGCACCATGGATCAGACGCTAGAGGGACACCCACTTCTTGTTTTTCTACTCCTAAAAAGAAACAAAGAAATACGTTCACAGTATTATTGTGTTTTCTAGTTACTGCTGACAAGTTCATCGTTCACCTCTTTAACCACTAGGGCTCTTAGGGACCGTGTGAGGAGGACAAGGAGCCTCTGCACTTAGTGACAGAGCGTCCTTCCTGCGCGCTGACTGACGCCTCCTTCCTGGGCGCTGACGCCTCCTTCCTGCGCGCTGACGCCTCCTTCGCCTCCTTCCTGCGCGCTGACGCCTCCTTCGCCGCCTTCCTGCGTGCTGACGCCTCCTTCCTGGGCGCTGACGCCTCCTTCGCCTCCTTCCTGCGCGCTGACGCCTCCTTCGCCTCCTTCCTGCGCGCTGACGCCTCCTTCGCCTCCTTCCTGGGCGCTGACGCCTCCTTCGCCTCCTTCCTGCGCGCTGACGCCTCCTTCGCCTCCTTCCTGCCGTCATTGCCCCTCGGTCTGGCCGTGAAGCCCCGAAAATCATTGTACGTCCTACGGCCAGCGTGGCCTGTGTGCCCGATACTGTTAACATCTCGAAGGTGCTTTGAAAGCGTCGGGGGTTTCTGAACTGCATTATGCTGCGTTCACAACGGGCGCTCTAACCATAGATATATATAAACACTAGATGACTACCCGCGCTGCTGGCCAATGGAGACCGACGTTGCCACATGGCCGCCATCTTGCTACAGGTAGCGCTCTCATTCATAACATTATGGTTTACTATTTAAATAACCAGAGCTTGCTCAGTTTCCAACCAATTCTCAAACGGTTTGGTTTTTTATTAACATCAAAGATGTAGTTATGATACTGCACACTTATAATCATGGACTGGAGATAAAGCAATAGCTACACACACAAGGTATTTATATTCAATATTTACCTGTGTGTGTGTGTGTGTGTGTGTGTGTGTGTGTGTGTGTGTGTGTGTGTGTGTGTGTGTGTGTGTGTGTGTGTGTGTGTGTGTGTGTGTGTGTGTGTGTGTGTGTGTTGTGTGTGTGTGTGTGTGTGTGTGTGTGTGTGTGTATATTTCCATTTATTTTATTATATTGTTAATATTTAAAATAAATTATATAATTAAAATATATTTATATTTAATATATAAGAACCGGTCTCATGTTACCACTCGGTAAGCCAAGAGTTGTTAATTTAGCAATGCCTTAGCTTGAAGAACAGGGACACAACTAATGACAGTAGCATATGGTGGTATATTATTTAGATATTCACACCTTTATCAGAAGAACCAACATAACATGATCTCACAGACAGTAGGTCCTGGCCAGTTCTGTCTCACTTAGCACAATTATTTTGACATGAGATCTTCATATCGTCCTAGTTTTGTATTTAGTTTCTGGATTTGTAAACAAACCAGAACCTTTGAAATACGTTACCTCTTCACAGCACGGTGCGCTGAGTTCTGGTAGTCGAAAGAAGCCCAAGAAGAACAACTTGGTGCGGTGTGGAGGGGATGTAGGAAGCAGGGGCAGGTGGGGAGAGATGGGGCTTCAAGGTTCAAGGTCATTTGGTTTTAAATGTGTCTTGGAGATAAGGACCAGCTGCACACAATAAAATACAGTATAACACAAAACCAATAAGACACGGGGACACATGTACAACCCTCTGTTCCTAGAGAATCGGATTCGAGTTGCAACTGTACTTTGAAGCAAAACATAAAAAGATACTGGACATGGGGAACCAAAGGGAAGTAACAAAATACAAAACAACCGGGCGGATGAAAAAAGGAGAGGAAACCGGTTTGAGAAGATGGTCTTTAATAAATCAAAGAAATCATGTTCATTCCTGCCAAGTGATAGCTTGTTCTGTTTGCTGGCACACCAACAATCAATCATCGTGCAGCCTCAGCTTTGGTATTCTTTCACAACCATTTGATGGGTTTTATGGGTATCTAATATATATATATCTAATATACATAAATATAAGGCATATGGAATATTAAAGTTAAACATTGAACAGATTATATATGTGTAAAATGTACAACGTGGTTATATTAAAGAGAAGCTATGGAGCAGAGAGTTCTCTTCCAGCCAGAGGGCAGGAGTGTTTTCCTGTATCGGTTCCTGTGACCGCGGAGCTGCAGCAGTCTGTTGGAGAAGGAGCTCCTGTCTGTCCAGGTGGAGAGGGGGGGTGGGGGTTATCAGTCTGTCCAGGTGGAGAGGGGGGGTGGGGTTATCAGTCTGTCCAGGTGGAGAGGGGGGTGGGGTTATCAGTCTGTCCAGGTGGAGGGGGGTGGGGTTATCAGTCTGTCCAGCTGCAGGTGGAGAGGGGGGTGGGGTTATCTGTCAGCCAGGTGGAGAGGGGGGTGGGGTTATCTGTCTGTCCAGGTGGAGAGGGGGTGGGGTTATCTGTCTGTCCAGGTGGAGAGGGGGTGGGGTTATCTGTCTGTCCAGGTGGAGAGGGGGGTGGGGTTATCTGTCTGTCCAGCTGCAGGTGGAGAGGGGGTGGGGTTATCTGTCTGTCCAGCTGCAGGTGGAGAGGGGGTGGGGTTATCTGTCTGTCCAGCTGCAGGTGGAGAGGGGGTGGGGTTATCTGTCTGTCCAGCTGCAGGTGGAGAGGGGGGTGGGGTTATCTGTCTGTCCAGCTGCAGGTGGAGAGGGGGGTGGGGTTATCTGTCTGTCCAGCTGCAGGTGGAGAGGATGGTGTTATCTGTCTGTCCAGCTGCAGGTGGAGAGGGGGTGGGGTTATCTGTCTGTCCAGCTGCAGGTGGAGAGGGGGGTGGGGTTATCCATGATGGACAACAGCCTGTTCAGTGTCCTCCTCTCCACCACAGCTTCAAAGGGGTCCAGCTTGATGCCGATGACAGACCCAGCTTTCCTGATCAGTTTATTGATCCTGCTGGTGTCACGGCTCTGATGCTGCCCCCCAGCAGACCGCAGCAAAGAAGAGTGCACTAGCCACAACAGACCGGTAGAAGATCTCCAGCATCTTGCTGCATACGTTGAAGGATCTCAGCTTCCTCAGAAAATAGAGTCTGCTCATCCCCTTCTTGTACACAGCGTCAGTGTTGATCCTCCAGTTCAGCCGTTGTCTAAGTGCACTCCCAGGTATTTGTAGTCCTCCACAACAGCCACATCCTCTCCCAGAATGCACAGGGGTAGAGGAGACGTCCTCACCCTCCTGAAATCAATGACCATCTCTCTGGTCTTGGCCACATTCAGAATACTCACAACATTAGGCTGAGGTTCATCCTGAGACAAGTCCGTTGGCAGGTCATCTTCCGCTCTTCTAGAAGTGGTTGTGCTTCTTGTTGCTTCCGGCTAAAATAAACATAATTAAAGACATTTTGAGTGTTTAAAATGTGCTGTAATACACAACACATTATTTATTCCTAAACTTGCAGAAAGAAAAACTAAAGTGTGACATTTAATCACATATTTATATATCAATCTTATACACCTTGAATTCTTGTTGGCCAATGATACACATACCCTTTGAAGATGAGCTGGGAAGTTGAATATTGTTGGCACAACACCATCTTTAAGCCGGACAGTCTGCCCCGTCCTGTCAAAGTCCTCACTCCTGAAGTGCTCACTGCAGAGCAGTGTCCTGCCAGAGGAAACAAAACCGTCCCTTCTTAGGGCAACTTCCCACTGCCTCCTCTCTCTCCGGTTTTGGGAAACCTTAAAAACATGAGAAAGGTAGCCAGATATATAAATTACTGTCAACATTTCCGCCCTTCTTTCCTTTAACATTAAGGGTAAGGACAAAAATACACACCTAAATTATCATATTTTTGGGGTAATTGTATGTATGTATGTATGTATGTATGTATGTCTGTATGTCTGTCTGTCTGTCTGTCTGTATGTATGTATGTATGTATGTATGTATGTCTGTCTGTCTGTCTGTCTGTCTGTCTGTATGTATGTATGTATGTATGTCTGTCTGTATGTATGTAATGTATGTATGTATGTATGTATACTTTAAGAATAAGACAACTACACTAAGAGTTATAAAAAAGGTGTCCAAAAGAAACATTAAATAATTGTGTAAAGAAATGGTAGCAACATATTCTAAAGAGGCTGGGTCAACAACAATCTTGCAATACCATTATCTCACATAGCCCCACTGATCCTGTGTAGCAGGACTTGTACATACATCCACTAAGTAATGAACGATTATCCTAATTATAGTCATAATATTGTCCTATCTTACACCTGAAAGGTGTAAGATAGGACAATATTATGACTATAATATTGTCCTATGTTACACGTGAAAGGGGATTCCACGGGTTCTTGTTTCCAGACTACGGAGATTAGAGCATCCGTAGGCTGCACTAAAGGCAGGCATAGTCAGGTACTTCTGTGAACACAAAGCCAGCAATGTCCTGATCATAATGTATCTCAATGTAAGATGTTTTTAACACGCCAAACCACTTGGAAGAAATGGTGTGTAGCTGAAGTCATGTCGAACAGAAAGAGCAGTTCTGCCTCTGGTGTGAAGTTGCTGGGTCAACTTTGTGATACTAGGTCTCACTCACAGCCAGCTAACATACAACCACATACACAAAGAAAAGCTGTTCCAACATGTCCAAGCATCCTGTATCATAGCCATGCTAATAAGGTTTATAATAAACCAAACCGTTTGTAAATCCTTCAAGATTTCAGCGAGTTAAGAGTATTTTTGTGCAGATCACTCAGCTTACAACAGCTAGCATAGCGCTACCAGAGAAGCTGTTAGCAAGATGGCGGCCGGTGAGCTGCGCTGGAAAATCTCCCGTGAGCCATTTAGTGTTTATATATCTAGTGTTTATATATCTAGTGTTTATATATCTATTTATATATCTAGTGTTTATATATCTATTTATATATCTAGTGTTTATATATCTATTTATATATCTAGTGTTTATATATCTATTTATATATCTAGTGTTTATATATCTAGTGTTTATATATCTATTTATATATATATATATATTTATATGGCTCTAACCGCTGGAGTTTCACCGCGGCTTTCAGCTGTCTTTGCTCCTGTCATTCAAACAGGACGCGCTGGAGAGGGGGCGGGGCTTATCTCCATGTAAATACTGCTGGAAACCAACTACGACAAAATTAACCTATTTTACCGTGAATTAATTGTAATACAATTTTCAAAATGATGCCGAAGTAACAACATACTGATAAAGGTTAGTAAAAACCAGCTTTGACAAGTGTGCAGACTCCAGACAGACGGCAGGAGAAACACTTTTAAAATGCGTGTTCTCTGAATGGAGCGATCTCCACTCGAGCAGATCAGGCCAAACTAACCGGCTCCGTCCACACAACGACTGGATTCACCATGACACAGACAGGCTGTGGTTTGGACTTAACTTCTGTCTAGTTTCTGATCAGATATGAGGAGCTGTGAGGAGTTGATTAAAGAGACTCACTCACACACACACCACACACTTGCATTTAAATATTAATAGAATTTTGGATTTTTTGATTTGATTTGTGAATGGGAGAAGTAGTAGATGGAAAAAATACCAAACACTGATTATTCAAAGTAGAGTATTTCATTTTATATACGGTAATACTAAGGAGGCATAAGCCTATATGATGATATAATGTTTGACATTATTGATATTAAAAAAGTGATTTGTTTCCATGTCATTCGTGTGTTCTTATCAGAAAGTGAAGTTATTTATTCGTAAGCTCCAAATCCAAATGTTTCCCTCAATGGCCTTTGCGCCCTGAAAAAATGTGTGACACCAAAGGCCAAATGGCCTTGCTCCTAAAATGACGAAAATCCAAGCCTGGCTGACGCCCCCTGCTGGTCAAACCAATGGTTGTCCAGCACGGATCTGATCGCTCTGTGTTTTACCAGACGTCCTGGGAAGGTGGTCCTCTGAGGCTGAGAGTCACTGGCTCGTTGTGGTGCTCAATGTTGAAGGCGCCTCTTTGATTCTACTGAATGTCTCTTTAATAATAGCACCCAGAACAAATGGATGTTATCTGAAGTAGGTGCTCTCTGAATATAAGGAAGGTTCTGAATCTGACGCCTGATAGATGTCCTCCTGAATATAAAGGAATCAATGATCACATGGTTTCAAACAGCCTAACAGATATTTGGAGGACAGGAATCCAGATGTCACTCAGTTCCCATGGATCAAACCAGACGGTAATCCAGAGTAGATGGGGAGGAGCCTCTGGAGCTTTTAGAAAGGACTGTTGGAAATGTAATGCAGATCTTTTAAAAGATGAGTTGATCAACCTGGTCAGAGAGCATCGATACAGACGATCAAAGAGGACAGGAGTACAGATTCTTCTGGCAGCAGATGGGAGTTTTCAGAACACAAAGTACATCAGAAGCAGTTTGAGATCGATTTGGAGCAGGAAGTAAGGGATTGTTTAAAGGGGAGAGAAATGCATCTGATTCAGAGGATGAGAAAAAAGGAGATGATCAGCTGATCAATGATCAATGATATTGATGTGCAGATTATAGGAGGAGAGATATCAGAGGAAAGGATAGAGAGATATCAGAGGAAAGGAGGAGAGATATCAGAGGAAAGGAGGAGGAGAGATATCAGAGGAAAGGAGAGAGAGATATCAGAGGAAAGGAGAGAGATATCAGAGGAAAGGAGGAGAGATATCAGAGGAAAGGAGGAGGAGAGATATCAGAGGAAAGGAGGAGAGATATCAGAGGAAAGGAGGAGAATGTCAAATGTGTCAGTACCTGCTTTTTACAGGCGGTTGAATGTTGTAATTGAATAGCCCTGCAGTATTGGTTCACTTAAAGTTCAAACATGTTGGGACGCTTCCCATTATGGGTTAACTTATAGTTCAAACATGTTGGGACGCTTCCCATTATGGGTTAACTTATAGTTCAAACATGTTGGGACGCTTCCCATTATGGGTTAACTTATAGTTCAAACATGTTGGGACGCTTCCCATTATGGGTTAACTTATAGTTCAAACATGTTGGGACGCTTCCCATTATGGGTTAACTTATAGTTCAAACATGTTGGGACGCTTCCCATTATGGGTTAACTTATAGTTCAAACATGTTGGGACGCTTCCCATTATTGGTTAACTTATAGTTCAAACATGTTGGGACGCTTTCCAGTATTGGTTCACTTAAAGTTCAAACATGTTGGGACGCTTTCCAGTATTGGTTCACTTATAGTTCAAACATGTTGGGACGCTTCCCATTTTTGGTTAACTTATAGTTCAAACATGTTGGGACGCTTCCCATTATTGGTTAACTTATAGTTCAAACATGTTGGGACGCTTCCCATTATGGGTTAACTTATAGTTCAAACATGTTGGGACGCTTCCCATTATGGGTTAACTTATAGTTCAAACATGTTGGGACGCTTCCCATTATGGGTTAACTTATAGTTCAAACATGTTGGGACGCTTCCCATTATTGGTTAACTTATAGTTCAAACATGTTGGGACGCTTTCCAGTATTGGTTCACTTAAAGTTCAAACATGTTGGGACGCTTTCCAGTATTGGTTCACTTATAGTTCAAACATGTTGGGACGCTTCCCATTTTTGGTTAACTTATAGTTCAAACATGTTGGGACGCTTCCCATTATTGGTTAACTTATAGTTCAAACATGTTGGGACGCTTTCCAGTATTGGTTCACTTAAAGTTCAAACATGTTGGGACGCTTCCCATTATTGGTTAACTTATAGTTCAAAAATGTTGGGACGCTTTCCAGTATTGGTTAACTTATAGTTCAAACATGTTGGGACGCTTTCCAGTATTGGTTAACTTATAGTTCAAACATGTTGGGACGCTTTCCAGTATTGGTTCACTTAAAGTTCAAACATGTTGGGACGCTTTCCAGTATTGGTTCACTTATAGTTCAAAAATGTTGGGACGCTTCCATTTTTGGTTAACTTATAGTCAAACATGTTGGGACGCTTCCATATTGTTAACTTAGTTCAAACATGTTGGGACGCTTCCAGTATTGGTTAACTTAAGTTCAAACATGTTGGGACGCTTCCCAGTATTGGTTAACTTAAGTTCAAATGTTGGGACGCTTCCAGTATTGGTTAACTATAGTTCAAACATGTTGGGACGCTTTCCAGTATTGGTTAACTTATAGTTCAAACATGTTGGGACGCTTTCCAGTATTGGTTAACTTATAAGTTCAAACATGTTGGGACGCTTTCCCATATTGGTTCAACTTAAAGTTCAAACATGTTGGGACGCTTTCCAGTATGGTTAACTTATAGTCAACATGTTGGGACGCTTTCCAGTATTGGTTAACTTATAGTTCAAACATGTTGGGACGCTTTCCAGTATTGGTTAACTTATAGTTCAAACATGTTGGGACGCTTCCCAGTATTGGTTCACTTAAAGTTCAAACATGTGGGATTCCATTATGGTTAACTTATAGTTCAAACATGTTGGGACGCTTCCCATTATGGTTAACTTAACTCAAACATGTTGGGACGCTTTCCATTATTGGTTAACTTATAGTTCAAACATGTTGGGACGCTTCCCAGTATGGGTTAACTTATAGTTCAAACATGTTGGGACGCTTTCCAGTATTGGTTAACTTATAGTTCAAACATGTTGGGACGCTTTCCAGTATTGGTTAACTTATAGTTCAAACATGTTGGGACGCTTCCCAGTATTGGTTCACTTAAAGTTCAAACATGTTTGGATGATTCCCATTATGGGTAACTTATAGTTCAAACATGTTGGGACGCTTCCCATTATTGGTTAACTTATATTTCAAACATGTTGGGACGCTTTCCAGTATTGGTTCACTCAAAGTTCAAACATGCTGGGACGCTTCCCATTATGGGTTAACTTATAGTTCAAACATGTTGGGACGCTTTCCAGTATTGGTTAACTTATAGTTCAAACATGTTGGGACGCTTCCCAGTATTGGTTAACTTACAGTTCAAACATGTTGGGACGCTTCCCAGTATTGGTTAACTTACAGTTCAAACATGTTGGGACGCTTCCCAGTATTGGTTAACTTATAGTTCAAACATGTTGGGACGCTTCCCATTATGGGTTAACTTATAGTTTAAACATGTTGGGACGCTTCCCAGTATTGGTTAACTTACAGTTCAAACATGTTGGGACGCTTCCCATTATGGGTTAACTTATAGTTCAAACATGTTGGGACGCTTCCCATTATGGGTTAACTTATAGTTCAAACATGTTGGGACGCTTCCCATTATGGGTTAACTTATAGTTCAAACATGTTGGGACGCTTCCCATTATTGGTTAACTTATAGTTCAAACATGTTGGGACGCTTTCCAGTATTGGTTCACTTAAAGTTCAAACATGTTGGGACGCTTTCCAGTATTGGTTCACTTATAGTTCAAACATGTTGGGACGCTTCCCATTTTTGGTTAACTTATAGTTCAAACATGTTGGGACGCTTCCCATTATTGGCTAACTTATAGTTCAAACATGTTGGGACGCTTCCCATTATTGGTTAACTTATAGTTCAAAAATGTTGGGACGCTTTCCAGTATTGGTTAACTTATAGTTCAAACATGTTGGGACGCTTTCCAGTATTGGTTCACTTAAAGTTCAAACATGTTGGGACGCTTCCCATTATTGGTTAACTTATAGTTCAAAAATGTTGGGACGCTTTCCAGTATTGGTTAACTTAAAGCTCAAACATGTTGGGACGCTTTCCATTATTGGTTAACTTATAGTTCAAACATGTTGGGACGCTTCCCAGTATGGGTTAACTTATAGTTCAAACATGTTGGGACGCTTTCCAGTATTGGTTAACTTATAGTTCAAACATGTTGGGACGCATTCCAGTATTGGTTAACTTATAGTTCAAACATGTTGGGACGCTTCCCAGTATTGGTTCACTTAAAGTTCAAACATGTTTGGATGATTCCCATTATGGGTTAACTTATAGTTCAAACATGTTGGGACGCTGCCCATTATTGGTTAACTTATATTTCAAACATGTTGGGACGCTTTCCAGTATTGGTTCACTCAAAGTTCAAACATGTTGGGACGCTTCCCATTATGGGTTAACTTATAGTTCAAACATGTTGGGACGCTTTCCAGTATTGGTTAACTTATAGTTCAAACATGTTGGGACGCTTCCCAGTATTGGTTAACTTACAGTTCAAACATGTTGGGACGCTTCCCAGTATTGGTTAACTTACAGTTCAAACATGTTGGGACGCTTCCCAGTATTGGTTAACTTATAGTTCAAACATGTTGGGACGCTTCCCAGTATTGGTTAACTTAGTATTAAGATGTCCTAATGATTAGGACATCTTAATACTGAAGGTCTGACATGAGTTAGTTATAAGGGGTATAACATATATATACGTACCCTCTTTAAACCAGGAAGTGATGCAGTTTGTAGTCTTTAAACCAGGAAGTGATGCAGTTTGTAGTCTTTGAACCAGGAAGTGATGCAGTTTGTAGTCTTTGAACCAGGAAGTGATGCAGTTTGTAGTCATTGAACCAGGAAGTGATGCAGTTTGTAGTCTTTGAACACACAGACAGGTTGTTTTTGTAGTTTTTTAGTTTATTACACAAGGATCTTTTCAGGCAGGAGAAATCAACTCATCACAACGAGTATCTCATGACATCATACAGCAGGACCATCTGATTGGCTGGTCACTCTTTAAAGGAAGACGATTGGTGGAGAGCAGTTGGGGGTTTGGCACAACGAGTGATTGACAGGTGAAGACTGAAGGTCTCCTATGACCAGTTGTCATGGTGACAGTTGTCATGCTCAGTCCCGTGACGACGATATCAAACAGAAAAACACGTAAATAAATGAATGATAACAACAACAATAACAATAATACATTTCATGGCGCCTTGTTTGGTAAATACTCTCAGAGGCAGCGGGACATGATGACAAACACAGACAGGTGACTCAGGTGATAGGTTCACGAACTCACTAACTCATTAACTAGCTAGCAGAATAACACATGATAAATATATGACGTCACACTCTTGGTTAGGAAAGCTATGATCTGATTGGCCGAGTGACGCACATGGAGACGTTCAAATCTCAGTCACATTGATACATACAAATAATAAATAATGATAATATATAAAGACTGTAACTCGTGAGCTGCCATCAAAACCATGATAACCCTGAGAGCCAGCTGATTGGTCGGTTTCAGGACTGTGTGCTGATTGGCTGGTTTCAGGACTGTGTGCTGATTGGCTGGTTTCAGGACTGTGTGCTGATTGGCTGGTTTCAGGACTGTGTGCTGATTGGCTGGTTTCAGGACTGTGTGCTGATTGGCTGGTTTCAGGACTGTGTGCTGATTGGCTGGTTTCAGGACTGTGTGCTGATTGGTATGCGTGTGTGTGTTAGGGCTGGGCGATTTGGCCTAAAAATAAAATCTCGATTTTTTTCTAACTAATGGACAATTTTCGATTTAAACCTCGATTTTTAGCACAAACCAGTGGGAGGAGGGAGGGTTACAGTGTTAAATTATTTGATGCATGTGTTTCTCTTTAACACATAGCCTAGTGTGTCCACAGGAACACACGCATACATATTATCTTACACATTATGATGTCTAACACTTCTTAATTAAGCTTAATTCTGTTTGACAAAGAAAAGAAAATGTTTCACACTGTAGGTATAATTTAATTAATGTGTGGCCTACACACACGCACACACACTAGTATTACATTATTTATGCACTTATGGCAACTATGCATAACTGTATCAAGGCTCCAGACTTTTTTACTGAATAGATAGGTTGTCTCGCATTTCCCCTCCCCCACACTAAAGCAAAGTGAAATAAATCGCAGTTCCTGGCTGAGAGAGCGTGCCAGATGAAAACAGCTTCAACAAAGTAACGCATGCATTTTATTGTCAGTAACGGGAACGGCGTTGTAACGATGGAAACAGTAATTAGTTAGATTACTCGTTACTAAAAAAAATAACGCCGTTAGTAACGCCGTTTATTTGTAACGCCGTTATTCCCATCACTGAACCTAATATGCAACTGCATCAATCCATTCAATTCGTTTTTATACATGTAGCACTTTGTTATGCATTGTGTAGCCACTTACTGATCGCATTGTGAAGTCTGTGTCCAACGCATTGGAGGTTGGGCCACTCAGTCAGTCTGTGTTCGTGGACATTTTGATGGTACGTCTGTCGGTGGCGCGGTGAAGGTGATTGTAGTAGGCTATGTGGCTGAGTTTTGCGCGCGTTCTGGAAAGTGAGAGAGTGCCTGGAAATCTCCGCTTTGCTTCCCACAATGCAGTTCGGCGAAAAGCGAGGGAACGTGACGTCACCCCATTCAAAGTGAATGGGCAGACGCGTTGGAAGCTGTTTTTGAAGCAGGAGACGCTGTAGTGTGGACGGGCCGTAAGCTACTGCGGAGTAGCTTATCTGCGGAGTCTAGAAATGTTTTTAAATCGCGATTTTTCGGTTCAGCCATTTCACAAACCGTAGGAAAGTAAAAATGCAAATTAATCGTTTAAACCGAAAAAATCGCCCAGCCCTAGTGTGTGTGTGTGTGTGTGTGTGTGTGTGTGTGTGTGTGTGTGTGTGTGTGTGTGTGTGTGTGTGTGTGTGTGTGTGTGTGGGTGTTAGTTAAAGCTGTGGAGGATCTACAAAACGAGCACAGGGACGTTCAGGCTGTAACTAAAGGGAAGACAGACAGTCAGTGAGCGCATCATCATTACAGACGGTGTGTTTGAGTGTCACCTCAACACGTGGGAAAGTGCAGCTTTAACGCATGTGTGTGTGTGTGTCTATTTGTCGTTGATGCGCAGCCTGAAGGAGACGCGCCCGGCGAACTTGTCTCTCTCGCTGCCCTCCAGCAGCGTGTTGGACCAGATCTTACACTCCACGTCCAGGTCCACGTTCAGAGAGGCGTTCAGGAACTGCACCGCCACCAGAGGCTGTGTGTAGTTCACCTGGGACAGTGAACACACCGTTAGAGTCATGGAGGGCTGTGAGGGAGTGTGTGTGTTTGTGTGTGTGTGTGTGTGTGTGTGAGTGTGAGTGAGTGTGTGTGTGTGTAGTTCACCTGGGACAGTGAACGCACCGTTAGTGATGGAGGGGTGTGAGGGAGTGTGTGTGTGTGTGAGTGTGTGTGTGTGTAGTTCACCTGGGACAGTGAACACACCGTTAGAGTGATGGAGGGGTGTGTGGGAGTGTATGTGTGTGTGAGTGAGTGAGTGAGTGAGTGAGAGAGTGTTACCTGAGCTTTCTTGCCGTAGTACGGGTAGTACATGAGGTTGAAGGTCCCGTTAGGAGGAAAATACGCCAGAGGACCGATATTATCACTGTCCTCCCTCTGCGCGCACACACACACACACACACACACACACACACACACACACACACACACACACACACACACACACACACACACACACACACACACACACACACACACACACACACACACACACACACACACACACACGATTGATTAATAACAGTGATACATTTGCATCTTTAATGACCGACAGACAGGAAGACAGACAGACAGGTTCTGACAGGAAGTCAGACAGACAGGTTCAGACAGGAAGTCAGACAGAGAGGTTCAGACAGGAAGTCAGACAGACAGGTTCTGACCTTGGCTCCACAGGCGACATACGGAGACTGACCGCCCTTCCCCGGCAACATACCGATCACCTGGAGAGACAGACAGGTAGAGAGACAGGTCAGAACAGAGGGTCATACAGGGACTGACCTTAAGAGGTCAGCAGTAGGTCATTGGAAGTATTACGGAGGTCTCATCAGGAGGTCATCAGGAGGTCATTGGAAGTATTACGGAGGTCATCAGAGGTCATCAGAGGTCATTGGACGTCGTTAAAAGTCACTAGAGGTCAGTAGAGGTCGTTATAGGTCAGTAGAGGTCATTAGAGGTCGTCATAGGTCAGTAGAGGTAGTCAGAGGTAGTTAGAGGTCAGTAGAGGTTGTCATAGGTCAGTAGAGGTCGTTATAGGTCAGTAGAGGTCATTAGAGGTCGTCATAGGTCAGTAGAGGTAGTCAGAGGTAGTTAGAGGTCAGTAGAGGTTGTCATAGGTCAGTAGAGGTAGTCAGAGGTAGTTAGAGGTCAGTAGAGGTCATTAGAGGTCGTCATAGGTCAGTAGAGGTAGTCAGAGGTAGTTAGAGGTCAGTAGAGGTTGTCATAGGTCAGTAGAGGTAGTCAGAGGTAGTTAGAGGTCAGTAGAGGTTGTCATAGGTCAGTAGAGGTAGTCAGAGGTTGTCAGAGGTCATTAGAGGTAGTCAGAGGTCGTCAGAGGTCATTAGAGGTCGTCAGAGGTCATCAGAGGTCGTCAGAGGTCGTTAGAGGTCCTGTACCCGGTTGAGCTTGATGAGGACGCACGGCTTCCCCTGGCTGTAACCATAGAAACGATCAGAGAGTCCAGAGCAGTCCTGCAGCAGCGTCCGGTTGAACTGACAGGAACGCTTAGGGTTGTTCCTCACCTGGAGAGGGGAGACAGGGGGGAGACAGGGGGGGAGACAGGGGGTGAGACACGCTGCAGGAGAGGGAGACACGCTGCAGGAGAGGGTGAGACAGGCTGCAGGAGACGGAGACAGGAGGTGAGACAGAGGGTGAGACAGGGTTCAGGAGAGGGTGAAACAGGGTTCAGGAGAGGGTGAGACAGGCTGCAGGAGAGGGTGAGACAGGGTTCAGGAGAGGGTGAGTCAGAGGGTGAGACAGGCTGCAGGAGAGGGTGAGTCAGAGGGTGAGACAGGCTGCAGGAGAGGGTGAGACAGAGGGTGAGACAGGCTGCAGGAGAGGGAGACAGGAGGTGAGACAGAGGGTAATACAGGGTTCAGGAGAGGGTGAGACAGGCAGAGAGGTGAGACAGAGGGTGAGACAGGTTACCTCTCTACTGTCCTCTTGGATGAAGAACAGATCTGGAACGCAGTTATCGTTGGTCTGGACCTGGTAACTGTCGTTATACGCTGCAGACAGACAGGTGTAGAGTCAGACAGACAGGTGTCGAGACAGTCAGACAGACAGGTGTAGAGACAGACAGACAGGTGCAAAGTCAGACAGACAGGTGCAGAGACAGACACACAGATGTAGAGACAGTCAGACAGACAGGTGTAGAGACAGACAGACAGGTGTAGAGACAGTCAGACAGACAGGTGTAGAGACAGGCAGACAGGTGTAGAGTCAGACAGACAGGTGTAGATACAGACAGACAGGTGGACAGACAGACAGGTGTAGAGACACACAGACAGGTGTAGAGTCAGAAGACAGACAGGTGTAGAGTCAGACAGACAGGTGTAGAGTCACACAGACAGGTGTAGAGACAGACAGACAGGTGTAGAGTCAGACAGACAGGTGTAGAGACAGACAGACAGGTGTAGAGACAGACAGACAGGTGTAGAGTCAGACAGACAGGTGTAGAGACAGACAGACAGACACGTGTAGAGTCAGACAGACAGGTGAAGAGACAGACAGACAGGTGTAGAGACAGTCAGACAGACAGGTGTAGAGACAGACAGGTGTAGAGTCAGACAGACAGGTGGACAGACAGGTGTAGAGACAGACAGACAGACAGGTGTAGAGACAGACAGACAGGTGTAGAGACAAACAGACAGGTGTAGAGTCAGAAGACAGGTGTAGAGTCAGACAGACAGGTGTAGAGTCAGACAGACAGGTGTAGAGACAGACAGACAGACAGACAGACAGGTGTAGAGTCAGACAGACAGGTGTAGAGACAGTCAGACAGACAGGTGTAGAGACAGGCAGACAGGTGTAGAGTCAGACAGACAGGTGTAGATACAGACAGACAGGTGGACAGACAGACAGGTGTAGAGTCAGAAGACAGACAGGTGTAGAGTCAGACAGACAGGTGTAGAGTCAGACAGACAGGTGTAGAGACAGACAGACAGACAGGTGTAGAGACAGACAGACAGGTGTAGAGACAGTCAGACAGACAGGTGTAGAGACAGACAGGTGTAGAGTCAGACAGGTGTAGATAAAGACAGACAGGTGGACAGACAGGTGTAGAGACAGACAGACAGGTGTAGAGAGACAGACAGGTGTAGAGACAGACAGACAGACAGGTGTAGAGTCAGAAGACAGACAGGTGTAGAGTCAGACAGACAAGTGTAGAGTCAGACAGACAGGTGTAGAGTCAGACAGACAGGTGTAGAGACAGTCAGACAGACAGTCAGACAGACAGACAGGTGTAGAGTCAGACAGACAGGTGTAGAGACAGACAGACAGGTGTAGAGTCAGACAGACAGACAGGTGTAGAGACAGAAAGACAGTTATAGAGTCAGACAGACAGGTAGAGTCAGACAGACAGACAGGTGGACAGACAGACAGGTGTAGAGACAGACAGACAGACAGGTGTAGAGACAGAGAGACAGACGGGTGTAGAGTCAGACAGACAGGTGTAGAGTCAGACAGACAGGTTTAGAGTCAGACAGACAGACCGGTGGACAGACAGACAGGTGAAGAGTCAGACAGACAGGGGTAGAGTCAGACAGACAGACAGACAGGTGTAGAGTCAAGACAGACAGGTGTAGAGACAGACAGACAGGTGTAGAGTCAGACAGACAGACAGACAGGTGTAGAGACAGACAGGTGTAGAGTCAGACAGACAGGTGTAGAGAGAGACAGATAGACAGATAGGTGTAGAGTCAGACAGACAGACAGAAAGACAGACAGACAGACAGACAGGTGTAGAGACAGACAGACAGAAAGGTGTAGAGTCAGACAGACAGGTGTAGAGTCAGACAGACAGGTGTAGAGAGAGACAGCCAGACTGGTGTAGAGAGAGACAGACAGACAGACAGACAGACAGACAGGTGTAGAGTCAGACAGACAGACAGACAGACAGGTGTAGAGACAGACAGACAGGTGTAGAGTCAGACAGAGACACGGGTGTAGAGTCAGACAGACAGGTGTAGAGTCAGACAGACAGGTGTAGAGAGAGACAGACAGACAGGTGTAGAGACAGACAGACAGGTGTAGAGACAGACAGACAGGTGTAGGGTTAGACAGACAGACAGGTGTAGAGACAGACAGACAGGTGTAGAGTCAGAAGACAGACAGGTGTAGAGTCAGACAGACAGGTGTAGAGTCAGACAGACAGGTGTAGAGACAGACAGACAGACAGGTGTAGAGACAGACAGGTGTAGATACAGACAGACAGGTGGACAGACAGACAGACAGGTGTAGAGACAGACAGACAGACAGACAGGTGTAGAGTCAGACAGACAGGTGTAGAGACAGACAAACAGACAGACAGGTGTAGAGTCAGACAGACAGGTGTAGAGACAGACAGACAGGTGTAGAGTCAGACAGACAGGTGTAGAGACAGACAGACAGGTGGACAGACAGACAGACGGGTGTAGAGTCAGACAGACAGGTGTAGAGACAGACAGACAGGTGTAGAGACAAACAGACAGGTGGACAGACAGACAGGTGTAGAGTCAGATAGACAGGTGTAGAGTCAGACAGACAGGTGTAGAGACAGACACACAGGTGTAGAGACAGTCAGATTGACAGGTGTAGAGACAGTCAGACAGACAGGTGTAGAGACAGTCAGACACACAGGTGTAGAGACAGACACACAGGTATAGAGACAGTCAGACAGACAGGTGTAGAGTCAGACAGACAGGTGTAGATACAGACAGACAGGTGGACAGACAGACAGGTATAGAGACAGACAGACAGACAGGTGTAGAGTCAGACAGACAGGTGTAGAGTCAGACAGACAGGTGTAGAGTCAGACAGACAGGTGTAGAGACAGACAGACAGGTGTAGAGACAGACAGAAAGGGGTAGAGTCAGACAGACAGGTGTAGAGTCAGACAGACAGGTGTAGAGACAGACAGACAGGTGTAGAGACAGACAGACAGGTGTAGAGTCAGACAGACAGGTGTAAAGTCAGACAGACAGGTGTAGAGTAGGAGAGACAGGTGTGGAGACAGACAGGTGTAGAGTCACACAGACAGGTGGACAGACAGACAGACAGGTGTAGAGTCAGACAGACAGGTGTAGAGTCAGACAGGTGTAGAGACAGACAGACAGACAGGTGTAGAGACAGACAGGTGTAGAGACAGACAGACAGACAGGTGTAGAGTCAGACAGACAGGTGTAGAGACAGACAAACAGACAGACAGGTGTAGAGTCAGACAGACAGGTGTAGAGACAGACAGACAGGTGTAGAGTCAGACAGACAGGTGTAGAGACAGACAGACAGGTGGACAGACAGACAGACGGGTGTAGAGTCAGACAGACAGGTGTAGAGACAGACAGACAGGTGTAGAGACAGTCAGATTGACAGGTGTAGAGACAGTCAGACAGACAGGTGTAGAGACAGTCAGACACACAGGTGTAGAGACAGACACACAGGTATAGAGACAGTCAGACAGACAGGTGTAGAGTCAGACAGACAGGTGTAGATACAGACAGACAGGTGGACAGACAGACAGGTGTAGAGACAGACAGACAGACAGGTGTAGAGTCAGACAGACAGGTGTAGAGTCAGACAGACAGGTGTAGAGACAGACAGACAGGTGTAGAGACAGACAGAAAGGGGTAGAGTCAGACAGACAGGTGTAGAGTTAGACAGACACACAGACAGACAGGTGTAGAGACAGACAGACAGGTGTAGAGTCAGACAGACAGGTGTAAAGTCAGACAGACAGGTGTAGAGTAGGAGAGACAGGTGTGGAGACAGACAGGTGTAGAGTCACACAGACAGGTGGACAGACAGACAGACAGGTGTAGAGTCAGACAGACAGGTGTAGAGTCAGACAGACAGGTTTAGAGTCAGCCAGACAGACAGTCAGACAGGTGTAGAGTCAGACAGACAGGTGTAGAGACAGACAGACAGGTGTAGAGTCAGACAGACAGACAGACAGGTATAGAGACAGACAGGTGTAGAGTCAGACAGACAGACAGGTGTAGAGACAGACAGACAGGTGTAGAGACAGACGGGTGTAGAGTCAGACAGACAAGTGTAGAGACAGACAGACAGGTGTGGAGTCAGACAGACAGGTGTAGAGTCAGACAGACAGGTGTAGAGTCAGACAGACAGGTGAAGAATCAGACAGACAGGGGTAGAGTCAGACAGACAGACAGGTGTAGAGTCAGACAGACAGGTGTAGAGACAGACAGACAGGTGTAGAGTCAGACAGACAGACAGGTGTAGAGACAGACAGGTGTAGAGTCAGACAGACAGGTGTAGAGAGAGACAGATAGACAGACAGATAGGTGTAGAGTCAGACAGACAGACAGATAGACAGACAGATGTAGAGACAGACAGACAGAAAGGTGTAGAGTCAGACAGACAGAAAGGTGTAGAGTCAGACAGACAGGTGTAGAGTCAGACAGACAGGTGTAGAGAGAGACAGACAGACTGGTGTAGAGAGAGACAGACAGACAGACAGACAGGTGTAGAGTCAGACAGACAGATAGGTGTAGAGACAGACAGACAGGTGTAGAGAGAGACAGACAGACAGACAGGTGTAGAGTCAGACAGACAGACAGACAGATAGGTGTAGAGACAGACAGACTGGTGTAGAGAGAGACAGACAGACAGACAGACAGACAGACAGGTGTAGAGTCAGACAGACAGACAGACAGATAGGTGTAGAGACAGACAGACAGGTGTAGAGTCAGACAGAGACATGGGTGTAGAGTCAGACAGACAGGTGTAGAGAGACAGACAGACAGGTGTAGAGACAGACAGACAGATGTAGGGTTAGACAGACAGACAGGTGTAGAGACAGACATACAGACAGACAGACAGGTGTAGAGACAGACAGACAGGTTTAGAGTTAGACAGACAGGTTTAGAGTCAGACAGACAGACAGACAGGTGTAGAGACAGACAGACAGGTTTAGAGTTAGACAGACAGGTGTAGAGTCAGACAGACAGGTGTAGAGTCAGACAGACACACAGACAGACAGGTGTAGAGTCAGACAGACAGACAGACAGACAGACAGACAGAGTCTCACGGGACAGGAAGGAGTTCAGGTTGGAGGTGAATCCGTCCCAGCTCTCGGTGTCCCTCATGGAGAAGCTGATCTCCAGCTGCTGTCCTTTGGGACGAATCATCATCCCTGAAACACAAAACAACTGTTAACCAATCACAGCCTAAGCTTCGTTAACCAATCACAGCCTAAGCTTCGTTAACCAGTCACAGCCTGAGCCTCGTTAACCAGTCACAGCCTGAGCCTCGTTAACAACTCACAGCCTGAGCCTCGTTAACCAATCACAGCTTGAGCCTCGTTGACCAGTCACAGCCTGAGCCTCGTTGACCAGTCACAGCCTGAGCCTCGTTAACCAGTCACAGCCTGAGCCTCGTTGACCAGTCACAGCCTGAGCCTCGTTAACCAGTCACAGCCTGATCCTCGTTAACCAGTCACAGCCTGAGCCTCGTTAACCAGTCACAGCCTGATCCTCGTTAACCAGTCACAGCCTGATCCTCGTTAACCAGTCACAGCCTGAGCCTCGTTAACCAGTCACAGCCTGAGCCTCGTTAACCAGTCACAGCCTGAGCCTCGTTAACCAGTCACAGCCTGAGCCTCGTTAACCAATCACAGCTCTCCTTGTCTCACCTGGTGTGGTCAGGCGGTCCTGCCAGGTGGGCTTGTAGTCGTCGAGCGTCAGCAGCATGACGTACATGGTGAGCACGAACATGCTCCCCAGGAACAGGTAGAACACCAGGTAGAAGAGCAGGATCAGACCTGGGGGGCAGAAGAGGGGGGGTTAGAAACAGGTAGAAGAGCAGGATTAGACCTGGGGGGGGGTTAGAAACAGGTAGAAGAGCATGATCATACCTGTGGCGGGGGAGGGTTAGAAACACGTAGAAGAACAAGATCAGACCTGGGGCAGAGGAGGGGGGGGTTAGCAACAGGTAGAAGAGCATGACCAAACCTGGGGGGAGGGTTAGAAACAGGTAGAAGAGCAAGATCAGACCTGGGGGGCAGAGGAGGGGGGTTAGAAACAGGTAGAAGAGCAAGATCAGACCTGGGGGCAGAGGAGGGGGGGTTAGAAACAGGTAGAAGAGCAGATCAGACCTGGGGGGCAGAGGAGGGGGGTTAGAAACAGGTAGAAGAGCATGACCAAACCTGGGGGGGAGGGTTAGAAACAGGTGGAAGAGCAAGATCAGACCTGGGGGGCAGAGGAGGGGGGGTTAGAAACAGGTAGAAGAGCAAGATCAGACCTGGGGGGTTAGAAACAGGTAGAAGAGCAAGATAAGACCTGGGGGCAGAGGAGGGGGGTTAGAAACAGGTGGAAGAGCAAGATCAGACCTGGGGGCAGAGGAGGGGGGGTTAGAAACAGGTAGAAGAGCAGGATCATACCTGGGGCGGGGGTTTAGAAACAGGTAGAAGAGCAAGATCAGACCTGGGGGGCAGAGGAGGGGGGGTTAGAAACAGGTAGAAGCAGGATCATACCTGGGGGCAGAGGAGGGGGGGTTAGAAACAGGTAGAAGAGCAAGATAAGACCTGGGGGGCAGAGGAGGGGGGTTAGAAACAGGTAGAAGAGCAAGATCAGACCTGGGGGGCAGAGGAGGGGGGGTTAGAAACAGGTAGAAGAGCAAGATCAGACCTGGGGCAGAGGAGGGGGGGTTAGAAACAGGTAGAAGAGCAAGATCAGACCTGGGGGGCAGAGGAGGGGGGTTAGAAACAGGTAGAAGAGCATGACCAAACCTGGGGGGGAGGGTTAGAAACAGGTGGAAGAGCAAGATCAGACCTGGGGGGCAGAGGAGGGGGGTTAGAAACAGGTAGAAGAGCAGATCAGACCTGGGGGTTAGAAACAGGTAGAAGAGCAAGATAAGACCTGGGGGCAGAGGAGGGGGGGTTAGAAACAGGTGGAAGAGCAAGATCAGACCTGGGGCAGAGGAGGGGGGTTAGAAACAGGTAGAAGAGCAGGATCATACCTGGGGCGGGGGTTTAGAAACAGGTAGAAGAGCAAGATCAGACCTGGGGGGCAGAGGAGGGGGGTTAGAAACAGGTAGAAGAGCAGGATCATACTGGGGGCAGAGGAGGGGGGTTAGAAAAGGTAGAAGAGCAAGATAAGACCTGGGGGCAGAGGAGGGGGGGTTAGAAACAGGTAGAAGAGCAGGATCATACCTGGGGGCAGAGGAGGGGGGTGAGAAACAGGAAGAAGAGCAGGATCATACCTGGGGGCAGAGGAGGGGGGGTTAGAAACAGGTAGAAGAGCAAGATCAGACCTGGGGGCAGAGGAGGGGGGGTTAGAAACAGGAAGAAGAGCAGGATCATACCTGGGGGGCAGAGGAGGGGGGGTTAGAAACAGGTAGAAGAGCAGGATCATATCTGGGGACAGAGGAGGGGGGGTCAGAAACAGGTAGAGCAGGATCATACCTGTGGGGGGGTTAGAAACAGGTAGAAGAGCAGGATCATACCTGTGGGGGGGGTTAGAAACACGTAGAAGCAGGATCATACCTGGGGGGGTTAGAAACATGTAGAAGAGCAGGATCATACCTGGGGGGGGGGGGGGGTTAGAAACATGTAGAAGAGCAGGATCATACCTGGGGGGGGGGGGTTAGAAACATGTAGAAGAGCAGGATCATACCTGGGGGGGGGGGGATTAGAAACAGGTAGAAGAGCAGGATCATACCTGGGGGGGGGGGGGATTAGAAACAGGTAGAAGGGCAGGATCATACCTGTGGGGGGGGGGTTTAGAAACAGGTAGAAGAGCAGGATCATACCTGGGGGGGGGGGGGGGTTTAGAAACAGGTAGAAGAGCAGGATCATACCTGTGGGGGGGGGGATTAGAAACAGGTAGAAGAGCAGGATCATACCTGGGGGGGGGGGGTGGGGTTTAGAAACAGGTAGAAGAGCAGGATCATACCTGTGGGGGGGGGGATTAGAAACAGGTAGAAGAGCAGGATCATACCTGTGGGGGGGTTAGAAACAGGTAGAAGAGCAGGATCATACCTGGGGGGGGGGGGGGGGTTTAGAAACAGGTAGAAGAGCAGGATCATACCTGTGGGGGGGGGATTAGAAAACAGGTAGAAGGGCAGGATCATACCTGTGGGGGGGGGGGGGGGGGGTTAGAAACAGGTAGAAGAGCAGGATCATACCTGTGGGGGGGGGGATTAGAAACAGGTAGAAGGGCAGGATCATACCTGTGGGGGGGGGGGGGGGGTTTAGAAACAGGTAGAAGAGCAGGATCATACCTGGGGGGGGGGTTTAGAAACAGGTAGAAGAGCAGGATCATACCTGGGGGGGGGGGGGGTTTAGAAACAGGTAGAAGAGCAGGATCATACCTGTGGGGGGGGGATTAGAAACAGTAGAAGAGCAGGATCATACCTTTGGGGGGGGGGGATTAGAAACAGGTAGAAGAGCAGGATCATACCTGGGGGGGGGGGGGTTTAGAAACAGGTAGAAGAGCAGGATCATACCTGGGGGGGGGGGGGGTTTAGAAACAGGTAGAAGAGCAGGATCATACCTGTGGGGGGGGGGGATTAGAAACAGGTAGAAGAGCAGGATCATACCTGGGGGGGGGGGGTTTTAGAAACAGGTAGAAGAGCAGGATCATACCTGGGGGGGGGGGGTTTAGAAACAGGTAGAAGAGCAGGATCATACCTGGGGGGGGGGGGGGGGTTTAGAAACAGGTAGAAGAGCAGGATCATACCTGGGGGGGGGGGGGGGTTTAGAACAGGTAGAAGAGCAGGATCATACCTGGGG
>JASDAP010000051.1:102778-120278 GCA_031216635.1 Dissostichus eleginoides
CTAAAACACTAGTTACCTGGCTTAACTAACCCTAACAAACACTAGTTACCTGGCTTAACTGACCCTAACAAACACTAGTTACCTGGCTTAACTGACCCTAACAGACACTAGTTACCTGGCTTAACTAACCCTAACAGACACTAGTTACCTGGCTTAACTAACCCTAACAGACACTAGTTACCTGGCTTAACTGACCCTACAGACACTAGTTACCTGGCTTAACTAACCCTAACAGACACTAGTTACCTGGCTTAACTAACCCTAACAGACACTAGTTACCTGGCTTAACTGACCCTAACAGACACTAGTTACCTGGCTTAACCGACCCTAACAAACACTAGTTACCTGGCTTAACTGACCCTAACAGACACTAGTTACCTGGCTTAACTAACCCTAACAAACACTAGTTACCTGGCTTAACTAACCCTAACAGACACTAGTTACCTGGCTTAACTGACCCTAACAGACACTAGTTACCTGGCTTAACTAACCCTAACAAACACTAGTTACCTGGCTTAACTAACCCTAACAGACACTAGTTACCTGGCTTAACTAACCCTAACAGACACTAGTTACCTGGCTTAACTAACCCTAACAAACACTAGTTACCTGGCTTAACTGACCCTAACAGACACTAGTTACCTGGCTTAACTAACCCTAACAGACACTAGTTACCTGGCTTAACCGACCCTAACAGACACTAGTTACCTGGCTTAACCGACCCTAACAGACACTAGTTACCTGGCTTAACCAACCCTAACAGACACTAGTTACCTGGCTTAACCAACCCTAACAAACACTAGTTACCTGGCTTAACCGACCCTAACAAACACTAGTTACCTGGCTTAACTAACCCTAACAGACACTAGTTACCTGGCTTAACTAACCCTAACAAACACTAGTTACCTGGCTTAACTGACCCTAACAGACACTAGTTACCTGGCTTAACCGACCCTAACAAACACTAGTTACCTGGCTTAACCGACCCTAACAGACACTAGTTACCTGGCTTAACCGACCCTAACAGACACTAGTTACCTGGCTTAACCAACCCTAACAAACACTAGTTACCTGGCTTAACCAACCCTAACAGACACTAGTTACCTGGCTTAACTAACCCTAACAGACACTAGTTACCTGGCTTAACCGACCCTAACAAACACTAGTTACCTGGCTTAACTGACCCTAACAAACACTAGTTACCTGGCTTAACTAACCCTAACAAACACTAGTTACCTGGCTTAACCAACCCTAACAAACACTAGTTACCTGGCTTAACTAACCCTAACAAACACTAGTTACCTGGCTTAACTAACCCTAACAGACACTAGTTACCTGGCTTAACTGACCCTAACAAACACTAGTTACCTGGCTTAACCAACCCTAACAGACACTAGTTACCTGGCTTAACTGACCCTAACAAACACTAGTTACCTGGCTTAACCAACCCTAACAGACACTAGTTACCTGGCTTAACTAACCCTAACAAACACTAGTTACCTGGCTTAACTAACCCTAACAGACACTAGTTACCTGGCTTAACCAACCCTAACAAACACTAGTTACCTGGCTTAACTAACCCTAACAGACACTAGTTACCTGGCTTAACTGACCCTAACAAACACTAGTTACCTGGCTTAACCAACCCTAACAGACACTAGTTACCTGGCTTAACCAACCCTAACAAACACTAGTTACCTGGCTTAACTAACCCTAACAAACACTAGTTACCTGGCTTAACTAACCCTAACAGACACTAGTTACCTGGCTTAACTAACCCTAACAGACACTAGTTACCTGGCTTAACTAACCCTAACAGACACTAGTTACCTGGCTTAACTAACCCTAACAGACACTAGTTACCTGGCTTAACTAACCCTAACAGACACTAGTTACCTGGCTTAACTAACCCTAACAGACACTAGTTACCTGGCTTAACTAACCCTAACAGACACTAGTTACCTGGCTTAACTAACCCTAACAAACACTAGTTACCTGGCTTAACTAACCCTAACAAACATAGTTACCTGGCTTAACTAACCCTAACAGACACTAGTTACTGGCTTAACTAACCCTAACAGACACTAGTTACCTGGCTTAACTAACCCTAACAGACACTAGTTACCTGGCTTAACTAACCCTAACAGACACTAGTTACCTCCTCGTATTTCTCTCTCAGCTTCTGGGCCTTCTCCTCGTAGGGCAGCTTGTCAGATTGGGTCTGTTTGCTCCACATCTCTCTCTCTTTCTACCTGTCTCTCTCTCTCTCTCTACCTGTCTGTCTCTCTACAGTTTGCTCACCCGGTCGTATTTCTCTCTCAGCTTCTGGGCCTTCTCCTCGTAGGGCAGCTTGTCAGATTGGGTCTGTTTGCCCCACAACTCTCCCAGCTTCTTGGCACAGTCGCCTATAGACAGACCTGGAAACTGCTGCTTCACAGAGGGCCGGTACTCACCGCAGAACACAAAGAACGCAGAGCTGGGGAGAGGGAGGGAACAGTTTTAAATCAAGCAGCATTTAGTCAATCAATCAGTCAATGTTTATAGCCCAATATCACAAATGTGACATTTGTCACCGATGGGAGAAACCCCCCAGTTAGAAGTCCCCCAGGTAATGGAAGAGACCCCCCAGTTAATGGGGAAACCCCCCAGTTAGAAGCCCCCCAGTCAAAGGAAGAAAGCCCCCAGTTAATGGAAGAGACCCCCGAGTCAATGGGAGAAACCCCCCAGTTAGAAGCTCCCCAGTCAATGGAAGAAAGCCCCCAGTTAATGGGAGAAACCCCCCAGTCAATGGGAGAAACCCCCCAGTCAATGGAAGAAAGCCCCCAGTTAATGGAAGAGACCCCCCAGTCAATGGGAGAAACCCCCCAGTTAATGGAAGAGACCCCCCAGTCAATGGGAGAAACCCCCCAGTCAATGGAAGAAAGCCCCCAGTTAATGGAAGAGACCCCCCAGTCAATGGGAGAAACCCCCCAGTCAATGGAAGAAAGCCCCAGTTAATGGAAGAGACCCCCAGTCAATGGGAGAAACCCCCCAGTTAATGGAAGAGACCCCCCAGTCAATGGGAGAGACCCCCCAGTCAATGGGGAAACGTTAGACTCCCCGTGAGGTATCTATCGTCTGAACAAACCCCATGTGCAGGGTTTCCGTTAGCCGGTAATTACCGGTTTTTAGCTGGTAACATTTATTAAAAACCGGTAAATTAAAAACCTGCCGGTCAAAATGTCCGATAATAATTAGGGATCCTCCGATCGATCGGCCGCCGGTCATTATCGGCCGATATTCACTCTTAATAATTTGATCGGTGCTCTCTATAAAGGCTGATCGGGAGAGCTGGATCTGATCGATATGGACATAAACGCGAGAGAAGTATAACCGGACGAGAGAGAGATCAGAGATCAGATGCTGAGTCTGACGGAGACACGCAGCTCTGATCACCTGAAGCCCCGCCCACTGTTTAGCAAGCTGCATGAGAAACTGACGGGCTGTCAGGAGAGAGAGGGAGGGAGAGGGAAAAGAGAGGATCTGTTTCTCCCGTGTTAATATTCAAAGTTAATGTAAACTTTTGAATAATGTACTTCATCTACTAAAAGTAGTTTGAATGTAATAATTATGTTGTTTGTTGTTTGTGGAATCATTTATTGAAAAATTAATCTGAATTTTTCGATCTGTTACGATTATAAACTGAAGCAATATAAAAATGACTCCCATTAACTGAGTTTTAAACATCAGCATATCCGGTCATATACCGGTAATTACCTGCTAACGGAAACTCTGCTACACAATTCTTATTATTATTATTATTGAAACATGAGCGGTAAGTTTCAAATTTGTCCGGTAAAATAAATTCTGTCCGGACATTTGACCGGCGAGAAAAAAATCCGAGTGGAAACCCTGCCCACGAGGTATCTATCGTCTGATCAAACCCCACGAGGTATCTATCGTCTGATCAAACCCCACGAGGTATCTATCGTCTGATCAAACCCCACGAGGTATCTATCGTCTGATCAAACCCACGAGGTATCTATCGTCTGATCAAACCCCACGAGGTATCTATCGTCTGAACAAACCCCACGAGGTATCTATCGTCTGATCAAACCCCACGAGGTATCTATCGTCTGATCAAACCCCACGAGGTATCTATCGTCTGATCAAACCCCACGAGGTATCTATCGTCTGATCAAACCCCACGAGGTATCTATCGTCTGATCAAACCCCACGAGGTATCTATCGTCTGATCAAACCCCACGAGGATCTATCGTCTGATCAAACCCCACGAGGTATCTATCGTCTGACAAACCCCACGAGGTATCTATCGTCTGATCAAAGCCCCGAGGTATCTATCGTCTGAACAACCCCACGAGGTATCTATCGTCTGATCAAACCCCACGAGGTATCTATCGTCTGATCAAACCCCACGAGGTATCTATCGTCTGATCAAACCCCACGAGGTATCTATCGTCTGATCAAACCCCGAGGTATCTATCGTCTGAACAAACCCCACGAGGTATCTATCGTCTGAACAAACCCCACGAGGTATCTATCGTCTGATCAAACCCCACGAGGTATCTATCGTCTGATCAAACCCCGAGGTATCTATCGTCTGAACAAACCCCACGAGGTATCTATCGTCTGATCAAACCCCACGAGGTATCTATCGTCTGATCAAACCCCGAGGTATCTATTGTCTGATCAAACCCCACGAGGTATCTATCGTCTGATCAAACCCCACGAGGTATCTATCGTCTGAACAACCCCACGAGGTATCTATCGTCTGAACTAACCCCACGAGGTATCTATCGTCTGATCAAACCCACGAGGTATCTATCGTCTGAACTAACCCCACGAGGTATCTATCGTCTGATCAAACCCCACGAGGTATCTATCGTCTGATCAAACCCCACGAGGTATCTATCGTCTGATCAAACCCCACGAGGTATCTATCGTCTGATCAAACCCACGAGGTATCTATCGTCTGATCAAACCCCACGAGGTATCTATCGTCTGATCAAACCCCGAGGTATCTATCGTCTGAACAACCCCACGAGGTATCTATCGTCTGATCAAACCCACGAGGTATCTATCGTCTGAACAAACCCCACGAGGTATCTATCGTCTGATCTAACCCCACGAGGTATCTATCGTCTGATCAAACCCCGAGGTATCTATCGTCTGATCAAACCCCACGAGGTATCTATCGTCTGAACAACCCCACGAGGTATCTATCGTCTGAACAAACCCCATGAGGTATCTATCGTCTGATCAAACCCCACGAGGTATCTATCGTCTGAACTAACCCCACGAGGTATCTATCGTCTGATCAAACCCCACGAGGTATCTATCGTCTGATCAAACCCCACGAGGTATCTATCGTCTGATCAAACCCCACGAGGTATCTATCGTCTGATCAAACCCCACGAGGTATCTATCGTCTGATCAAACCCCACGAGGTATCTATCTATCGTAGACTTATGGCGCATTTCCACTACAGCGCGGAGCTCGCTTTAAGCGTGCCGTGCCGCGCGGGGCCCGTTTTTGGTTGCGTTTCCACTTGGCGTAGTTCCGGCTAGCGGGTACTATTTCACTGTTTTCTGGCCCCATAAAATGGAGGTTCTTTCCGGGCCAACAACCAGGCTGAGTCGGGCTGAGTATGCTAAACTAGAGAGAGAATCGCTGGCAAGGGGGCTACAACTACAACAAGATGAACATATATGACCGTGATTTAATTGTAATACACGTTTCTAAATGATGCTGAAGTAACAACATACTGATACCGGTTAGTAAACACCATGAATTAATGCTTTGACAAGTCTGCAGACAGACGGCAGGAGAAACACCTTTAAAATGCGTGTTTTCTGAATGGAGATCAGCTAAGCTAACGCAGTATATGCTCCGTCCACACTCACAACAACGGCCTACAGACAGAAATAAAGCAGCGACTGTATTCGCCATGACACAGACAGGCTGTGGTTTGGACTTGTTTCACTTCTGTCTAGTTTCTGAACAGATATGAGGAGCTGTGAGCTCTGAGGGCTAACAGCTAACGGCTGATGTTGGTTTTCTGTGGTTTTCATTGAAGATGACGTCACGGCTCCGCCTACACTGCGTTACTATAGTTACTGCCCCAGCTACTAAACTGTAATGGAGACGCAGCATAAAGTGAGCCTGGCCTAACGAGGCCTAGCCATACCGAGCGAGGCCCTGTAGTGGAAATGCGCCCTTACAGTAGGAGGACTTACGGAGACTTACAGTAGGAGGTGTTATATTGATTAAAGAGGACTTACGGGGGTCTCTTGGGGGCGTTGGGGTCTTTCCTCTTGCGGCCCCTCTTCCCAAACCCTTTGGGGGGGGTGTAGTCCACCATCTCACGGTTGTAGCGCACCTTGTCGGTCTTCGCCATGTCCTCGAAACACTTCTTATCATTGGCCGTCAGACCCTGGAACCAAAGCAGACTCTTATTACTTATTATTACTCTTATTGAGAAGGGCCACCCTCTTAGTATGAAGGTGTACTCTCTTATTGTGAAGGGCTACGCTCTTATTGTGAAGGGCTACACTCTTACTGTGAAGGGCCACGCTCTTACTGTGAAGGGCTACGCTCTTACTGTGAAGGTGTACTCTCTTATTGAGAAGGGCTACGCTCTTACTGAGTGCCTGTCTCACCTTCCAGCTCTCGGAGCACAGTCTCTCTACCCGTCTGTCTAAGTGCCTGTCTCACCTTCCAACTCTCGGAGCACAGTCTCTCTACCCGTCTGTCTAAGTGCCTGTCGCACCTTCCAACTCTCGGAGCACAGTCTCTCTACCTGTCTGTCTGAGTGCCTGGCTCACCTTCCAGCTCTCGGAGCACAGTCTCTCTACCCGTCTGTCTAAGTGCCTGTCTCACCTTCCAGCTCTCGGAGCACAGTCTCTCTACCCGTCTGTCTGAGTGCCTGTCTCACCTTCCACCTCTCGGAGCACTTCTTGGAGAACTCAGCGAAGTTGACGGACTGCTCCGGGTGTTTCTTGCGATGTTCCTCTCGACACGTCTGGACGAAGAAGGCGTAAGCCGACGTCTTGCCCTTCGGCTTGTTCACGTCTTTGCGCATCATACTGGCGGCCTGGCAGACAGACAGGAGGACAGACAGGTACAGAGGTTAGGGTCTGACTGGTTATTGATTTGACATTTTATTCAGTGACTTATAATCATAATTGGGAGGAATGAAACCCTCTTTAATGGTCACCCATGCAGAGCACACAGCACACAGTGACATGTGTCCTCTGCTTTTAACCCATCCTAGAGCCAGGAGTCTGGTACCAGGAGCAGTGGGCAGCTATTGTACAGCGCCCGGGGAGCAATGGGAGTGGGGGGTGGCTGGTGCCTTGCTCAAGGGCACCACGGCAGGGCAGGAGGTGAACTGGGACCTCTCCAAGAAGCAGTCCACTCTCCATACTTTAGGTCTGTTCAGGGACTTGAACCGGCGACCCTACGGCTCCCAGCCCCTACTGACTGAGACCCTGCATATAGAATAAGGAATGTAATGTTGGATGATCATTTATTATTCCAGCCATGTTGAAGCTGCTCCTGAAGGTTCATTTTAATGTAAACAGAAAAATGGTGAAATATAATATTTATAATAAATGTGATGAACCCATAAAGAAGATACTGTCTGATAGCAGTGGCCTGTAATCAATCAATCAATCAATCAATCAATCAATCAATCAATCAGGGTGAATAAAACACGTTTCATATTAATAATTAACCTTCTTTATTAACTCTGAACAGCAGAGCTTTGTATACAGCTATCTAAGTGTAAGCGGTGTGCTGTATCAATCAGACATGATATTAAAATACAGGTTCACCCACGGACAGATGCCACAGGATTAATAACCCCGTTCAGTTACAGCATTCTTTATGATTGGGTTCAAATGCCCAGAAAGTGTGATTCCTGGGGGGTTGACCCTCTAACCTGTGAGTCTGCTTTGTTCCTTTACTCTGATTTTAACCAGGTTTCCGGTGGTAATGTAGTGTTTGCAGCCCCACAGGCACACGCAGCTCCTCCGGCCGCCCCTGCTCCGGTAGAAGCCCCGGAGGTCCCCGGTAACCGGAGCCTCCCGGCCGTGCGACGGTCACACAAAGAGAACAAAGAGGGTCCCTTTCTCCCGGGGATCAGAGGCCCAGCGAGCTGAGCAGAGGCTCCGGAACCCGGGTCTGAGAGGGGAGGAGGGTCCCGGTGCTCCTCTGCCCGGAGAGAGGAGAGGAGACTCTCCCCCGCTAACACAGGCTCCTCTGGGGGCTGCTGCAGTTAGCTTAGCCGCTAACAGCTAGCCAACAGCTAGCAGCAGAACAATGGACCACCATTTGCTTCCCGCCCTCTGCGGAGCTAGCCGTCCCATCCCCCTCCGCTAGCATCATGCTAACAGCTAACAGCAGTTTAACATCTCACACAGCTGTTTATACAGAGCAGCCGTGCAATGGAAACATAACGGACACACGCAGGGCTCCGTCTATACTCCGGAGAGTCGTTGTCTGTGAACGGGAGCCGGCTATTTACTGGCATTCATGCTCTCTAAATGGGCGTTCCGTGTTTACAACGCTCACACACGCACGCACACACGCACGCATGCACCCAAACACAGACAGACCGTTATTCACAGCGGCCATTTTCCCCGTTATTCCCCCGCTTCTCTATTGTTCCTCTGTCTTTATAGAGACTTTATGAAGGGGGTTACAGGATTGTACTCACTCGGAGGAGCTGCGGGCTGATGCTCTCGGGTTCTCTCGGGTTCCCTCGGGTTCTATGGTTCTTAGGTGTTATTGTTGTTGAGCTGAAGCAGCGACTGCAGATCTGCGTCTCTTTCAAACTGGGTTGAGCTCGAGCGCGGACACGCCCCCTGGCAACGCCCCCCAGCAACGCCCCGTGTGGTTGTTCCCATTCAGAGGGAGGGAACACGGCTGGCCGACCTGGGCGGAGCTTGGATGAATACTCGCCTGTGATTGGCTCACGGGGCTGCAGGTCAAAGCAGCGTTGCTACACGGCTCCGCCTGCCCAGCAACGCCAGCAGGACGGGGACTATACACGCGGAGGGGCGGGGCCAGTGTACGCTCCTGCGTCTGATTGGACAGCGGTGCTGTACGTCAAAACCAGCAGCCAGTCCGGGAGGAGGAGGGGCGGGGCCAGTGTACGCTCCTGCGTCTGATTGGACAGAGGTGCTGTACGTCAAAACAAGCAGCCAGTCCGGGAGGAGGAGGGACGGGGCCAGTGTACGCTCCTGCGTCTGATTGGACAGAGGTGCTGTACGTCAGAACCAGGCCAGTCAGGGCGAGGTGGAGGAGGGGCGGCGCACAGCAGCAGCACCAAGATGGAGATTGTATAATAACACATTTTGTGGTTGATTTACTGCTTTATGATTCGCGGACACAGACAGGATATATATGATACATATTATATTTCTGTTTCAGAACCATAAGCAGTGCAGCTGACAAAGACATCTGCATAATGGAGGATGTGCTGTGAGACATGTCTCCAGCACACAGGAGACATGTCTCACTAACACAGAGACAGAGGGTTAAAACGACTGATCAGGAGCTGGAGACATGTCTCACTAACAGAGACAGAGAGTTAAAACGACTCATCAGGAGCTGGAGACATGTCTCACTAACAGAGACAGAGAGTTAAAACGACTGAACACAGGAGCTGGAGACATGTCTCACTAACACAGAGACAGAGGGTTAAAACGACTGATCAGGAGCTGGAGACATGTCTCACTAACACAGAGACAGAGGGTTAAAACGACTCATCAGGAGCTGGAGACATGTCTCACTAACACAGAGACAGAGGGTTAAAACGACTGATCAGGAGCTGGAGACATGTCTCACTAACACAGAGACAGAGGGTTAAAACGACTGATCAGGAGCTGGAGACATGTCTCACTAACAGAGACAGAGAGTTAAAACGACTCATTAGAGCTGGAGACATGTCTCACTAACACAGAGACAGAGGTTAAAACGACTGATCAGGAGCTGAGACATGTCTCACTAACAGAGACAGAGAGTTAAAACGACTCATCAGGAGCTGGAGACATGTCTCACTAACAGAGACAGAGAGTTAAAACGACTGAACACAGGAGCTGGAGACATGTCTCACTAACACAGAGACAGAGAGTTAAAACGACTGATCAGGAGCTGGAGACATGTCTCACTAACACAGAGACATAGGTTAAAACGACTGATCAGGAGCTGGAGACATGTCTCACTAACACAGAGACAGAGAGTTTAAAACGACTGATCAGGAGCTGGAGACATGTCTCACTAACACAGAGACAGAGGGTTAAAACGACTGATCAGGAGCTGGAGACTGTCTCACTAACACGAGACAGAGGTTAAAACGCTGATCAGGAGCTGGAGACATGTCTCACTAACACAGAGACAGAGGGTTAAAATGACTGATCAGGAACTGGAGACATGTCTCACTAACACAGAGACAGAGAGTTAAAACGACTGATCAGGAGCTGGAGACATGTCTCACTAACACAGAGACAGAGGTTAAACGACTGATCAGGAGCTGGAGACATGTCTCAATAAACAGAGACAGAGGGTTAAAACGACTGATCAGGAGCTGGAGACATGTCTCAATAACACAGAGACAGAGGGTTAAAACGACTGATCAGGAGCTGGAGACATGTCTCACTAACACAGAGACAGAGGGTTAAAACGATTGATCAGGAGCTGGAGACATGTCTCACTAACACAGAGACAGAGAGTTAAAACGACTGATCAGGAGCTGGAGACATGTCTCACTAACACAGAGACAGAGAGTTAAAACGACTGATCAGGAGCTGGAGACATGTCTCACTAACACAGAGACAGAGAGTTAAAACGACTGATCAGGAGCTGGAGACATGTCTCACTAACACATAAATATAATTTAAATATATTTGTATGTATTATATATTGACTGACCAGCTGCAACAGTATACAGTATTAATAAAGTATAGATATATGTCTCCAGAAGGACTGTTTTGTCTCCAGAAGGAGTATTATGTCTCCAGAAGGAGTATTATGTCTCCGGAAGGAGTGTTTTGTCTCCAGATGGAGTGTTATGTCTCCAGAAGGAGTGTTTTGTCTCCAGAAGGTGTGTTTTGTCTCCAGAAGGAGTGTTTTAGTACTCGTAGTATCACCGCAGACTCGTGTATTTAGTTTCGCGCTCTGAGCCTCGCAAGACTCCGTAGCGAACCCGGAAGTGAGCTGAGCGGGATCGGTTTGTTTACATCAGGGCGGCACGTTGTGGTGTTGTTGTTGTTTGTTTGTTGATGATTCGGTAATAAGAGCGGTAGTGAGGATCTGATGGAGTCCCTGCAGCTGTTCCTGGATCAGTTCCAGCCCTCCGGAGAGGCCGTGAGTCGCTTTATCAATTTCTAATATCACTGTATCACTATATCACTATATCACTATATCTCTATATCACTATATCACTATATCTCTATATCACTATATCACTATCTGTAATATCACTATATCACTATCTGTAATATCACTATATCACTATATCACTATATCACTATATCACTATATCTCTATATCACTATATCACTATATCACTATATCACTGTATCACTATCTGTAATATCACTGTATCACTATATCACTATATCACTATATCACTATCTGTAATATCACTATATCACTATATGTAATATCACTGTATCACTATATCTCTATATCACTATATCACTATCTGTAATATCACTATATCACTATCTGTAATATCACTATATCACTATATCACTATCTGTAATATCACTATATCACTATATCACTATCTGTAATATCACTATATCACTATATCACTTTCTGTAATATCACTATATCACTATATCACTTTCTGTAATATCACTATATCACTTTCTGTAATATCACTATATCACTATCTGTAATATCACTATATCACTATCTGTAATATCACTATATCACTATATCACTTTCTGTAATATCACTATATCACTATCTGTAATATCACTATATCACTATCTGTAATATCACTATATCACTATATCACTTTCTGTAATATCACTATATCACTATATCACTTTCTGTAATATCACTATATCACTATATCCAGTGCATGACATTAAGGATTTTGGGAGATGGCCTTGTGGGCCATCTAAGCTAATTTACAGATGGCCCTGAAAAATGGGCGCGGACGAAATGAGGCAGTGTGCCTCCCCCAAGAAAATTTAGATTTTTGCAGGTCTTAGATGCTGTCTGGTGCATTTTCTAGACTGAATTATAAGATGAACCACCACAATATTATATTGTACAATTTCAATTTTATTCTTCATTTCACTTGTTTGTTTGCATGAGTTCTTGTTTGTGTTTGCTCGCTTGCATGCCCTGCATTCAACGACTAACAGTCTTTCAAGAAAGTGTCAATGGATTGCTTCTCATTCAAAATTCAAAGTACACAGTTACATTCAAATAGCTGTACTTTACAAACATATCACATTTCTCTATTTAAGTTATCCGTCTATGTCACAGTCAATTACTGTATTTCAAGGAGAAATTCAACATAGTCAATATAAACACATAACGCTAACACTGTCAGTGTTAATAAACAAAAAAAGAAAAGGCGATGTGCCTGCAAGACTCCACTCAGGTGAACAAAACATATTACCCGTGCGCAGCAGCTAACCTGCCTGCGAGCCTTCGCTCAGGTCACATTTACACACGGGCGGCTGAAGCCCGCGAAAACGGCATCTATAGTTGCCGACAGTTTAGTATTTTTAAAATACCGTTACTATGTCAAACTATGACGTCCATGAAGAACGACTTTTGGCAACTTTTTCATCGTTTTCCAACCGATTTGACCACAAGACACGACTCCTCAAGACACGTCTCCACAAGACACGTCTCCACAAGACACGTCTCCTCAAGACACGTCTCCACAATTGCCATAATAGATTGCCCGATCGGGCAACCAGCAGGTGAGGCTTCATTGCCCGAGCTAAATACTAGATTGCCTCGGGCCATCGGGCAATCGTTAATGTCGAGGGCTGCACTATATCACTATCTGTAATATCACTATATCACTATCTTTAATATCACTATATCACTATATCACTATCTGTAATATCACTATATCACTATATCACTATCTGTAATATCACTATATCACTATCTGTAATATCACTATATCACTATCTGTAATATCACTATATCACTATATCACTATCTGTAATATCACTATATCACTATATCACTATATCACCATCTGTAATATCACTATATCACTATCTGTAATATCACTATATCACTATCACTACTGTAATATCACTATATCACTATCTGTAATATCACTATATCACTATATCACTATCTGTAATATCACTATATCACTATATCACTATCTGTAATATCACTATATCACTGTACTTTGCTCTATATCACTATATATCTAATATCACTATATCACTATCTGTAATATCACTATATCACTATCTGTAATATCACTGTATCACTGTATCACTATCTGTAATATCACTATATCACTATATCACTATCTGTAATATCACTATATCACTATATCACTATCTGTAATATCACTATATCACTATATATCTAATATCACTATATCACTATCTGTAATATCACTATATCACTATATCACTGTACTTTGCTCTATATCACTATATCACTATCTGTAATATCACTGTATCACTATCTGTAATATCACTATATCACTATCTGTAATATCACTATATCACTATCTGTAATATCACTATATCACTATCTGTAATATCACTATATCACTATCTGTAATATCACTATATCACTATATCACTATCTGTAATATCACTATATCACTATATGACTGTACTTTGCTCTATATCACTATATATCTAATATCACTATCTGTAATATCACTATATCACTATATCACTATCTGTAATATCACTATATCACTATATCACTATCTGTAATATCACTATATCACTATCTGTAATATCACTATATCACTATATCACTATCTGTAATATCACTATATCACTATCTGTAATATCACTATATCACTATCTGTAATATCACTATATCACTATCTGTAATATCACTATATCACTATATCACTATCCGTAATATCACTATATCACTATACTTTGCTCTATATCACTATATCACTATCTGTAATATCACTATATCACTATCTGTAATATCACTATATCACTATCTGTAATATCACTATATCACTATATCACTATCTGTAATATCACTATATCACTATACTTTGCTCTATATCACTATATCACTATCTGTAATATCACTATATCACTATCTGTAATATCACTATATCACTATATCACTATCTGTAATATCACTATATCACTATACTTTGCTCTATATCACTATATCACTATACTTTGCTCTATATCACTATATATCTAATATCACTATTTCACTATATCACTATATCACTATATCACTATACTTTGCTCTATATCACTATATATCTAATATCACTATTTCACTATATCACTATATCACTATATCACTATACTTTGCTCTATATCACTATATATCTAATATCACTATTTCACTATATATCTAATATCACTATATCACTACTATATCACTTTCTGTAATATCACTGTGTCACTGTACTTTGCTCTGCATATACATATATCACTATATATCTGTATACTGAAGGAGTGGCAGACCGGGGTGGTGGTTCCCCTTTTCAAAATGGGGGATCAGAGGGTTTGTGCCAATTACAGAGGCATCACACTACTCAGCCTCCCCGGGAAAGTTTACTCTTAAGGTAGTTGAAAGGAGGGTCAGGCCGATTGTCGAACCTCAGATTGAGGAGGAACAATGCGGATTCCGTCCTGGTCGTGGAGCGACGGATCAGCTTTTTACTCTCGCAAGGATCCTGGAGGGGGCCTGGGAGTACGCTGATCCGGTCTACATGTGTTTTGTAGACTTGGAGAAGGCGTATGACCGAGTTCCCAGGGAGTTACTGTGGGAGGTGCTGCAGGAGTATGGGGTGAGGGGGTCTCTACTCAGGGCCATCCAATCTCTGTACTCCCAAAGCGAGAGCTGTGTCCGGGTCCTCGGCAGTAAGTCGGACCCATTTCCGGTGAGGGTTGGCCTCGCCAGGGCTGCCTTTGTCACCGATCCTGTTTGTGATATACATGGATAGGATTTCGAGGCGTAGTCGTGGGGGGGGGGGGGGGGGGGGTCTGCAGTTCGGTGGACTAAGGATTGCACCACTGCTTTTGCAGATGATGTGGTTCTAATGGCTTCATCGCTCTGCGACCTTCAGCTCTCACTGGATCGTTCGCAACCGAGTGTGAAGCGGCTGGGATGAGGATCAGCACCTCCAAATCTGAGGCCATGGTTCTCAGCAGGAAACGATGGACTGTCCACTGGAATACAGAGGCCTGTACTACGAAGCCGGATTTTCGCTTAGCGGGCTAACTTCCTGGATTTCCGGTCCTACGACGCTGGTTCACTTCTTAGCGGGCTAGATAACTTATGCTGAACGGCTATCCTGGGCGGAGTTCTTCTTCTTCTTTGCTTTAATGGCGAATCGCTTCCACTTGGAGCATATATCGCCACCTACTGTTGATTTATTTAATGTATAACCTGGCCTTATTGTTCATGTAGAACAGTGTTCACGTAAGCCTGCACATTGATTTCATTTTTCATTGAATGTAACCGTTTAAATAAGGATACATCTATTACAGGTTGAGGTACAACCATGTTGGAACAGCTGATATCACCAGTGTGCGGAGTTTAGAGCGATCAACTCAGTGAAAGCACCGCCTGCTGACAATCAGAGCTCAGTGTGTGGAGTTTAAAGAGATCACTCAGTGAAAGCACCGCCTGCTGACCAATCAGAGCTCAGTGTGCGAGTTTAAAGAGATCAACTCAGTGAAAGCACCGCCTGTGACCATCAGAGCTCAGTGTGCGGAGTTTAGAGCGATCAACTCAGTGAAGCCCGCCTGCTGACCAATCAGAGCTCAGTGTGCGGAGTTTAAGAGATCAACTCAGTGAAGGCACCGCCTGCTGACCAATCAGAGCTCAGTGTGCGGAGTTTAGAGCGATCACTCAGAAAGCACCGCCTGCTGACCAATCAGCTCAGTGTGCGGAGTTTTAGAGCGATCTACTCAGTGAAAGCACCGCCTGCTGACCAATCAGAGCTCATGTGCGGAGTTTGAGCGATCAACTCAGTGAAAGCACCGCCTGCTGACAACAGAGCTCAGTGTGTGAGTTTAGAGCGATCAAGTCAGTGAAAGCACCGCCTGCCTGACCAATCAGAGCTCAGTGTGCAGAGTTTAAAGAGATCAACTCAGTGAAAGCACCGCCTGCTGACCAATCAGAGCTCAGTGTGCGAGTTTAAGAGATCAACTCAGTGAAAGCACCGCCTGCTGACCAATCAGAGCTCAGTGTGTGGAGTTTAGAGCGTCAACTCAGTGAAAGCACCGCCTGCTGACCAATCAGAGCTCAGTGTGTAGTTTTAGAGATCAACTCAGTGAAAGCACCGCCTGCTGACCAATCAAGCTCAGTGTGTGAGTTTAGAGCTCAACTCAGTGAAAGCACCTTCTGCTGACCAATCAGAGCTCAGTGTGTGGAGTTTAAAGAGATCAACTCAGTGAAAGCACCGCCTGCTGACCAATCAGAGCTCAGTGTGCAGAGTTTAAAGAGATCAACTCAGTGAAAGCACCGCCTGCTGACCAATCAGAGCTCAGTGTGCAGAGTTTAAAGAGATCAACTCAGTGAAAGCACCACCTGCTGACCAATCAGAGCTCAGTGTGCAGAGTTTAAAGAGATCAACTCAGTGAAAGCACCGCCTGCTGACCAATCAGAGCTCAGTGTGTGGAGTTTAGAGTGATCAAGTCAGTGAAAGCACCGCCTGCTGACCAATCAGAGCTCAGTGTGCAGAGTTTAAAGAGTCAAGTCAGTGAAGCACCGCCTGCTGACCAATCAGAGCTCAGTGTGCGGAGTTTAGAGCGATCAAGTCAGTGAAAGCACCGCCTGCTGACCAATCAGAGCTCAGTGTGCAGAGTTTAAAGAGATCAAGTCAGTGAAAGCACCGCCTGCTGACCAATCAGAGCTCAGTGTGCGGAGTTTAGAGCGATCAAGTCAGTGAAAGCACCGCCTGCTGACCAATCAGAGCTCAGTGTGCAGAGTTTAAAGAGATCAAGTCAGTGAAAGCACCGCCTGCTGACCAATCAGAGCTCAGTGTGCGGAGTTTAGAGCGATCAAGTCAGTGAAAGCACCGCCTGCTGACCAATCAGAGCTCAGTGTGCAGAGTTTAAAGAGATCAAGTCAGTGAAAGCACCGCCTGCTGACCAATCAGAGCTCAGTGTGCGGAGTTTAGAGCGATCAACTCAGTGAAAGCACCGCCTGCTGACCAATCAGAGCTCAGTGTGCGGAGTTTAAAGCGATCAACTCAGTGAAAGCATCGCCTGCTGACCAATCAGAGCTCAGTGTGCGGAGTTTAAAGAGATCAACTCAGTGAAAGCACCGC
>JASDAP010000051.1:125278-155278 GCA_031216635.1 Dissostichus eleginoides
TGTGTGTGTGGTGAAGCAGCTCCAGCAGAGCGGTGTCACTCACAGCTTACCTGTCAGCTACAGGTACGTTAACAGCATCCTCTTCATGTTAATAATGTTAATAATAAAACATGATGTTATCAACGATGCCCCCTCAGGCCGGTGTGTGTGTCCGAGCTGCTCTCTCGGCAGCACCTCTCCTGCTTCAGTCACCTGTCCTGGAGCACCAATCAGCATCGAGCGTGGGTCCGGGAGGCGGAGCTCTCAGCGCCGGGTCAGGTGCTGCCGAGGGTCAGTCTGCTGCTGATTGGCTGTCTGAGAGAGGGGCGGGACGGAGAGTGGAGGCTGACGGACAGCAGCGGCAGCGTGAGGTGTGAGGTGAGTGGTGCCTTCAGGGACCTGTAGAGTGGTGCCTTCAGGGACCTGCAGAGTGAGGTGTGAGGTGAGTGGTGCCTTCAGGGACCTGCAGAGTGAGGTGTGAGGTGAGTGGTGCCTTCAGGGACCTGTAGAGTGTGCCTTCAGGGACCTGCAGAGTGAGGTGTGAGGTGAGTGGTGCCTTCAGGGACCTGTAGAGTGGTGCCTTCAGGGACCTGCAGAGTGAGGTGTGAGGTGAGTGGTGCCTTCAGGGACCTGCAGAGTGAGGTGTGAGGTGAGTGGTGCCTTCAGGGACCTGTAGAGTGGTGCCTTCAGGGACCTGCAGAGTGAGGTGTGAGGTGAGTGGTGCCTTCAGGGACCTGTAGAGTGGTGCCTTCAGGGACCTGCAGAGTGAGGTGTGAGGTAGTGTTGTCACGATACCAACATTTTGGTTTCGATACCGATACCAAGTCAAGAATTGGATTCTTTTTCGATACTTTTCTTAAAAAAAGGGAAACAGTCTTAAATGTAATTATTGTGCTTTATTTCACACCAGAACTAGAACCAGAACCAGAACTAGAACCAGAACCAAAACCGGAACTAGAACCAGAACTAGAACCAGAACCAGAGCCAGAACCAGAAGCAGAACTAGAACCAGAACCAGAACCAGAACCAGAACCAGAACACAAACTTTACACAAACATGCTAAAATACTTCCAAATTTCGCTTCTGGCGTCTTTTTTGTCAACAAGCCGAGGCGCAGCGGCAGCAGCACTCCCACTTGCAGCCATGCTTCTCGTTTTCTCACATGCTTTGGCAGCTAGCGCGCGCACGAGAGAGGGGAGGCCCTTAGAGCGTGCACGAGAGAGGGGAGGCCCTCAGAGCGTGCACGAGAGAGGGGAGGCCCTCAGAGCGTGCACGAGAGAGGGGAGGCCCTCAGAGCGTGCACGAGAGAGGGGAGGCCCTTAGAGCGTGCACGAGAGAGGGGAGGCCCTCAGAGCGTGCACGAGAGAGGGGAGGCCCTCAGAGCGTGAACGAGAGAGGGGAGGCCCTTAGAGCGTGCACGAGAGAGGGGAGGCCCTTAGAGCGTGCACGAGAGAGGGGAGGCCCTCAGAGCGTGCACGAGAGAGGGGAGGCCCTCAGAGCGTGCACGAGAGAGGGGAGGCCCTCAGAGCGTGCACGAGAGAGGGGAGGCCCTTAGAGTGTGCACGAGAGAGGAGAGGCCCTTAGAGCGTGCACGAGAGAGGGGAGGCACTTAGAGCGTGCACGAGAGAGGAGAGGCCCTTAGAGCGTGCACGAGAGGGGAGGCCTTAGAGCGTGCACGAGAGAGGGGAGGCACTTAGAGCGTGCACGAGAGAGGGGAGGCCCTTAGAGCGTGCACGAGAGAGGGGAGGCCCTTAGAGCGTGCACGAGAGAGGAGAGGCCCTTAGAGCGTGCACGAGAGAGGGGAGGCCCTTAGAGCGTGCACGAGAGAGGGGAGGCCCTTAGAGCGTGCACGAGAGAGGGGAGGCCCTTAGAGCGTGCACGAGAGAGGGGAGGCCCTTAGAGCGTGCACGAGAGAGGGGAGGCCCTTAGAGCGTGCACGAGAGAGGGGAGGCCCTTAGAGCGTGCTGGAAAGGGGAGGGACTGCAGGCACGGCTGCAGTGCAGGGAGTGGAAGCAGAGCGCTGAACACACACAGCTCTTATTAAAACGGCGCTTTCTCACCGGAGTACTTTTCCCCGTCATTCTTAAAGTACCGATACTAATGAAACGGAGGAATCGTAACGTTTTTAACGGCAGGGTATCGCGGTACCTTTCAAGTATCGGTACACCGTGCAACACTAGTGTGAGGTGAGTTGTGCCTTCAGGGACCTGCAGTGTGATGCCTTCAGGGACCTGTAGGGACCTGTAGGGTGGTGCCTTCAGGGACCTGTAGGGTGGTGCCTTCAGGGACCTGCAGTGTGATGCCTTCACGGACCTGTAGGGTGGTGCCTTCAGGGACCTGCAGTGTGATGCCTTCAGGGACCTGTAGGGACCTGTAGGGTGGTGCCTTCAGGGACCTGTAGGGTGGTGCCTTCAGGGACCTGTAGGGACCTGCAGCGTGATGCTTTCAGGGACCTGTAGAGTGGTGCCTTCAGGGACCTGTAGAGTGAGGTGATTGGTGCCTTCAGGGACCACTAGAGTGAGGTGGGAGGTGAGTGGTGCCTTCAGGGACCTGTAGAGTGATGCCTTCAGGGACCTGTAGACTGAGGTGTGACGTGAGTGGTGCCTTCAGGGACCTGTAGGGTGGTGCCTTCAGGGACCTGTAGAGTGATGCCATCAGGGACCTGTGATGCCTTCGTGGACCTGTAGCGTGGTGCCTTCAGGGACCTGTAGGGACCTGTAGGGTGGTGCCTTCAGGGACCTGTAGGGACCTGCAGCGTGATGCTTTCAGGGACCTGTAGAGTGGTGCCTTTAGGGACCTGTAGAGTGGTGCCTTCAGGGACCTGTAGAGTGATGCCTTCAGGGACCTGTAGAGTGATGCCTTCAGGGACCTGTAGGGTGGTGCCTTCAGGGACCTGTGATGCGTTCAGGGACGTGTGATGCCTTCACAGACCTGTGGTGCCTTCAGGGACCTGTAGAGTGGTGCATTCAGGGCCCTGTGATGCCTTCAGGGCCCTGTGATGCGTTCAGGGACCTGTGATGCCTTCAGGGACCTGTGATGCCTTCAGGCTCTCACCTGTCTGTCTCTCTGCAGTGCCTGTCTCCCTCTCCTCTGTGGCTGAACCGTCCTGTCTTCCTGCCTCACTGGAACTACATCCCCCACCATGCACCTGGGTCGGAGGAGGCGGGGGGCTGGGTGGAACTGATTGGTCCTCCTGTAGTGCTGTGTCCCGGAGCTGAGCAGGGATTGGTTGTCGGCCCTGAGGAAGGGGCGGGGCTTAGCAAAGCTGTGGGAGTCAAAGAGGCAGCAGACTTCCTGAAGAACAGGTGAGTGACCTGTCTGTCTCTCTGTCTCTACCTGTCTGTCTCTACCTGTCTGTCTCTACCTGTCCGTCTCTCACCTGTCTGTCTCTCAGGTCTCGGGGTCAGCGTGTCTCACCTGTCTGTCTCTCACCTGTTTGTCTCTCACCTGTATGTCTCTCAGGTCTCGGTGTCAGCGTGTCTCACCTGTCTGTCTCTCAGGTCTCGGGGTCAGCGTGTCTCACCTGTCTGTCTCTCACCTGTCTGTCTCCCAGGTCTCGGGGTCAGCGTGTGTCACCTGTCTGTCTCTCAGGTCTCGGGGTCAGCGTGTCTCACCTGTCTGTCTCTCACCTGTCTGTCTCTCAGGTCTCGGGTCAGCGTGTCTCACCTGTCTGTCTCTCACCTGTCTGTCTCTCAGGTCTCGGGTCAGCGTGTCTCACCTGTCTGTCTCTCACCTGTCTGTCTCTCAGGTCTCGTGGTCAGTGTGTCTCACCTGTCTGTCTCTCACCTGTCTGTCTCTCACCTGTCTGTCTCTCAGGTCTCGGGGTCAGTGTGTCTCACCTGTCTGTCTCTCACCTGTCTTTCTCTCACCTGTCTGTCTCTCAGGTCTCGGGGTCAGCGTGTCTCACTGGTTGGTCAGGTGGTTTCTGTTTGTCCTCAGCTGGACGTTTCAGGAACGTCTTTCTTCTGCTTCTCGCTGACAGACGACTCTGCACCTGTCTCACCACCTGTCTCACCACCTGTCTCACTACCTGTCCTCGTCAAGGTGAGTTCAGGTGATGTCAGGTTAATCCAGCTGTGAAAACATCTGGATTCATTCTCATTATAAACTACATTTAACAGGTGTGTGTGTGTGTGTGTGTGTGTGTGTGTGTGTGTGTGTGTGTGTGTGTGTGTGTGTGTGTGTGTGTGTGTGTGTGTGTGTGTGTGTGTGTGTGTGTGTGTGTGTGTGTGTGCAGGGCAGCAGGCTGTGGTGGGCTCAGTGTGTGTGTGTGGGTCAGCGTGTGTGTGTGACGGCGCTGCGTGTGTGTGTCCTGCGAGGCTGGAGAGGAAACAACATCCTGTGTGTGACCGAGCGCTCTGAAATACACACCGACTACACACACCCCGCTGCACACACACACTCACCTGCCGCCACGGCCCCCCCATCGGTGATGTCACAGGTCGAGGACTGCGAGGAGGCGGAGCCTGAGAGAGACGCCGGCCAATCAGCTGCCAGGATGAAGAAGTCTCGAGTCATCAGTTACCAGGTAAACTTCTTACCTGTGTGTAAGCCCCGCCCCTCTCCTCTGATAAGCTGTTTCCTGTGTGTAATCACCGCCCATCTCCTCTGATTACCATATGTAAGCCCCGCCCCTCTCCTCTGATAAGCTGTTTCCTGTGTGTAAGCCCCGCCCCTCTCATCTGATCACCTGTGTGTAAGGCGTCTAACAAGTGACATGTAATGTAATGATAAGCTGTTACCTGTGTGTAAGCTCCGCCCCTCTGATCACCTGTGTGTTAGCCCCGCCCCTCTCCTCTGATAAGCTGTTTCCTGTGTCTAAGCCCCGCCCCTCTCATCTGATCACCTGTGTGTAAAGCGTCTAACAAGTGACATGTAATGTAATGATAAGCTGTTACCTGTGTGTAAGCCCCCCTCTGATCACCTGTGTGTTAGCCCCGCCCCTCTCCTCTGATAAGCTGTTTCCTGTGTGTAAGTCTCGCCCCTCTCCTCTGATAAGCTGTTTCCTGTGTGTTAGCCCCGCCCCTCCTCTGATAAGCTGTTTCCTGTGTGTAAGTCTCCCCTCTCCTCTGATCACCTGTGTTAGCCCCGCCCCCTCCTCTGATAAGCTGTTACCGTGTGTAAGCCCCGCCCCTCTCCTCTGATAAGCTGTTACCTGTGTGTAAGCCCTCTCCTCTAATCACCTGTGTGTTAGCCCTCCTCTCCTCTGATAAGCTGTTACCTGTGTGTAAGCCCCGCCCCTCCCTCTGATAAGCTGTACCTGTGTGTAAGCCCCTCTCCTCTAATCACCTGTGTGTTAGCCCCGCTCCTCTCCTCTGATAAGCTGTTACCTGTGTGTAAGCCCCGCCCCTCTCCTCTGAAAGCTGTTACCTGTGTACCCCTCTCCTCTAATCACCTGTGTGTTAGCCCCGCTCCTCTCCTCTGATAAGCTGTTTCCTGTGTCTAAGCCCCGCCCCTCTCATCTGGTCACCTGTGTGTAAAGCGTCTAACAAGTGACATGTAATGTAATGATAAGCTGTTACCTGTGTGTAAGCTCCGCCCCTCTGATCACCTGTGTTTTAGCCCCGCCCCTCTACTCTGATAAGTTTTCCTGTGTGTAAGTCTCGCCCCTCCCTGATCACCTGTGTTAGCCCCGCCCCTCTCCTCTGATAAGCTGTTACCGTGTAAGCTCCGCCCCTCTCTGATCACCTGTGTGTAGTCCCGCCCCTCCTCTGATAAGCTGTTACCTGTGTGTAAGCCCCGCCCCTCTCCTCTGATAAGCTGTTACCTGTGTGTAAGCCCCTCTCCTCTAATCACCTGTGTGTCAGCCCCGCTCCTCTCCTCTGATAAGCTGTTACCTGTGTCTAAGCCCCGCCCCTCTCCTCTGATAAGCTGTTACCTGTGTGTAAGCCCCTCTCCTCTAATCACCTGTGTTAGCCCCGCCCCTCTCCTCTGATAAGCTGTTACCTGTTTTAAGCCCCACCCCTCTCCTCTGATAGGGCACCGTAACTGAGGTGGTGAGCGAGGGGGCGGGGCTGTACGTGATGGACAGGAGGGTGGGGCTCTGCCTGGCCTATCAGCCGGCTCTGAGGAGGAAGCTGAGAACTGGAGACACTTTGGAGGTGAGACACATTTCTGGAGATGGGGTCGTTACTCAAAAAAAGTAATATATTACATATTACTTTAAAAAAAAGTAATATATTACTTTACTTCGTTATTCTCTACATAACGCGTTACTTTACTCGCAGGGCCGCCCCTCCCTACAGGCAGATCACGCAGACTGCAGAGGGTGCTTCATTTTGCGGAGAGAGCATCCTCACTCTGGGTTCGGGGGTCCTTAGCTATTAGCTTCAGGTTAGCATGTTGTCTTTGCAGGTGCTTGTTGAGGTTTGACGTTGTTTGCAGCAGTGGATAACAGCTTCTGGCCTGGACAGTTTGCACCTCACCGTCACATTCCTGTCCTTTCTTCAGACAACTCAAAATAATGGGCCGACGTCCACCCCTCCAAAGTTATCGCTGTTGACTCAGCCATGTTGATGCACTGCATGTGGACGCGCAAGTCGCTCAAATGTTACGTAAATATAAACCTGCGGTGGAAATCCCTCTTGTCGTCAAAGGGAGAATCCAGTCATTCTTTATGTTAGTAGGCTAACTGATTACTGAATTATAAAAGTAACGCGTTACACTACTCCGTTACCGACAAAAGTAATATTATTACCCAACTCTGCACATTTCACAATAAAAGCCTGGATCAGCTGTTCCTGTGAGGGGCTTTTATTGTGAAAGGGCAGGTATGAATGTACCTGTGAGGGGCTTTTATTGTGAAAGGGCAGATATAAATGTACCTGTGAGGGGCTTTTATTGTGAAAGGGCAGGTATGAATGTACCTGTGAGGGGCTTTTATTGTGAAAGGGCGGATATAAATGTAGCTGTGAGGGGTTTTTATTGTGAAAGGGCAGATATGAATGTACCTGTGAGGGGCTTTTATTGTGAAAGGGCAGATATGAATGTACCTGTGAGGGGCTTTTATTGTGAAAGGGCAGATATGAATGTACCTGTGAGGGGCTTTTATTGTGAAAGGGCAGATATGAATGTACCTGTGAGGGGCTTTTATTGTGAAAGGGCAGATATGAATGTACCTGTGAGGGGCTTTTATTGTGAAAGGGCAGATATGAACGTACCTGTGAGGGGCTTTTATTGTGAAAGGGCAGATATAAATGTAGCTGTGAGGGGCTTTTATTGTGAAAGGGCAGATATGAATGTACCTGTGAGGGGCTTTTATTGTGAAAGGGCAGATATGAATGTACCTGTGAGGGGCTTTTATTGTGAAAGGGCAGATATGAATGTACCTGTGAGGGGCTTTTATTGTGAAAGGGCAGATATGAATGTACCTGTCTCCCTGCAGCTCCATCACGTCCACTTCCTGTACCGGCCCTGTCCCGACTTCCTTCCCAGCATGCTTTGCACCTGCCTGCGCTCCACTGTCAGGGTGACGTCGTTCAGCGGGGGGGGGGAGGGGGGGTCGTTACCACGGTTACTGCCCACCTCCACCTGCCCAGGGGACGGAGCGTTGCCACGGTTACTGCTGCAGGGGGGAAGGGGCGTGTCCGAATACCTGTGGAGCGCTCACCTGAGCTCAAAGCTGCAGCACAGGTGAGACACACACACTCACACACACATACTCACACACACTATACACACTCACACACCCACACTCACACACACACTATACACACACACACTATACACACACACACACACTCACACACACACACACTCACACACACACTATACACACACACACTATACACACACACACACACTCACACACACACTCACACACACATACTCACACACACTATACACACACACACACACACTCACACACCCACACTCACACACACACACACACACACACACACACTATACACACACACTATACACACACTCACACACACACACACTCACACTCACACTATACACACTCACACACACTCACACACTCTCTCACACACTCACACACACACTCACACACACACACTCACACACACACACTCACACTCATACTCACCACTCACACTCACACATACTCTCTCTCTCACACACTCACACACACTCACACACATAACACACACACTATACACCACACACACTATACACACACACACTATACACACACTCACACTCACAATATACACACTCACACACACACACTCACACTCACACACTCACACCCACTCACACACACACTCACACACTCACACACACACACTCACACTCACACATACTCTCTCTCACACACTCACACACACTCACACACTCACACACACTCTCTCACACACACTCACACACACTCTCTCACACACACTCACACACACACACACACACACACTATACACACACTCAAACACACACACACACACTCACACTCACACTATACACACTCACACACACTCACACACACTCTCTCACACTCACACACACACTCACACACACACACTCACACACACACACACACTCACACTCATACTCACACACTCACACTCACACATACTCTCTCTCTCACACACTCACACACACTCACACACATACACACACACACTATACACACACACACACTATACACACACACACTATACACACACACTCACACTCACAATATACACACTCACACACACACACTCACACTCACACACTCACACCCACTCATACACACACTCACACTCTCACACACACACTCACACTCATACTCACACACTCACACTCACACATACTCTCTCTCACACACTCACACACACTCACACACTCACACACACTCTCTCACACACACTCACACACACTCTCTCACACACACTCACACACACACACACACACACACACATGCACACACACTATATACACACACACTCACACACACACAATCACACACACACATCACACACACACACACTCATACACAATCACACAGACACACACACTCATACACAATCACACACACACACTCATACACAATCACACACACACACTCACACACAATATACACACTCACATGATGTGTTCAAGGACCCCCGAAAACTTGACAAATACTAATGTTTGACTGTCCAACTGTCTGTCCACCTGTCTGTCCACCTGTCCGTCCACCTGTCTGTGCACCTGTCTGTCCACCTGTCTGTGCACCTGTCTGTGCACCTGTCTGTCTGTCCACCTGTCTATCCACCTGTCTGTCTGTCCACCTGTCCCCCCAGCTTGGTCCCAGGTGTGTTGAAGCAGTGTGTGTGTGTTCTGTCCTGGAAGCTGATGGAGTGTGTGTGGAGAGGACAAGAAGGACAGAGGAGAGACATTTACTGCGAGATGCTGGACGAGCCCCACACCTGTCCTCTGACTCAGGTACACACACCTGTCCTCTGTCTCAGGTACACACACCTGTCCTCTGACTCAGGTACACACACCTGTCCTCTGTCTCAGGTACACACACCTGTCCTCTGTCTCAGGTACACACACCTGTCCTCTGTCTCAGGTACACACACCTGTCCTCTGACTCAGGTACACACACCTGTCCTCTGTCTCAGGTACACACACCTGTCCTCTGACTCGGGTACACACACCTGTCCTCTGTCTCAGGTACACACACCTGTCCTCTGTCTCAGGTACACACCTGTCCTCTGACTCGGGTACACACACCTGTCCTCTGACTCAGCTACACACACCTGTCCTCTGACTCAGGTACACACACCTGTCCTCTGACTCAGCTACACACACCTGTCCTCTGACACACACCTGTCCTCTGTCTCAGGTACACACTCCTGTCCTCTGACACACCTGTCCTCTGACTCACCTGTCTGTCCCCACAGTACAGGGCGGACCCAGCTGTCCCTCAGGTGTTCAGTGTCTCTGCTCTGATTGAAGGTCTTCAGACAGACAGCTGGTCCTCAGTGTCTCTGCGCTCTCTGCTGCCCCCTGGTGGAGGTCTGTCTTCGTCTCAGATCAACTCAGCTCTGTCCTGGTCCTGCAGGACGCTGACCTCTGACCCCCCCAGAGACACATCCAGGTACGCCCCCTGCTGGTGATGTTATTATAACGTGTGTACAGACGCCCCCTGGTGGTGATGTTATTATAACGTGTGTACAGACGCCCCCTGGTGGTGATGTTATTATAACGTGTGTACAGACGCCCCTGGTGGTGATGTTATTATAACGTGTGTACAGACGCCCCCTGGTGGTGATGTTATTATAACGTGTGTACAGACGCCCCCTGCTGTGTGATGTTATAAACGTGTGTACAGACGCCCCCTGGTGGTGATGTTATTATAACGTGTGTACAGACGCCCCTGGTGGTGATGTTATTATAACGTGTGTACAGACGCCCCCTGGTGGTGATGTTATTATAACGTGTGTACAGACGCCGCCTGGTGGTGATGTTATTATAACGTGTGTACAGACGCCCCCTGGTGGTGATGTTATTATAACGTGTGTACAGACGCCCCCTGGTGGTGATGTTATATATAACGTGTGTACAGACGCCCCCTGGTGGTGATGTTATTATAACGTGTGTACAGACGCCCCCTGGTGGTGATGTTATTATAACGTGTGTACAGACGCCCCCTGGTGGTGATGTTATTATAACGTGTGTACAGACGCCCCCTGGTGGTGATGTTATTATAACGTGTGTACAGACGCCCCCTGGTGGTGATGTTAATATAACGTGTGTACAGACGCCCCCTGGTGGTGATGTTAATATAACGTGTGTACAGACGCCCCCTGGTGGTGATGTTAATATAACGTGTGTACAGACGCCCCATTACATTTCATTTAGCTGAAGCTTTTATCCAAAGCGACTTACAATCAGTGCATTCGACCAAGAAGATACAAACTAGAAGAAAACAGAATCATAGAAGAACATCAGGTTTCATAGAGCCAAAACATTTCAAGTGCTACTCAACTGGCTTTAGATAAGCCAGTCCTTTATTAGTATATAAGTGCTTTGTTAGCAATTCTATCGCTCGAAGTGGAGTCGAAAGAGATGAGTTTTCAGTCTGCGCCGGAAGATGTGTAAGCTTTCTGCTGTCCTGATGTCAATGGGGAGCTCATTCCACCATTTTGGAGCCAGGATAGCAAACCCACGTGTTTCTGCTGATGGGAACTTGGGTCCCCCTCGCAGTGCGGGTGCAGCGAGCCGTTTGGCTGATGCAGAGCGGAGTGCACGTGCTGGGGTGTACAGTTTAACCATGTCCTGGATGTAGGAAGGGCCAGATCCATTCACAGCATGGTACGCAAGTACCAGTGTCTTGAAGTGGATTCTAGCAGTTACTGGAAGCCAGTGAAGGGAGCGGAGGAGCGTGTGGGAACATTTAGGAAGGTTGAAGACCAGACGAGCCGCTGCATTCTGGATGAGCTGCAGAGGTCGGATGGCACATGCAGGTAGACCAGCCAGGAGGGAGTTGCAGTAGTCTAGGCGTGAGACGACGAGAGCCTGGGCCAGAACCTGCGTGGCTTTCTGGGTCAGGAGGGGACGTATCCTCCTGATGTTGTAAAGAGTGTATCTGCAGCAGCGGGTTGTAGCAGCGATGTTTGCAGTGAAGGACAGGTTTTTATCTAGGGTCACACCCAGATTCCTTGCAGTCTGCAGGCATGAAATTCACTCACCTTTCGGCGAAATTCGCCGTTTTGAAACCAAAATAGGTGACCTACGTGAATCGTGTAGATTCGATGAGAAAATATTTAAGGGGGGGGGGGGGTAGGTTCAGAGGCCGTAATGGTACGCACCGTTGGGTGACGAGTGGAAGACGAGACCCAATCACTGCCGCTGAGAGAGTCTCTCAGCGGCAGTGATTGGGTCTCGTCTTCCACGGTGCGTACCGTTACGGCCTCTGAACCAGCCCCAGAGATTCAGTGAACTGCGAACAGGTGCGCGTGCCAAAAGGGACCTGATCATTGGTTTACAAGCAGTTCGCTTCGCTCGTGCTGACCAGAGCGGGATCCAGACCACCATCAGAAGCTGAAAGCACGCCTGGCCTCGGCGATTCCGCACAGCATGAATCGCTCCCGACTCGGGGAGGTAGTGACGAATGTGTAATGTGAACACAGCAGGAGAGAACGCAACGTTAGACAGCTAGCACTAAAGCTCCGGTGGAAAATGATTAGCTAACGCTACCGTTAACGTTAGCCTAACATTAGCTAGATATCGTTACTAAAGTTAGATGCTAGCTTGTATAGCTTACGGTAAATCACAAAAAAAAAAACTGGTTAATGTTAGTGCTACTTTCTAAAATCTCTACAACTCGTTTTTCCAGGACGTGTTGATGATTTTGAGGTGAGGGGACTGACAAGGCTGAAGGGTAAAGTGGTCCACCGTTCTATCAATAAGGCTAAACTAGAAGTTAGTGCTAACACTAATACAAACATTATTTTTGCAGAATGAGTGTGTTAGGGGAGAAGGATTCAGCCATTGTTAAACAGCTGGATGCTGGATTGAAATGCAGCTGGAACTGGTCGTGGCTAAAACTGGAAGGCAAGGTCTCAGTAAAAGAGCAAGAGGTGTCCTTTCATCTAGGAGATGTATTCATCAAAATCAACAGGCAGGGATTCGCCAGATGCATTCTCTGCCACAAAGAGATCAATTATGCTAACAAAGGCAGCCATGCTCTGCAGGCTCACTGCCAGACGGAAGTTCACAAGAAGAAGGTGCAGATGATAGCTTCCACTCATAGTGTTGCCAGCAGCTTCCTTCCAGCATCAGCTAGGGTGAATCCAGCAAGCCAGAGTCAAGCCAACCAGGGGTCAGAAACAATCAGGCAGCAGTGCCAGGGAAAGATCCCCGTACCAGTTATAAACCGCATAGCAAATGCAGAGGTAGGTGGTGTAGGCCTGTTAGTCAGCACAGGCAGCATAGACAGAGTACACTAGCACTTTGAGATTGTTATTTTTATTATAACAATAATAATAATTTATTATTATTATTATTATTATTATTCACAATCAGCTGCGGTCACTGGCAGCATCATCACCTAAACATGGAATACACTAGCTTTACATTAATTACATAATTTGTGTTCTAGGCAATGGTCCTTGGAACCTTGGCGGAGCATTCCATCCCGTTTTCTAAGGCTCCTGGAAACCACTGTATTGTGTGTTTTAGGCTATCTTTGCCAATAAAATGTATTAAAATCTGAATTACATAACATTGTATTGGCTGTCAGTCATGATGGAAGAGTAGACAAGTTAAGTTACAGCATGTCCACCATCTGCATATGCATTAAGCCATTTGCATTAAGCCCTTACCACATTGTGCCTCATATACTGTAAATGTTAGACCCAGTGACAGGCTGGCATGAAATGTCTTGCATAATACTTAGTAAGGAGGCCATAATATGTTTGACTCATGGCTGAAGTTAAGTTTCTCCAGCTCTCCCCAGGTTGGCAAAAAAATGCATCTCAAAATGCATCAGATTGATGCTTTAAAATATGGAATATTCAACATTTTCTTCCGGGGTAGCATGCCCCCGGACCCCCCTAGAGGGATAATATCCTTCTCACCTTTTTCACCCCTGACCCGTTTTCATGCCTGAGTCTGAGTCGGGGAAACAACAGAGGTGCCGATGTTGATTGTTAAGTCAAGAGGGGGACAATCTTTTCCCGGAAGGAAAAGCAGTTCAGTGTCAAGGTTGAGCTTGAGGTGGTGAGCAGACATCCACTGAGAGATGTCTGCTAGACAAGCAGAGATGCGTGCGACGACCTGGGTCTCTGAGCGGGGAAAGGACAGAATTAATTGGGTGTCGAGGAGAAGAGGAAGGGACCAAGAACAGAGCCCTGAGGGACCCCTGTAGTTAATTGACATGGGTCGGACTCGGACCCTCTCCAAGTTACCCTGTAGGTGCCGTCTTCGAGGTATGAGGTGAGGAGGGAAAGTGCAGAGCCTGAAACTCCAAGTTCTTGGAGAGTGTGAAGGAGGATGTGATGGTTCACCGTGTGGAATGCAGCAGACAGGTCCAAAAGGATGATGACAGAGGAGAGGGAGGCTGCTTTAGCCGTGTGCAGTTCCTCAGAGACAGCGAGGAGGGCAGTTTCTGTGGAGTGACCTGCCTTGAAACCAGACTGGTGCGGATCCAGAAGGTTGTTCTGATGGAGATAACAGGAGAGTTGTTTAAAGACAGCGCGTTCAAGTGTTTTAGACAGGAACGGGAGGAGAGAGACGGGCCTGTAGTTTATAACATCAGACGGGTTGAGAGAGGGTTTCTTTAGGAGAGGGTTTACTCTCGCCTCCTTGAGACTGTTTGGAAAGTGACCAGAAGTTAGAAGAGTGTTGATGAGATGGGTGAGAAACGGTAGAATATCAGGAGCGATAGTCTGAAGGAGGTTTGAGGGGACAGGGTCCAGAGGACAGGTGGTAGGACGGGCAGAGGTAATGAGGGTAAGAACCTCACTTGGAGAGAGAGGGGAAAAGGAGGTCAGTGTGTGGGTGAACGGTGGGTCAGGTGACCCAGCGGTGAGTAAAGGAGGTCAGTGTGTGGGTGAACGGTGGGTCAGGTGACCCAGCGGTGAGTAAAGGAGGTCAGTGTGTGGGTGAACGGTGGGTCAGGTGACCCAGCGGTGAGTAAAGGAGGTCAGTGTGTGGGTGAACGGTGGGTCAGGTGACCCAGCGGTGAGTAAAGGAGGTCAGTGTGTGGGTGAACGGTGGGTCAGGTTACCCAGCGGTGAGTAAAGGAGGTTAGTGTGTGGGTGAGCGGTGGGTCAGGTGACCCAGCGGTGAGTAAAGGAGGTCAGTGTGTGGGTGAGCGGTGGGTCAGGTGACCCAGCGGTGAGTAAAGGAGTCAGTGTGTGGTGAACGGTGGGTCAGGTGACCCAGCGGTGAGTAAAGGTGGTCAGTGTGTGGGTGAAACGGTGGGTCAGGTGACCCAGCGGTGAGTAAGGAGGTCAGTGTGTGGGGTGAACGGTGGGTCAGGTGACCCAGTGGTGAGTAAAGGAGGTCAGTGTGTGGTGAACGGTGGGTCAGGTGACCCAGCGGTGAGTAAAGGAGGTCAGTGTGTGGGTGAACGGTGGGTCAGGTGACCCAGCGGTGAGTAAAGGAGGTCAGTGTGTGGGTGAACGGTGGGGTCAGTGACCCAGCGGTGAGTAAAGGAGGTCAGTGTGTGGGTGAACGGTGGGTCAGGTGACCCAGCGGTGAGTAAAGGAGGTCAGTGTGTGGGTGAACGGTGGGTCAGGTGACCCAGCGGTGAGTAAAGGTGAGTCAGTGTGTGGGTGAACGGTGGGTCAGGTGACCCAGCGGTGAGTAAAGGAGGTCAGTGTGTGGGTGAGCGGTGGGTCAGGTGACTCAGCGGTGAGTAAAGGAGGTCAGTGTGGGTGAGCGGTGGGTCAGGTGACCCAGCGGTGAGTAAAGGAGGTCAGTGTGTGGGTGAACGGTGGGTCTGGTGACCCAGCGGTGAGTAAAGGAGGTCAGTGTGTGGGTGAACGGTGGGTCTGGTGACCCAGCGGTGAGTAAAGGTGAGTCAGTGTGTGGGTGAACGGTGGGTCAGGTGACCCAGCGGTGAGTAAAGGAGGTCAGTGTGTGGGTGAACGGTGGGTCAGGTGACCCAGCGGTGAGTAAAGGTGAGTCAGAAAAAGAAGAGCGAATATCATCAACCTTTTTTTCAAAGTAGTTAACAAAGTCGCTTGGCAGAAGGGAGGAGGGGGAAGGGGCTTTGGGGGGTCCAGGAGGGTGGAGAAGATGGAAAATAGTTTTTGGGGATTGGAAGAATGGATCTTATCTTGAAAGAAAGTGCTTTTTGCGTGAGAGATCGAAGCAGAATACCTTCATTAGTCCCACAGAGGGGAAATGTGCATCGTTACAGCAGGAAAGAGCCACAGACAGCTTCATGTTACAGCAGGAGAGAGCCACAGACAGCTTCATGTTACAGCAGGAGAGAGCCACAGACAGCTTCATGTTACAGCAGGAGAGAGCCACAGACAGCTTCATGTTACAGCAGGAGAGAGCCACAGACAGCTTCATGTTACAGCAGGAGAGAGCCACAGACAGCTTCATGTTACAGCAGGAAAGAGCCACAGACAGCTTCATGCTACAGCAGGAAAGAGCCACAGACAGCTTCATGTTACAGCAGGAGAGAGCCACAGACAGCTTCATGCTACAGCAGGAAAGAGCCACAGACAGCTTCATGCTACAGCAGGAGAGAGCCACAGACAGCTTCATGTTACATATGTTAAAAAAAGTACTAAGTTATGATATAATAAAAATACGAAAAAGTATTGAATTGAAAAGTACTTTTCAAAATACAAATCCTGTAAGAGTTCTTAGGATTTAGCAGCCAGGTATAAATTACACAGTTATTAACGGCATATATATATTGCACATATTGCACATATTGCACATAGTTGATTGGTATTTAGCAGCAAGGGGTGATATAGTCTGTGTTGTGGTGTGTGTGGGGAGGGGGGGTCTACTAGGGGCTGTGCTGGTTGTATAGTCTGACCGCTGCAGGAAGGAAGGACCTGCGGTATCTCTCCGTGAGACAGCGGGGCTGCAGCAGCCTGTCGCTGAAGGAGCTGCACAGTGAGGACAGGGTGTCCTGGAGGGGGTGGGACATATTGTCCAGCAGGGAGGACAGCTTGGCTGCCATTCTCCTGTCTCCCTCCACCTCCACAGTGTCCAGAGGACTCCTGTCTCCCTCCCACTGTCTCCCTCCACCTCCACAGTGTCCAGAGGACTCCTGTCTCCCTCCCACTGTCTCCCTCCACCTCCACAGTGTCCAGAGGACTCCTGTCTCCCTCCACCTCCACAGTGTCCAGAAGACTCCTGTCTCCCTCCACCTCCACAGTGTCCAGAGGACTCCTGTCTCCCACCACCTCCACAGTGTCCAGAGGACTCCTGTCTCCCCTCCACAGTGTCCAGAGGACTCCTGTCTCCCTCCACCTCCACAGTGTCCAGAGGACTCCTGTCTCCCACCACCTCCACAGTGTCCAGAGGACTCCTGTCTCCCACCACCTCCACAGTGTCCAGAGGACTCCTGTCTCCCACCACCTCCACAGTGTCCAGAGGACTCCCCAGGACAGAGCTTCCTTACCAGTCTGTTCAGTCTCTTGCTGTCAGCAGCCGAGATGCTGCTGCCCCAGCAGGCCACACCATAGAAAATGGCTGATGCCACAACAGAGTCGTAAAAAGTCTGAAGGAGTGCCCCCTGCACCCCGAAAGACCTCAGTCTCCTCAGCAGAAAGAGTCTGCTCTGTCCCTTCTTGTACAGAGCAGCAGAGTTATCAGTCCAGTCCAGTTTATTGTTCAGATGAACACCCAGGTATTAGTAAGATTTCACAATCTCAATGTCCGCTCCCTGGATGTTCACTGGTGTCGGGGGGGAGTGATGGCGCCGTCTGAAATCCACCACCAGCTCCTTGGTCTTCGCTGCGTTGAGCTGGAGGTGGTTCCTCTGGCAGCAGAGGGTGAAGTCCTGCGTCAGCTCCCTGTACTCCCTGTCGTCCTCGTTGGAGACGAGGCCAACGATGGCGGAGTCGTCAGAGAACTCCTGCAGGTGACAGGTTGCAGTGTTGTGGGTGAAGTCTGCAGTGTAGAGGGTGAAGAGAAACGGTGCCAACACCGTCCCCTGGGGGGCCCCCGTACTGCTGATGATGGTGTCTGATTGACACTCCCTGGTCCTCACGTACTGTGGGCGGTTGGTGAGGTAGTCCAGGATCCAGGAGGTGAGGTGGTGATCCACCCCCGAGAGCTGCAGCTTGTCCCCCAGGAGCGGGGGCTGGATGGTGTTGAAGGCACTGCAGAAATCAAAGAACATGATCCTCACAGTGCCCCGCCCCCCCCAGGCTTCTCCAGGTGGGAGAGGGACCTCTGCAGCAGGTAGATGACGGCGTCATCCACCCCGATGGCAGCTGGTAGGCGAACTGCAGCGGGTCCATTGATGTCCCACAAGGGGCCGGAGGTGTCCAAGGACCAGCCTCTCCAGGGTCTTCATCAGCTTGGTGTCAGCGCCACCGGCCGGTAGCTGTTGAATTCCTTGGGGTGAGGGGTCTTTGGCACAGGTACCACACAGGACGTCTTCCACAGTTGTGGTACCCTCCCTTGCTTCAGGCTCAGGTTGAATAGAAGCTCCACAATCCCGATCGAGGCAGGGAAAGAGGAGAGGAGAGCCTGATAGGTTAGGAGGTCGTCATGGTGTTTGGATTTCCACCGTTTCCGCTCTGCTGCCCTAAGGATGGTTCTATTAGCACGCAGTGCGTCATTTAGCCAGGGAGCAGGAGGGGACTGACGAGCCTGCCGAGACGTGAGAGGACAGAGAGAGTCCAGAGAGGATGAAAGAGTAGAGAGGAGAGTTTCTGCAGCAGAGTTTGGAGGCAGGAGTTGGAACGAGTCAGAGGAAGGGAGGACTGAGAGCACCGATGAGGCAAAGGTAGAGGGGAGAGGGAACGAAGGTTACGGAGGACAGGTGCAGAGTTAGAAGAGATTAGTTTGTTATGTTTGGAAAGGGGTAGAGAGAATGAAATGAAAAAGTGATCGGATGTGTGAAGTGGGTTTACAGAGAGTGATGTTAATATAAAGTGTGTACAGACGCCCCCTGGTGGTGATGTTAATATAACGTGTGTACAGACGCCCCCTGGTGGTGATGTTAATATAACGTGTGTACAGACGCCCCCTGGTGGTGATGTTAATATAACGTGTGTACAGACGCCCCCTGGTGGTGATGTTAATATAACGTGCGTACAGACGCCCCCTGGTGGTGATGTTAATATAACGTGTGTACAGACGCCCCCTGGTGGTGATGTTAATATAACGTGTGTACAGACGCCCCCTGGTGGTGATGTTAATATAACGTGTGTACAGACGCCCCCTGGTGGTGATGTTAATATAACGTGCGTACAGACGCCCCCTGGTGTTGATACTAATATGAAGTGTGTACAGACGCCCCCTGGTGGTGATGTTAATATAACGTGTGTACAGACGCCCCCTGGTGGTGATGTTAATATAAAGTGTGTACAGACGCCCCCCGGTGGTGATGTTAATATAAAGTGTGTATACAGACGCCCCCTGGTGTTGATACTAATATAAAGTGTGTACAGATGCCCCCTGGTGGTGATGTTAATATAACGTGTGTACAGATGCCCCCTGGTGGTGATGTTAATATAGTGTGTACAGACGCCCCCTGCTGGTGATGTTAATATAACGTGTGTACAGATGCCCCCTGGTGGTGATGTTAATATAGTGTGTACAGACGCCCCCTGGTGGTGATGTTAATATAACGTGTGTACAGACGCCCCCTGGTGGTGATGTTAATATAAAGTGTGTATACAGACGCCCCCTGGTGTTGATACTAATATAAAGTGTGTACAGACGCCCCCTGGTGGTCGGGGTGCTGGAGCTGCCGTCTCCGGCGGGACAGACGCTGCAGCTCAGAGACGGGACAGGGACCGTGGCCTGTGCCGTCACGGAAACCAGCGAGAGAGGGGGTCAGAGGGCGGCCTTCAACACCGCCTGGATAGGTACACACACAAACACACACACACACACACACACATACACACACACACACACACACATCTCAATGTAAACATATAATGACGAAGAATTCTGCAATAAAAATGACCAACTTTGACGGAGCACACACGCACTCGCGCACACACACACACACACACACACACAGAGATGTCAGTGGTCACCTTTTATAATGTTTTTTTGTGTGTGTCTTGCAGGTTGTCTGGTGTGTGTGGAGAAGTTCACCATGGTGACGGAGAGATTCCTCCAATCAGATTTCCCCTCTGACCAACATCTGGACCAGGACAAATACATCACACAAACACTGCAGGTACACACCCACACACACACTGCAGGTACACACCCCACACACTGCAGGTACACACCCACACACACACTGCAGGTACACACCCACACACACACTGCAGGTACACAACCACACACACACACACACACACTGCAGGTACACACTCACACACACACTGCAGGTACACACCCACACAAACACTGCAGGTACACACCCACACACACACTGCAGGTACACACCCACACACACACTGCAGGTACACACCCACACTAGGGATGCCAGAAACTGACCATGATCAAAATCGAAAATCGGACAGCCCTGGCGAATATTAATCGATTATTCGCCAGCCCCCCCCCCGCGGGAGAGAAAAAAAAAAAAACAGACAAATGGAATTCCGTTGTTTTCTTTTACTGGAACATGTACAAAAGGGATCGTCAGGTAGAACAGTACAAAGCAATAGCAAAAAATAAACCACCATCATGTAGCCTGTATTAATAATGGCAGCATTGCAATAAATTCAATAAATTGCCTACTTTATGTGTGTGCGTGCATCGCGCATCTTCAAATAAAGGCAATGGCAGGCACTTTAGAACAATAGGCCGAATAAAATAATACTGCAGTAATCAGTCAACAAAAACAATAGCATCACTTGCTTATGCATAAAAATAATAAATCTAAATTGCATTATAGTCTATAAATAAACAGTAGCGAGTGAGTCTTTTAGGCTATAAATTGAAAATTAGGCTCCAAATAATACAAATTAAATCAGCTTCACTTGCAACAACAAAACGTCTTACTATTTAGTTCTTGTTCAAAAAGATGAGCTGGTCGACGTGGTCAGGGTGTAGGCGAGAGCGCAGCCGGTTAAGGATTAGTCCTGCCGCCGAAAAAACCCTTTCCGAGGGCACAGACGTGGCTGGCACACACAAATATGACCTCGCAAGTTGTGCCAACCTTTCGTACTTCGTCTCATTTACTCTCCACCAATCGAGGGGATCCAAATGGGGAGCGATGCACTTTTCATCACAGTAGTGGCTTAATTCCATTTCAGGCGTTACAGGTGTCTCCGCGTGGTATTCTTCGCCAAACAATGTTAGCATTGCAGACTTGTTGTCGTATCGTGGTCTCTTGGCCGCTGCAGACCCCCCCGCTGAAGACCCCCCCGCTGATTCAGACTCAGAGGAGTCCTCCTCGGTGATCTCTGGTTTGGCGTCTGCTCCTACAGCAAAGGCTGAAAGCAGCTCCTTGACTCTGGCCTTGACAGCATCCCTGAGCGCATCGTTAGCAAACTTTAGATGTTTATGCCGCGGGTCAAGAAACGATGCGATGAACGGAACTTTCTTGGCACTCTCCACTTCGTCGGGTTTCAGTCGCCGTTTCAGTGACACAGACACGGTTTGCTTGTACTCCGCAACCTTTTTAGACTCTTCTGGAGCTGCAGGCAGGTGTTTGGTCAGCAAAGTTGCTGTGACAGGATAAATCATAGAGCTGGAAACCCCTGACTCTCCACACAGGGCAGTAGTAGCGCATTTCAGGGAGCGCAACACCGGCAGCATCTCTTCCATCACGATCCAGCTGTCATCGGCCAGTTCAAGGGTCCTAGCGTCTGACAGAGTTGTGACACTTCGGTCCGAAAGAACCGCAGCAACAGCCCAGCGCTGCTCCAGCAGGCGATCAAAACATGTCGTAGATGAATTCCACCTCGTACGACAGTACTGTATCAGGCGGTGATCTGGCAGTGTTTGATCAACCTGAATCATAATCATAATTAGCTTTATTGTCACATCACAGGTTTACATAAGTAAAAGAAAAGAAGCAAAAATAAAGGGGAGTGCAAAGAAACAAACAAACCTGTTTCTGACAAAGCGCCTGTGTTGCTACTGTGCTGTGGTGGAATGTGACACAAGTCGAATGGCACCGCGACAATATGATGTATGGGCTTCAGCTTGAATCCATCATTTATTGCAAGTTGGAGTGTATGGGCATAACATGGACCTTGAATCCCAATCCAAGTACTCATTGTTGGCGAGAGTAACATTGCTCGCGTTGTCATGCACACACGCAGTCACTTTCTCCAGTATCCCCCAGGACTCGGTAGCACTGCGGAGCCCCTCAGCTAAATTCTCTGCTGTGTGCCGTTCGGCGTTGCACGGGTCTGTAGAACCGCACTCTCATCTCCCATTCACTATCGATATAATGGCAGGTTATGGTAACATAGGATTCAGTTGTGAGTGCCGTCCACCCGTCGGTGGTTATCGACACCTTTGAGATAGTTGATAAGCTTCTGTGCAGATCTTCTGCCTTATCTTTGTACAGCTTTTCAATTCGTTTGGTCATTGTAGTACGGCCCGGGACCCTGTAATCTGGTTCCACGCTTGCCATAAGCTCAAGAAACCCCCTCCTTCCACGAAACTTATTGGCAGCATGTCCTTCACTATCATATTGGTGATTAGTCCAGTTATGTCACCTCCGCCTGTCATCACAACGACGTGGCCTTGAAGTGAAGTTAGTAATGGCCGGCTGTGCTGCGTCTTTCTCTGTAGGTACTTCTTTGGCATGCTTCGCACTCAAATGCGAACGCATTGTTGATGTTGAGCTGTGGTAGACCAAAGTCTTTTCGCAGAGCTTGCATTTTACTTCATTTGCACTTGTCAGTTCGAAGTAGTTCCACGAGGAACTCTTCTTTGAATGTGCCGCTTTGCTCATCTTTAGTTGTGCTGTTCTCACTGTTCTGTATATCGCCAATAAATCAATCGCACGTGTGACGGAGAGGGGGGGGGGGGGCGGGCGGAGTCGGTGTGTAGCAGGCAGCAGCAGTCTGCACTCTGCGCTGCTGGCTTCCTCCAAGTTTACAGTAAAACAAACTAGTGGTGTGACCAATGGCCATTTACAATTATTAATACTATTACTATTATTAGCATTAGTCTATATTTTGGTTGAAACTAAGCCAGGAAAAAAAAGAAAGAAAAAAAAATAATAAATAAAAATATAAATAAAATCGATTTTTAAAAATAATTTTCGATTATGGAGACTGTAACGAATATTCGAATAATCGAATAATCGAATAATCGCTGGCATCCCTAACCCACACACACTGCAGGTACACACCCACACAATGCAGGTACACACCCACACAATGCAGGTACACACCCACACAATGCAGGTACACACCCACACAATGCAGGTACACACCCACACAATGCAGGTACACACCCACACACTGCAGGTACACACCCACACAATGCAGGTACACACCCACACAATGCAGGTACACACCCACACAATGCAGGTACACACCCACACAATGCAGGTACACACCCACACACTGCAGGTACACACCCACACAATGCAGGTACACACCCACACACACTGCAGGTACACACCCACACAATGCAGGTACACACCACACAATGCAGTACACACCCACACACTGCAGGTACACACCCACACACTGCAGTACACACCCACACAATGCAGTACACACCCACACAATGCAGGTACACACACCCACACACTGCAGGTACACACCCACACACTGCAGTACACACCCACACACTGCAGGTACACACACACACTGCAGGTACACACCCACACAATGCAGGTACACACCCACACAATGCAGGTACACACCCACACAATGCAGGTACACACACTGCAGGTACACACCCACACAATGCAGGTACACACCCACACAATGCAGGTACACACCCACACACTGCAGGTACACACCCACACACTGCAGGTACACACCCACACACTGCAGGTACACACCCACACACTGCAGGTACACACCCACACAATGCAGGTACACACCCACACACTGCAGGTACACACCCACACAATGCAGGTACCACCCACACAGCGCAGGTACACCCACACATGCAGTACACCCACCCACACAATGCAGGTACACACCCACACAATGCAGGTACACACACTGCAGGTACACACCCACACAATGCAGGTACACACCCACACAATGCAGGTACACACCCACACATGCAGGTACAAAACACCCCACACACTGCAGGTACACACCCACACTGCAGGTACACACCCACACAATGCAGTACACACCCACACACTGCAGGTACACACCCACACAATGCAGGTACACACCCACACAATGCAGGTACACACCCACACAATGCAGGTACACACACCACACAATGCAGGTACACACACCCACACACACTACTGCAGTACACACCCACACACTGCAGGTACACACCCACACACTGCAGGTACACACCCCACACAATGCAGGTACACACCCACACAATGCAGGTACACACACCCACACAATGCAGGTACACACCACACACTGCAGGTACACACCCACACACTGCAGTACACACCCACACAATGCAGGTACACACCCACCACAATGCAGGTACACACCCACACACTGCAGGTACACCCACACAATGCAGGTACACACCCACACACTGCAGGTACACACCCACACAATGCAGGTACACACCCACACACTGCAGGTACACACCCACACAATGCAGGTACACACCCACACACTGCAGGTACACACCACACAATGCAGGTAACACCCACACAATGCAGGTACACACCCACACAATGCAGGTACACACCCACACAATGCAGGTACACACCCACACACTGCAGATACACACCCACACAATGCAGGTACACACCCACACACACACACTGCAGGTACACACCCACACACAGACTGCAGGTATACACCCACACACAATGCAGGTACACACCCACACACACACACTGCAGGTACACACCCACACAGACACTGCAGGTACACACCCACAGACACTGCAGCTACACACCCACACACACTGCAGGAACACACCCACACACACTGCAGGTACACACCCACACACACACTGCAGGTACACACCCACACACACACACACTGCAGGTACACACACACTGCAGGTACACACCCACACACACACTGCAGGTACACACCACACACACACACTGCAGGTACACACCACACACACACTGCAGGTACACACCCACACACACTGCAGGTACACACCCACACACACTGCAGGAAACACCCACACACCTGCAGGTACACACCACACACACACTGCAGGTACACACCCACACACACACACACTGCAGGTACACACACACTGCAGGTACACACCCACACACACACTGCAGGTACACACCACACACACACTGCAGGTACACACCACACACACTGCAGGTACAACCCACACACACTGCAGGTACACACCCACACACACACTGCAGGTACACACCCACACACACTGCAGGTACAACACCACACACACACTGCAGGTACACACCCACACACACTGCAGGTACACACCCACACAGTCACTGCAGGTACACACCCACACACACTGCAGGTAACACACCACACACACTGCAGGTACACACCCACACACACACTGCAGGTACACACCCACACATACACTGCAGGTACACACCCACACAGACACTGCAGCTACACACCCACACACACACTGCAGGTACACACCACACACACTGCAGGTACACACCCACACACACACTGCAGGTACACACACACTGCAGGTACACACCCACACACACTGCAGGTACACACCCACACACACAGACACTGCAGGCACACACCCACACTGCAGGTACACACCCACAGACACTGCAGGTACACACCACAAACACTGCAGGTACACACCCACACACACACACACTGCAGGTACACACACACTGCAGGTACACACCCACACACACACTGCAGGTACACACCCACACACACACTGCAGGTACACAACCACCCACACACACTGCAGGTACACACCCACACACACACTGCAGGTACACACCACACACACTGCAGGTACACACCCACACACATACTGCAGGTACACACCCACACACACACTGCAGGTACACACCCACACACACACTGCAGGTACACAACCACCCACACACACACTGCAGGTACAACACACCACCACACACTGCAGGTACCCACACACACACTGCAGGTACACACCCACACACACACTGCAGGTACACACACACTGCAGGTACACACCCACACACACACTGCAGGTACACACCCACACACACACTGCAGGTACACAACCACACACACACTGCAGGTACACAACCACCCACACACTGCAGGTACACACCCACACACTGCAGGTACCCACACCACACTGCAGGTACACACCCACACACACACTGCAGGTACACACATACTGCAGGTACACACCCACACACACTGCAGGTACACACCCACACACACACTGCAGGTACACAACCACACACACACTGCAGGTACACACCCACACACACTGCAGGTACACACCCACACACACTGCAGGTACACACCACACACACTGCAGGTACACACCCACACCACACATGCAGGTACACACACCACACACACACACTGCAGGTACACACCCACACACACACTGCAGGTACACAACCACGCACACACACTGCAGGTACACACCACACACCCTGCAGGTACACACCCACACACACAGACACTGCAGGCACACACCCACACAGACACTGCAGGTACACACCACAAACACTGCAGGTACACACCCACACACACACACACTGCAGGTACACACACACTGCAGGTACACACCCACACACACACTGCAGGTACACACCCACACACACACTGCAGGTACACAACACCCACACACACTGCAGTACACACCCACACCACACTGCAGGTACACACCACACACACTGCAGGTACACACCCACACACATACTGCAGGTACACACCCACACACACACTGCAGGTACACACCCACACACACACTGCAGGTACACAACCACCCACACACACTGCAGGTACACACCCACACACACACTGCAGGTACCCACACACACACTGCAGGTACACACCCACACACACACTGCAGGTACACACACACTGCAGGTACACACCCACACACACACTGCAGGTACACACCCACACACACACTGCAGGTACACAACCACACACACACTGCAGGTACACAACCACCCACACACACTGCAGGTACACACCCACACACACACTGCAGGTACCCACACACACACTGCAGGTACACACCACACACACTGCAGGTACACACCCACACACACACTGCAGGTACACACACACTGCAGGTACACACCCACACACACACTGCAGGTACACACCCACACACACACTGCAGGTACACAACCACCCACACACACTGCAGGTACACACCCACACACACTGCAGGTACACACCCACACACACTGCAGGTACACACCACACACACTGCAGGTACACACCCACACACACACTGCAGGTACACACCCACACACACTGCAGGTACACACCCCACAACACACTGCAGGTACACAACCACCCACACACACTGCAGGTACACACCAACACACACACTGCAGGTACCCACACACACACTGCAGGTACACACCCACACACACACTGCAGGTACACGCCCACACACACACTGCAGGTACACAACCACCCACACACACTGCAGGTACACACCCACACACACTGCAGGTACACACCCACACACACTGCAGGTACACACCACACACACTGCAGGTACACACCCACACACACACTGCAGGTACACACCACACACACACTGCAGGTACACACCCACACACACTGCAGTACACAACCACCCACACACACTGCAGGTACACACCAACACACACACTGCAGGTACCCACACACACTGCAGGTACACACCCACACACACACTGCAGGTACACGCCCACACACACACTGCAGGTACACACCCACACACACACTGCAGGTACACACCCGCACACACACTGCAGGTACACACCCGCACACACACTGCAGGTACACACCCACACACACACTGCAGGTATACACCCACACACACACTGCAGGTACACACCCACACACACACTGCAGGTACACACCCACACACACACTGCAGGTACACACCCACCCACACACACACTGCAGGTACACACCCACCCACACACACACTGCAGGAACACACCCACCCACACACACACTGCAGGTACACACCCACACACACACTGCAGGTACACACCCACACACACACACACTGCAGGTACACACCCACACACACACTGCAGGTACACACACATGAATAATGGTATTCAACCCTAACGTGTCTCTCAGGTTTTACCTGCAGTTTTCTCTGGATCAGCTCCACATCCTGAGCCCGTCCATCGCCATGGAGACTCACATGAGGGGGGCGGAGCAGGCGGTGATGTCACAAGGAAGAGAGGAGCCGTCAGGCGGCAAGAGAAGAAGAAGAGGAGACCCCCGGCCCTGCGTCTCCATGGTGATCAGGGTGCAGCAGAAAGAGGGCGTTGCCCTGAGGAACTCGGGGGCGGGGTCATATCAGGAGGAGGCGGGGCTAACAGCGAGCTTCTCCGTCACAGCGGCTGTGATTGGTCCAGTGGTCAGCTGGGGGCGGGACCCGAAGAACAGACCATTGACTGACAGGGAGGCAGAGCCAGAGAGGGAGGACAAGGTGAGACACATCCCATAATGCACCTGTGCTCAGCAGCGGTCCACCAAAAACTGATTGAAATATTGAACTGTCGCTACCTGTTTGTCTCTCACCTGTCTGTCTCTCACCTGTCTGTCTCTCATCTGTCTTTTTCTCACCTGTCTTTTTCTCACCTGTCTGTCTCCACCTGTCTCTCTCTCACCTGTCTCTCTCTCACCTGTCTCTCTCACCTGTCTGTCTCTCACCTGTCCCTCTCTCACCTGTCTGTCTCTCACCTGTCTCTCTCTCACCTGTCTCTCTCTCACCTGTCTGTCTCTCACCTGTCTCTCTCACCTGTCTCTCTTACCTGTCTGTCTCTCTTTCACTTGTCTGTCTCTCACTTGTCTGTCTCTCTCTCACCTGTCTGTCTCTCACCTGTCTCTCAGCAGCTGGTCCTGGTCCTCTCAGGTGTGTCTGTCTCTACCTGCCTGTCTCTCACCTGTCTGTCTCTCACCTGTCTGTCTCTCTCTCACCTGTCTCTCTCACCTGTCTGTCTCTCTCTCACCTGTCTCTCTCTCACCTGTCTCTCTTACCTGTCTGTCTCTCTTTCGCCTGTCTGTCTCTCACCTGTCTCTCTCTCACCTGTCTATCTCTCACCTGTCTCTCTCACCTGTCTGTCTCTCACCTGTCTGTCAGCAGCTGGTCCTGGTCCTCTCAGGTGTGTCTGTCTCACCTGTCTCTCTCTCACCTGTCTGTCTCTCACCTGTCTGTCTCTCTCTCACCTGTCTCTCAGCAGCTGGTCCTGGTCCGCTCAGGTGTGTCTGTCTCTCACCTGTTTGTCTCTCACCTGTCTGTCTCTACCTGTCTCTCAGCAGCTGGTCCTGGTCCTCTCACCTGTCTGTCTCTCACCTGTCTGTCTCTCACCTGTCTCTCAGCAGCTGGTCCTGGTTCTCTCAGGTGTGTCTGTCTCTCACTTGTCTGTCTCTCACCTGTCTGTCTCTACCTGTCTCTCAGCAGCTGGTCCTGGTCCTCTCACCTGTCTGTCTCTCACCTGTCTCTCAGCAGCTGGTCCTGGTCCTCTCACCTGTCTGTCTCTCACCTGTCTGTCAGCAGCGTCCTGGTCCTCTCACCTGTCTGTCTCTCACCTGTCTGTGAGCAGCTGGTCCTGGTCCTCTCACCTGTCTGTCTCTCACCTGTCTCTCAGCAGCTGGTCCTGGTCCTCTCACCTGTCTGTCTCTCACCTGTCTGTCTCTACCTGTCTCTCAGCAGCTGGTCCTGGTCCTCTCACCTGTCTGTCTCTCACCTGTCTGTCTCTCACCTGTCTCTCAGCAGCTGGTCCTGGTCCTCTCACCTGTCTGTCTCTCACCTGTCTGTCAGCAGCTGGTCCTGGTCCTCTCACCTGTCTGTCTCTCACCTGTCTGTGAGCAGCTGGTCCTGGTCCTCTCACCTGTCTGTCTCTCACCTGTCTGTGAGCAGCTGGTCCTGGTCCTCTCACCTGTCTGTCTCTCACCTGTCTGTCTCTCACCTGTCTGTCTCTCACCTGTCTGTGAGCAGCTGGTCCTGGTCCTCTCACCTGTCTGTCTCTCACCTCTCTGTCTCTCACCTGTCTCTCAGCAGCTGGTCCTGGTCCTCTCACCTGTCTGTCTCTCACCTGTCTGTCTATCACCTGTCTGTCAGCAGCTGGTCCTGGTCCTCTCACCTGTCTGTCTCTCACCTGTCTGTCTCTACCTGTCTGTCAGCAGCTGGTCCTGGTCGTCTCACCTGTCTGTCTCTCACCTGACTGTGAGCAGCTGGTCCTGG
>JASDAP010000051.1:157778-162778 GCA_031216635.1 Dissostichus eleginoides
ACACACACAGGAGAGTTAGTACACACACACAGGAGAGTTAGTACACACACAGGTGAGTTAGTACACACACACAGGTCAGTTATTACACACACAGGTGAGTTATTACACACACAGGTGAGTTAGTACACACACAGGAGAGTTAGTACACACACAGGTCAGTTATTACACACACAGGAGAGTTAGTACACACACACAGGTCAGTTATTACACACACAGGTGAGTTAGTACACACACACAGGTGAGTTAGTACACACACAGGTGAGTTATTACACACACAGGTGAGTTATTACACACACAGGTGAGTTATTACACACACAGGAGAGTTAGTACACACACACAGGTGAGTTATTACACACACAGGAGAGTTAGTACACACACACACAGGTGAGTTAGTACACACACACACACACAGGTGAGTTAGTACACACACACACACAGGTGAGTTAGTACACACACACAGGTGAGTTATTACACACACAGGTGAGTTAGTACACACACAGGTGAGTTAGTACACACACACAGGTGAGTTAGTACACACACAGGTGAGTTAGTACACACACAGGTGAGTTAGTACACATACACAGGAGAGTTATTACACACACAGGTGAGTTAGTACACACACACAGGTGAGTTAGTACACACACAGGTGTAGAGATAACATACATACAGGTGAGGTGTTATAAGAACAGGCGAGGTGTTATATGAACAGGTGAGGTGTTATATGGACAGGCGAGGTGTTATGGACAGGTGAGGTGTTATAAGAACAGGTGAGGTGCTATATGAACAGGTGAGGTGTTATAAGAACAGGTGAGGTGTTATATGAACAGGCGAGGTGTTATGGACAGGTGAGGTGTTATAAGAACAGGTGAGGTGCTATATGAACAGGTGAGGTGCTATATGAACAGGTGAGGTGTTATATGAACAGGCGAGGTGTTATATGAACAGGTGAGGTGTTATAAGAACAGGTGAGGTGTTATATGGACAGGTGAGGTGTTATATGGACAGGTGAGGTGTTATATGAACAGGCGAGGTGTTATGTGAACAGGTGAGGTGTTATATGAACAGGTGAGGTGTTATATGGACAGGTGAGGTGTTATGTGAACAGGTGAGGTGTTATGTGAACAGGTGAGGTGTTATATGAACAGGTGGTAACTGTCCTCTGTGTCTCTCAGTCTTGTTCCAGCGCTCAGTGTGGATCCTCCTCGTCTGTCTTTCAGTCCACAGTGAAGTAAGACTCCTCCTCTACCTGTGTGCACCTGTGTATTTACCTGTGTGTGTACCTGTATTTACTCGGTATTTACCTGTGTAATTACTGAGTACTTACCTGAGTACATACCCGTGTAGTTACCTGAGTACTTACCTGTTTAGTTACCTGAGTACTTACCTATGTACTTACCTGAGTATTTATCTGTGTAGTTACCTGAGTATTTACCTGTGTTTGTACCTGAGTACTCACCTGTGTGTACCTGTGTTTTCAGGCTGGTGATTGATGACGGCACAGGTGAGGCTCACGTCTGGTTCTCAGGTGCTCAGGTCCGTGCTCTGCTGGGATTGGCTGATTCTCAGTGGGAGGGGCTTCAGAGAGCGCTGCGGGTCAGAGGTTACATCCGAGTCTACCCTCGGGGGCGGAGCCTGGTCAGTACCACTTCCTGTTTCACAGTAGCTGCTATGGACCAATAACAGTCTGTGTATTTACCTGTCTGTCTCTCAGGTGTGTGTTGACCTGTCTATCTTTCAGGTGTGTGTTTACCTGTCTATCTCTCAGGTGTGTGTGTTTACCTGTCTGTCTCTCAGGTGTGTGTTTACCTCTCTGTCTCTCAGGTGTGTGTTTACCTGTCTGTCTCTCAGGTGTGTGTTTACCTATCTGTCTCTCAGGTGTGTGTTTACCTGTCTGTCTCTCAGGTGTGTGTTTACCTGTCTATCTCTCAGGTGTGTGTTTACCTGTCTGTCTCTCAGGTGTGTGTTTACCTGTCTGTCTCTCAGGTGTGTGTTTACCTGTCTGTCTCTCAGGTGTGTGTTTACCTCTCTGTCTCTCAGGTGTGTGTTTACCTGTCTGTCTCTCAGGTGTGTGTTTACCTGTCTGTCTCTCAAGTGTGTGTTTACCTGTCTGTCTCTCAAGTGTGTGTTTACCTGTCTGTCTCTCAGGGGTGTGTTTACCTGTCTGTCTCTCAGGTGTGTGTGTTTACCTTTCTGTCTCTCAGGTGTGTGTTTACCTGTCTATCTCTCAGGTGTGTGTTTACCTGTCTGTGTCTCAGGTGTGTGTTTACCTGTCTGTCTCTCAGGTGTGTGTTTACTTGTCTGTCTCTCAGGTGTGTGTTTACCTGCCTGTCTCTCAGGTGTGTGACTCAGAGGACCCTCTCCTCCACTTCCTGTTGTGTGTGTGCAGCAGTGAGGTGGTGTGTCGTCAGCTGTCTCTCACCTGCAGGAAACAGAACGCTCAGAGATCAGAAGGTAGTGAAACTCACCTGTGAACTCACCTGTGAACTCACCTGTGAACTCACCTGCAGAGCGCCGGCCGTGATGATGAGCTTCACCTTGTCTGTTTCAGAGATGAAGAGGTTCAGCCGAGGAGACCGAGACTTCATGACCAGAGTGACTCCGCCTCTGAAGCTCAGCTGTACACACCTCCACTCTGATTGACCTCACCTGTACTCACCTGTACACACCTCAACTCTGACTGACCTCACCTGTACACACCTCAACTCTGACTGACCTCACCTGTACACACCTCAACTCTGACTGACCTCACCTGTACACTGACTGACCTCACCTGTACACTGACTGACCTCACCTGTACACACTGACTGACCTCACCTGTACACACTGACTGACCTCACCTGTACACTGACTGACCTCACCTGTACAGACTGACTGACCTCACCTGTACACACTGACAGACCTCACCTGTACACTGACTGACCTCACCTGTACACTGACTGACCTCACCTGTACACTCTGACTGACCTCACCTGTACACTGACTGACCTCACCTGTGCACTGACAGACCTCACCTGTACACTGACTGACCTCACCTGTACACACTGACTGACCTCACCTGTACACACTGACTGACCTCACCTGTACACTGACAGACCTCACCTGTACACTGACTGACCTCACCTGTACACTGACAGACCTCACCTGTGCACTGACTGACCTCACCTGTACACTGACTGACCTCACCTGTACACTGACAGACCTCACCTGTACACTGACAGACCTCACCTGTACACTGACTGACCTCACCTGTGCACTGACTGACCTCACCTGTACACACTGACAGACCTCACCTGTACACTGACAGACCTCACCTGTACACTGACTGACCTCACCTGTGCACTGACTGACCTCACCTGTACACTGACTGACCTCACCTGTACACTGACTGACCTCACCTGTACACTGACAGACCTCACCTGTACACACTGACTGACCTCACCTGTACACTGACTGACCTCACCTGTACACTGACTGACCTCACCTGTACACTGACAGGAAGTCGTCCACAGCTCACCTGTCCATTAGAATGTATAATCTCAGATGTACAGAATATGTTGATATGAATAAATAAATCTTCACGTTGTTCTCATGAAATCTGTGTCAGCTGTTTTCTTGCATACCTGACACACAGGTAGTCACACAGGTAGTCACACAGGTAAACAAAGCAGGTGTCTCTCCATTCATTTTACAATGGTCAGTTATTTCATTGTTTCAATATAAATATATACAATATGTGATCCGCTCCATTGAAAGCAGTCGCATTGACCCGAAGACACATTTTGAGCTGTACACACTGTTGGAAAGAGGAGATTCCTGGCTTTCTCATGATATCAGGATTGTTGTTGTGCTCCAAATATTAAGTGAAATCTGTCCCATTATATAATGACTGTGACCGAGTCATCGTGTTGAGAGAAAGGCCTTCAAAGTTTCCTCTTCTCTGGAATCCATCCATCTGATTGGTTATCAGCAAATGATCAAAATACTACGGAGGGAAGATATTTGGATTGCTGGTCTGGGGGAAGTGTGTGTGACCTCAAGTCACTCCGTTCTCCGCTTGTCATTATGCCGAAGCTTCAAAGTTGTATTTATCGTCTGAATTTGCTGAAACAAGTTTAATATTCTGAAAGCCAAGACTTTGTTTATTTGAAATCAAACAAAACACCCGAACCCCGAAAAACTATTTTTTTACACAAATCCACGTTTATTTTGAAATGAGCCGTTGCGACTTCCGACTGATTTCGATAGAGCGGGTCACAATGTATGATCCAAATACAATAAGTACTAAAATAACTCATTATTTTCTGAAGCTCTTTGGTTTCTAAAAGTAAACAAAGTGTATGTAGTGACTGCAGTGCTGATGCTGACCCTCCAGGGGGCGCTGCAGCTCTCTCTCATCCCTTCACTCTGAGTGAGTTTAAAGGTCCCATGTCATGCTTTTCCGGTTATTACCCGTCACCTTGTGTTATGTAGGTTTTCTGCATGTAAACGGTCTGCAGAGTCACAAACCCTCAAAGTACACCCTGTAGGGAGTAAAACTCTAACATAGAAAATTCCTCCCCGAAACGCCTCGTTGGAGATTTCTCATTTTCTTTCTTTGCTCCACGGATGGGTCCGTTTGGTTCCGGGTACGAGCTGATGTCAACTCGTACCCGGAACCAAATGGACCAATCCGTGGAGCCGTTACATTACGTCCGCGGAGCCGTTACGTTAAGCCTCTGCTGATTGGTCCAAATTGACCGATCCACGGACTTCCTCACACACACACACTCAGTGCAGGCAGCTCTGCTGATTTCTCCTCCCTGGCTGCAGGCTGATAACAGACAGTTGGGATCTCTCTGAAGTTCTCTCTGCAGACCCATTCTCACAGCGTTTATCAACCTTTTTCTGACTCAATATCAAGCCACACTTATTGTCTTTACTTCGGCTGTGAGTTTGTGTGTGCTCAGGATGAGTTTGGCTGTGTTTCGCTGTGTATCGCTAAACAAGGAAACCACACCTCC
>JASDAP010000051.1:167778-320278 GCA_031216635.1 Dissostichus eleginoides
TACAGAGAGACAGCTACAGAGAGACAGACAGCTACAGAGAGACAGCACCAGAGAGACAGGCAGCTACAGAGAGACAGCTACAGAGAGACAGGCAGCTACAGAGAGACAGCTACAGAGAGACAGACAGACAGCTACAGAGAGACAGACAGCTACAGAGAGACAGACAGCTACAGAGAGACAGCTACAGAGAGACAGACAGCAGAGAGACAGAGAGACAGACTGCTACAGAGAGACAGCTACAGAGAGATGATGATGATGATGATGAAGATGATGATGCTCCTCTTCCTCTGCGGGGTCCTCTGTGTTTCAGCTGACGGTCAGTTTCTGTTCACCTCCTGTTGAACTGTACCAACAGTCAGTGTTTACCAACAGTCAGTGTTTACCAACAGTCAGTGTTTACCAACAGCCAGTGTTTACCAACAGCCAGTGTTTACCAACAGCCAGTGTGTACCAACAGCCAGTGTTTACCAACAGCCAGTGTTTACCAACAGCCAGTGTTTACCAACAGTCAGTGTTTACTAACAGCCAGTGTTTACCAACAGTCAGTGTTTACTAACAGTCAGTGTTTACCAACAGTCAGTGTTTACTAACAGCCAGTGTTTACCAACAGTCAGTGTTTACTAACAGCCAGTGTTTACCAACAGTCAGTGTTTACCAACAGTCAGTGTTTACCAACAGTCAGTGTTTACTAACAGTCAGTGTTTACCAACAGCCAGTGTTTACCAACAGTCAGTGTTTACCAACAGTCAGTGTTTACTAACAGCCAGTGTTTACCAACAGTCAGTGTTTACCAACAGTCAGTGTTTACTAACAGCCAGTGTTTACCAACAGTCAGTGTTTACTAACAGCCAGTGTGTACCAACAGTCAGTGTTTACTAACAGCCAGTGTTTACCAACAGTCAGTGTTTACTAACAGCCAGTGTGTACCAACAGTCAGTGTTTACCAACAGCCAGTGTTTACCAACAGTCAGTGTTTACCAACAGCCAGTGTTTACCAACAGTCAGTGTTTACCAACAGTCAGTGTTTACCAACAGTCAGTGTTTACCAACAGTCAGTCAGTGTTTACCAACAGTCAGTGTTTACCAACAGTCAGTGTTTACCAACAGTCAGTCAGTGTTTACCAACAGTCAGTGTTTACCAACAGTCAGTGTTTACCAACAGTCAGTCAGTGTTTACTAACAGCCAGTGTTTACCAACAGTCAGTGTTTACCAACAGTCAGTGTTTACCAACAGTCAGTCAGTGTTTACTAACAGTCAGTGTTTACCAACAGTCAGTGTTTACCAACAGTCAGTCAGTGTTTACCAACAGTCAGTGTTTACCAACAGTCAGTGTTTACCAACAGTCAGTGTTTACCAACAGTCAGTGTTTACCAACAGTCAGTCAGTGTTTACCAACAGTCAGTGTTTACCAACAGTCAGTGTTTACCAACAGTCAGTCAGTGTTTACTAACAGTCAGTGTTTACCAACAGTCAGTGTTTACCAACAGTCAGTCAGTGTTTACCAACAGTCAGTGTTTACCAACAGTCAGTGTTTACCAACAGTCAGTCAGTGTTTACCAACAGTCAGTGTTTACCAACAGCCAGTGTTTACCAACAGTCAGTGTTTACCAACAGTCAGTGTTTACCAACAGTCAGTGTTTACCAACAGTCAGTCAGTGTTTACCAACAGTCAGTGTTTACCAACAGTCAGTGTTTACCAACAGTCAGTCAGTGTTTACCAACAGTCAGTGTTTACTAACAGTCAGTGTTTACCAACAGTCAGTCAGTGTTTACTAACAGTCAGTGTTTACCAACAGTCAGTGTTTACCAACAGTCAGTGTTTACCAACAACAGTTACATGTTGTGTTTCTCTTCAGTTCCACATGATGCCCTTGGGTTCTCCGGCTGTTCAGTCTCTGATGAGGAGGTCATGTTTGCTCTGGATGCAGAGGAGATGTGGCACGCTGACTTCAAAGCAGGGAAAGGAGTGGACGCTCAGCCCAGCTTTATTCCAGAGCATATTAATTGGCGTTATGAAGGCGCTCAGGGTAATCTACAGACCTGCAGAAGCAACCTGGGAGTATCCCGTGAAGCCTACAAGAACGTCTCCCTGGAGAAAGGTAAACGTCTTCTGTCCCTTTCTCTTTCAGATATTTAAACACATTGGACTGGACGTGTCTTTGTGATCAATATTGAATACACTCCCAATGCAACCCAAGTTTATAACAGCATTCCTATTCAATCTATTTTATTACAAGTATTCACCAAACAAGTTAGACTTATTCATTTAATCAATGAGCCCACATCGGACTTTAGATTCATCCACTTTATTTATATAGGGATAGTGGTGGTCTAATGGATAGTGAGGTGGGCTGAAGATCGGAAGGTTGTGAGTTCAAATCCCGCCAGGAACACCACCACTAGTGTGCCCTTGAGTAAGGCACTTAGTCCTTAGTTACTCCAGGGAGAATGTCCCTGTAATTGGTCATTGTAAGTCGCTTTGGATAAAAGCGTCAGCTAAATGAAATGTAAATGTAAAAACAATATTTACTGTCATCGCACAGCAGTGAGACGACCAAATGCAGTTAGCATCAAACCAGAAGAACTTCATTACATGCTCTGTGTGTGTGTGTGTGTGTGTGTGTGTGTGTGTGTGTGTGTGTGTGTGTGTGTGTGTGTGTGTGTGTGTGTGTGTGTGTGTGTGTGTGTGTGTGTGTGTGTGTGTGTGTGTGTGTGTGTGTGTGTGTGTGTGTGTGTGTGTGTGTGTGTGTGTGTGTGTGTGTGAGATCTTAGACAATCATCTAACAGGAAGTGTCTCTGCACAGATCCTCCTTCCACTCCGCTGCTCTACACCCAACAGGAAGTGGAGATGGGAGAGGGGAACGTCCTCGTCTGTCATGTGACCGGTTTCTATCCGGCTCCTGTGAGCTTCTTCTGGACAAAGAACGGAGAGAACGTGACTGAAGGAACCAGCTTCCCCGTTCCCTTCCTCTCCAAAGAGGGTTCCTTCAGCCAGTTCTCCAGACTGGAGTTCACCCCCCAGCTGGGAGACATCTACAGCTGTGGGGTCCAACATCTGGCTCTGGACCAGCCGCTGACCACATTCTGGGGTGAGAGCTTCACGTGAACTCGAAATACAAACTGACCTGAGGCCAGGTGTTCCTGTCTCCAGATGTTCCTTTCTCCAGGTGTTCCTGTCTCCAGGTGTTCCTGTCTCCAGGTGTTCCTGTCTCCAGATGTTCCTGTCTCCAGGTGTTCCTGTCTCCAGATGTTAACCTGATGTCTGTCTGTCTCCAGATGTTGACCTGATGTCTCTGTGTTCTTTCCCCAGATGTTTACTTGATGTCTCTGTTGTCTCTATCCAGATGTTGACCTGATGTCTGTCTCCAGATGTTGACCTGATGTTGTCTCTCTCCAGATGTTGACCTGATTTTGTCTGTCTCCAGACGTTGACCTGATGTTGTCTGTCTCCAGATGTTGCCCTGATGTCTCTGTGTTCTGTCCCCAGATGTTGACCTGATGTCTCTGTGTTCTGTCTCCAGATGTTGACCTGATGGTGTCTGTCTCCAGATGTTGACCTGATGTGTCTGTTCTGTCTCCAGATGTTGACCTGATGTTTTTTGTCTCCAGATGTAGACCTGATGTTGTCTGTCTCCAGATATTGACCTGATGTTGTGTGTCTCCAGATGTTGACCTGATGTGTCTGTTCTGTCTCCAGATGTTGACCTGATGTCTCTGTGTTCTGTCTCCAGATGTTGACCTGATGTTGTCTGTCTCCAGATGTTGACCTGATGTTGTGTGTCTCCAGATGTTGACCTGATGTGTCTGTTCTGTCTCCAGATGTTGACCTGATGGTGTCTGTCTCCAGATGTTGACCTGATGTTGTCTGTCTCCAGATGTTGACCTGATGTTGTGTGTCTCCAGATATTGACCTGCTGTTGTGTGTCTCCAGATGTTGACCTGATGTGTCTGTTCTGTCTCCAGATGTTGACCTGATGTCTCTGTGTTCTGTCTCCAGATGTTGACCTGATGTTGTCTGTCTCCAGATGTTGATCTGATGTTGTGTGTCTCCAGATGTTGACCTGATGTTGTGTGTCTCCAGATGTTGACCTGATGTCTCTGTGTTCTGTCTCCAGATGTTGACCTGATGTTGTCTGTCTCCAGATGTTGACCTGATGTTGTGTGTCTCCAGATGTTGACCTGATGTCTCTGTTCTGTCCCCAGAGGAGCAGGGGTCTCAGCCCGGCGTGGGACCAGCAGTCTTCTGTGCTCTGGGTCTGACGGTGGGTCTCCTGGGAGTGGCTGCTGGGACCTTCTTCCTGATCAAAGGGAACGAGTGCAGCTGAGTTCAGGGTGAAAGACCCTCAGCCTCCAGCCTGAGTACCTGAGGAGATCACATGATCACATCATTACATTATCACATCATCACATGATCACATCATCACATCACATCATCACATCATCACATCATCACATCATCGCATCATCATCACATCATCACATGATCACATCATCACATCATCACATGATCACATCATCTCATCACATCACATCATCACATCACATCATCACATGATCACATCATCTCATCGCATCACATCATCACATGATCACATGATCACATCATCACATCATCACATCATCACATCATCACATCACATCATCTCATCGCATCATCACATCATCACATCATCTCATCGCATCACATCATCATCACATCATCACATCATCACATCATCACATCATCACATGATCACATCATCACATCATCGCATCATCACATCATCACATCATCTCATCGCATCACATCATCGCATCATCACATGATCACATGATCACATGATCACATCATCACATCATCACATCATCACATGATCACATGATCACATCATCACATCATCACATTATCACATCATCACATCATCACATCATCACATTATCACATCATCACATCATCTCATCGCATCACATCATCGCATCATCACATGATCACATGATCACATCATCACATGATCACATCATCACATTATCACATCATCACATTATCGCATCATCACATCATCACATCATCACATCATCTCATCGCATCACATCATCACATCATCACATGATTACATGATCACATCATCACATGATCCCACAGAGGCTTTAACCCTTCCTTTGATAACCTCCCCACTGTGTAAAATATATCTAACCGATGTGGAAGTAGAAGTAAATAATAATCATATGAAAATGTGTGGGGGCCTGAAGGCATGGTGACGCAGGGCAGCGGGATAAAGACAGGCTCTGCTGGGTCTAGCTCTGATAATAATGCTATGATCCTTTTGTTTACACCTCTAATGAAACCTGTCTGAAACTCTTTCCTGATGTTCCCTGAACTCTCTGAATGACCTTGTGATGAAACCTGTTTTAAATAAAGATTGAGCTTCTCTTAGTTGTGTCTTTATCATCATTTTCACATGTAGACCACCTCCAGTGTCCTCATTGGTTAACACACAGGTAGAGGAAGGGGATTGGGCCAGGTGGGGGATCTATGACCCTCACACTAAGTGCTAAACAGCTGGCTCTCAGCCCAGGCTTCATATACTCTCTCTATGTGTTCTAGTAATGAATCCTATCTGTTTGATTCCCACTTTCCTGCATTCTTTTTCTTGTAGCCAGTACCACGAATAAAACAGTCTCTGTAAAAACCTCCCCACAGTCTAAAGAGGTTTCAGACTGTGACAGTCCTGAGGCCTGTACTACGAAGCCGGTTCAACATAACCTGGATATGTTTGAGTTAGCCGGTTGGCCTAATCCAAAACAAACACGCTCTCGCTAAACGGTCCTACGAGGCTGGTTATCAAGTGGATCGCTCAAGCCAGCTTTGTCCTGTCTAGTTAGGTTCACATAAAAGGGGCGGGGTTAGCAACATTTGACCAATCACAAACATGGAGAAGCGCACTGACAGCGCAGCGCATCATACTTCCTGAATGAAAAGTGAACTATAATATTAGACAAATATGAAGACGTTAAACTTTAGACATCCATGACTTAAACACTTGATCCAGGATCAAAGCCACATAGCTGCACCTGCGAGGTGAATACAGCTGGTAACAGAACAAGTGTTTGAATGCGTCCATTAACAGGTTGATGATATCACTGCCCCGTCTAAGACACGATCTGACTTTCATTACATTTGACTCGAGTGTTTCCTCAACTTAATGTGTTGCTCTAAATAATCCTTCTGCAGACAGTATGTGACACTGTGAGTGTTGCACGGCCAGATCCGGCTCAGCTGACTCAGATAAGGAGATATATGATACATTATGATGTGATATGATGTGATATGAATGATAATGGGACACATCCACGTCTGCACTCACAGTGGACTGTACGTAATGTTACTTTGATCCGGTTACTTGTGTTGTGGCAGATATTTCAGTAAGCTTTCTTAACGCTAATGTTATAATAGTCAGATTGCTCTGAAGATGGGAGGTGATATTCTATTCATGTTCACGTTCACACAGTCGGTGATTTTTGCCGGCCGTCTTTCCTGCAACGGCAGTTTCTCTGTATTTCCTTTCTCCTGTAATATGACTTGATCGAGTTAAACTCCGCACACTGAGCTCTGATTGGTCAGCAGGCGGTGCTTTCACTGAGTTGATCTCTTAGCCTGCAACCTAACCTGCTCTGGACCAGGTTAGCCGCTCAGCATCAGTTACCATGGAGATCTAGCCCGCTAAGAAGAGAACCAGCGTCGTAGGACCGGAAACCCAGAGTTTACCCTGAAGTTAGCTCGCTAAGAGAAACTCCTGCTTCGTAGTACAGGCCTCAGGTACACACACACACACACACACACACACACACACACACACACACACACACACACACACACACACACACACACACACACACACACACACACACACACACACACACACACACACACACACACACACACACACACACACACACACACACACACACCTCTGGTAGCAGTGTGTTTCAGTCTTCTCTCTGTGTTTCAGTCTTCTCTCTGTGTTTCAGTCTTTACTCTGTGTTTCAGTCTTTACTCTGTGTTTCAGTCTTCTCTGTGTTTCAGTCTTCTCTCTGTGTTTCAGTCTTCACTCTGTGTTTCAGTCTTTACTCTGTGTTTCAGTCTTCTCTGTGTTTCAGTCTTTACTCTGTGTTTCAGTCTTCTCTCTGTGTTTCAGTGTGTTTCAGTCTTTTCTCTGTGTTTCAGTCTTCTCTGTGTTTCAGTCTTCTCTCTGTGTTTCAGTCTTTACTCTGTGTTTCAGTCTTCTCTCTGTGTTTCAGTCTTCACTCTGTGTTTCAGTCTTTACTCTGTGTTTCAGTCTTCTCTGTGTTTCAGTCTTTACTCTGTGTTTCAGTCTTCTCTCTGTGTTTCAGTGTGTTTCAGTCTTTTCTCTGTGTTTCAGTCTTCTCTGTGTTTCAGTCTTCTCTCTGTGTTTCAGTCTTCTCTCTGTGTTTCAGTCTTCTCTCTGTGTTTCAGTCTTTACTCTGTGTTTCAGTCTTCTCTTTGTTTCAGTCTTTACTCTGTGTTTCAGTCTTCTCTCTGTGTTTCAGTCTTTACTCTGTGTTTCAGTCTTCTCTTTGTTTCAGTCTTTACTCTGTGTTTCAGTCTTCTCTCTGTGTTTCAGTCTTTACTCTGTGTTTCAGTCTTTTCTCTGTGTTTCAGTCTTTACTCTGTGTTTCTAGCAACAGATGACGCTGCAGGTCAGCTGACGTCTCTCTTCTCTCTCTCGTCTCTCTCTTCTCTCTCTGTGATTTTAACCTGGATTGTCTCCCTAGCAACAGATGACGCTGCAGGTCAGCTGACATCTCTCTTCTCTCTCTCGTCTCTCTCTTCTCTCTCTCTTCTCTCTCTCTTCTCTCTGGGTGATTTTAACCTGGATTGTCTCCCTAGCAACAGATGACGCTGCAGGTCAGCTGACGTCTCTCTTCTCTCTCTCGTCTCTCTCTCTTCTCTCTCTCTTCTCTCTCTCGTCTCTCTCTCTTCTCTCTGGGTGATTTTAACCTGGATTGTCTACCTAGCAACAGATGACGCTGCAGGTCAGCTGACGTCTCTCTACTCTCTCTCTTCTCTCTCTCTTCTCTCTCTTCTCTCTGGGTGATTTTAACCTGGATTGTCTCCCTAGCAACAGATGACGCTGCAGGTCAGGTGACGTCTCTCTTCTCTCTCTCTTCTCTCTCTCTTCTCTCTCTCTCTCTTCTCTCTCTCTTCTCTCTGGGTGATTTTAACCTGGATTGTCTCCCTAGCAACAGATGACGCTGCAGGTCAGCTGACGTCTCTCTTCTCTCTCTCTTCTCTCTCTCTTCTCTCTGGGTGATTTTACCCTGGATTGTCTCCCTAGCAACAGATGACGCTGCATGTCAGCTGACGTCTCTCTTCTCTCTCTCTCTCTTCTCTCTCTCTTCTCTCTGGGTGATTTTACCCTGGATTGTCTCCCTAGCAACAGATGACGCTGCAGGTCAGCTGACGTCTCTCTTCTCTCTTCTCTCTCTCTCTCTTCTCTCTCTCTTCTCTCTGGGTGATTTTAACCTGGATTGTCTCCCTAGCAACAGATGACGCTGCAGGTCAGCTGACGTCTCTCTTCTCTCTCTCTTCTCTCTCTCTTCTCTCCGGGTGATTTTAACCTGGATTGTCTCCCTAGCAACAGATGACGCTGCAGGTCAGCTGACGTCTCTCTGGTTGTTAGAGCCGCTCTCAGGGAAACTGTGTCAGAGTTTGTGAAGTCAAGAGAGGATCATGGCTTCTTTCCTCAGCGTCTGCCTGCTCTTCCTCAGCGTCTACACAGCAGGTACCCTCCATAACTCTCATTCATATTACTGTATTCACTGTACCTGAGACAAGTTGAGACAAGCTGAGACAAGCTGAGACAAGCTGAGACACACTGAGACAAACTGAGACAAACTGAGACTTACTGAGACTTACTGAGACAAACTGAGACTAACTGAGACTAACTGAGACAAGCTGAGACTCACTGAGACAGACTGAGACAAGCTGAGACAAGCTGAGACAAACTGAGAATAACTGAGACACATTGAGACAAGCGGAGACAAACTGAGACAAGGTGAGACAAGCTGAGACAAGCTGAGACACACTGAGACAAGCTGAGACAAGCTGAGACAAACTGAGAATAACTGAGACACATTGAGACAAGCGGAGACAAACTGAGACAAGGTGAGACAAGCTGAGACAAGGTGAGACAAGCTGAGACAAGCTGAGACAAGCTGAGACACACTGAGACAAACTGAGACAAACTGAGAATAACTGAGACACATTGAGACAAGCGGAGACAAACTGAGACAAGCTGAGACAAACTGAGACTTACTGAGACAAGCTGAGACTAACTGAGACAAACTGAGACAAGCTGAGACTCACTGAGACAAACTGAGACAAGCTGAGACTAACTGAGACAAACTGAGACAAGCTGAGACAAACTGAGACACACTGAGACTCACTGAGACAAACTGAGACTCACTGAGACAAACTGAGACAAGCTGAGACAAGCTGAGACAAACTGAGACAAACTGAGACTCACTGAGACTCACTGAGACAAACTGAGACAAACTGAGACTCACTGAGACAAACTGAGACAAACTTAGACAAACTGAGACTCACTGAGACAAATTGAGACAAGCTGAGACAAGCTGAGACAAGCTGAGACAAACTGAGACAAGCTGAGACAAGCTGAAAAAAGCTGAGACAAGGTGAGACAAACTGAGACAAACTGAGACAAGCTGAGACAAGGTGAGACAAACTGAGACAAGGTGAGACAAGCTGAGACAAGGTGAGACAAACTGAGACAAACTGAGACAAGCTGAGACAAACTGAGACAAGCTGAGACAAACTGAGACAAGCTGAGAAAAACTGAGACAAGGTGAGACAAACTGAGACAAGCTGAGACTTACTGAGACAAGGTGAGACAAATTGAGACACACTGAGACAAACTGAGACACATTGAGACAAACTGAGACACACTGAGACGAACTGAGACTTACTGAGACAAGCTGAGACAAACTGAGACTTACTGAGACAAGGTGAGACAAACTGAGACAAGCTGAGACAAACTGAGACTTACTGAGACAAGCTGAGACAAACTGACACTTACTGAGACAAGGTGAGACAAACTGAGACACACTGAGACAAACTGAGACACATTGAGACAAACTGAGACACACTGAGACAAGCTGAGACTCACTGAGACTCACTAAGACAAACTGAGACTCACTGAGACAAACTGAGACTTACTGAGACAAACTAAGACAAACTGAGACAAGGTGAGACAAGCTGAGACACACTGAGACAAGCTGAGACAAACTGAGACAAGCTGAGACAAACTGAGACAAGGTGAGACAAGCTGAGACACACTGAGACAAGCTGAGACAAACTGAGACAAACTGAGACACACTGAGACAAGGTGAGACAAACTGAGACAAGGTGAGACAAGCTGAGACACACTGAGACAAGCTGAGACAAACTGAGACAAACTGAGACACATCGAGACAAACTGAGACTCACTGAGACTCACTGAGACAAAATGAGACAAACTGAGACCAACTGAGACAAACTGAGACAAGCTGAGACTCACTGAGACTCACTAAGACAAACTGAGACAAACTGAGACTCACTGAGACAAGCTGAGACTCACTGAGACAGACTGAGACAAGCTGAGACTCACTGAGACTCACTGAGACAAACTGAGACTCACTGAGACAAACTGAGACACACTGAGACACACTGAGATAAACTGAGACAGACTGAGACAAGCTGAGACTAACTGAGATAAGCTGAGACTAACTGAGACAAACTGAGACAGACTGAGACAAGCTGAGATAAACTGAGACTAACTGAGACAAACTGAGACAAACTGAGACAAACTGAGACACACTGAGACAGACTGAGACAAGCTAAGACAAACTGAGACAAGCTGAGACACACTGAGACAAACTGAGACTCACTGAGACAAACTGAGACAAAATGACACTAACTGAGACAAACTGAGACCAACTGAGACTCATTGAGACAAACTGAGACTCATTGAGACAAACTGAGACAAACTGAGACTCACTGAGACAAACTGAGACTCATTGAGACAAACTGAGACTAACTGAGACAAACTGAGACTCATTGAGACAGACTGAGACTCACTGAGACAAACCGAGACCAACTGAGACTCACTGAGACAAACTGAGACAAACTGAGACTCATTGAGACAGACTGAGACAAACTGAGACTCACTGAGACAAACTGAGACCAACTGAGACTCACTGAGACAAATTGAGACAAACTGAGACTCATTGAGACAGACTGAGACAAACTGAGACAATTTGAGACAAACTGAGACAAACTGAGTCTCACTGAGACAAACTGAGACCAACTGAGACTCACTGAGACAAACTGAGACCAACTAAGACTCATTGAGACAAACTGAGACCAACTGAGACTCACTGAGACAAACTGAGACAAACTGAGACTCATTGAGACAAGTTGAGACAAACTGAGACAAACCGAGACAAGTTGAGACACACTGAGACAGACTGAGACAAACTGAGACAAACTGAGACAAACTGAGACCAACTGAGACAAACTGAGACTCACTGAGACAATCTGAGACAAACTGAGACTAACTGAGACTCACTGAGACAGACTGAGACAAACTGAGACAAACTGAGACTCACTGAGACAGACTGAGACAAACTGAGACTAACTGAGACACACTGAGACAAACTGAGACAAACTGAGACTCACTGAGACAAACTGAGACAGACTGAGACACACTGAGACAGACTGAGACACACTGAGACAGACTGAGACAGGCTGAGACACACTGAGACAGACTGAGACAGGCTGAGACACACTGAGACAGACTGAGACAAACTGAGACAGACTGAGACAAACTGAGACAGACTGAGACAAACTGAGACAAGCTGAGACAAACCGAGACAAGCTGAGACACACTGAGACAAACTGAGACAAACTGAGACTCACTGAGACAAACTGAGACAGACTGAGACAAACTGAGACACACTGAGACACACTGAGACAAACTGAGACTCACTGAGACAAACTGAGACACACTGAGACACACTGAGACAGACTGAGACAGGCTGAGACACACTGAGACAAACCGAGACAAGCTGAGACACACTGAGACAGACTGAGACAAACTGAGACAAACAGAGACAAACTGAGACAGACTGAGACAAACTGAGACTCACTGACTCTCTTTCTCTGCTTCAGATGGATATCTGGAATATGTGACTGCCCGCTGTGAGTTCACCTCCTCTGAGCTGAAGGACATCCAGTACATACAGTCATTATATTACAACAAGTTGGAGTACATCAGGTTCGACAGCAGTGTGGAGAAGTTTGTTGGATACACTGAGCATGGGGTGAAGAACGCAGAGCGCCTCAACAAGGATCCTTCATTCCTGGCCCAGATGAGAGCAGAGAAGGAGACGTACTGCCAACACAACGTTAAGCTCTACGAGCAGGAGACCCTGCCTTTCTCAGGTGAGTCTGTAGACCCTGTCTCTCTCAGGTGAGTCTGTAGACCCTGCCTCTCTGTAGACCCTGCCACACTCAGGTGAGTCTGTAGACCCTGTCTCTCTGTAGACCCTGCCTCTCTGTAGACCCTGCCACACTCAGGTGAGTCTGTAGACCCTGTCTCTCTGTAGACCCTGCCTCTCTCAGGTGAGTCTGTAGACCCTGTCTCTATGTAGACCCTGCCTCTCTCAGGTGAGTCTGTAGACCCTGTCTCTCTGTAGACCCTGTCTCTCTGTAGACCCTGCCTCTCTCAGGTGAGTCTGTAGACCCTGTCTCTCTCAGGTGAGTCTGTAGACCCTGTCTCTCTCAGGTGAGTCTGTAGACTCTGTCTCTCTCAGGTGAGTCTGTAGACTCTGTCTCTCTCAGGTGAGTCTGTAGACCCTGTCTCTCTCAGGTGAGTCTGTAGACCCTGTCTCTCTCAGGTGAGTCTGTAGACCCTGTCTCTCTCAGGTGAGTCTGTAGACCATGTCTCTCTGTAGACCCTGTCTCTCTCAGGTGAGTCTGTAGACCCTGTCTCTATGTAGACCCTGTCTCTCTCAGGTGAGTCTGTAGACCCTGTCTCTCTGTAGACCCTGTCTCTCTCAGGTGAGTCTGTAGACCCTGTCTCTCTCAGGTGAGTCTGTAGACCCTGTCTCTCTCAGGTGAGTCTGTAGACCCTGTCTCTCTCAGGTGAGTCTGTAGACCCTGTCTCTATGTAGACCCTGTCTCTCTCAGGTGAGTCTGTAGACCCTGTCTCTCTGTAGACCCTGCCTCTCTCAGGTGAGTCTGTAGACCCTGTCTCTCTCAGGTGAATAATGCTTTGATTAGTCTCTGTCTCCACCTGGTGGTGAGACTCAGCAGCAGAAACACCTCATATCTCTGCAGAGTTATGAGACTTCTGTTTTTAATAACTCACTATCTTCATTCACTAAATACATTACAAAGATATTTTATATTCAAAGAAGCTGTCTCTGCTCTCTCAGCATCACATCTGTATATATATATATATATATATATATATATCTATATATAGATATATATATATATATATATATATATATGTATATATATTGTAGCATCCCCAGCTGAATAATGGTCATACTCTCGAACTGATGGTATCCTTTTATTGTACACCCTTGCATGTATACATTAAGTATCAACGTACCAACGTAAGAGCTATGAAAAGAAAGAAAACACAATAATCAGCCACCATCTCACAGATAAAACATCTCCATTCCTTGCATTTAGAAACGTTACATTTCTAATACACTCTAAATAATGCAATTATAGCTCACTGCTGCCCCCTAACTAACAGAGCAGAACACATGTAGGCTAATATAGCAGTTTTGCTAATTCAAAAGCATGGACTCAAAACTCTGCAAAACTACGAAATAACACCACATGATATCAATACACATATTAATTAAAGTAATAACAAACCTTGTGCCCCTATCAGCAGGTGCTAAAAACCCAACGTAACTAATTATTTTATGTTCATTTCTCCGTCATTCATCCGTCATTACACGTGTTTACACTCCTCCGTTCTCTATTCACTTCCGGCAAAAGTCCCTTCAAAATAAAAGTCCGGATCTTATAACTATCAAAATAAAAGTACCATACTAAAACTTTACCACAGGAAAACATCGGCACACAAATATAACCACCTCTACAAAAGGTTACACATATTAAAGGTCATTTACACTCCCACCAAATTATGAGTGGATTTGTTAACTTTATAGATAAAGCACGAATAATTTCTGAACTCGATTTGACCTTTAACCTTAACTCTTATTCCATTAGAATGTCCATGAATAAGTGTTCATACTGTAAAGGATATGGTTGTGCAGTGAAGAGGGTGGTCAAACAGTCTCCAAGAGCAGGATCAGCTTCTGCACTGGACGTTCGAGAATGGACGGCTTTCCAGAACACTGTCCCACTTTCCCGTCTTCTGGTCTCCAATACGAATCTTGACTCTTCTCACTAGCCCATCTTTATCTGTCACTGTCTCTATAACTTTTGCCAACTTCCACTCATTCCTGGGCAGATCTGTCTTCTCCATGACGATGTCACCGACTTCGAGGTTTCTCTTTGGAGTATGCCAGCGTTGTCTGGTGGCAATGCTGAAGAGGTATTCTTTTCTCCAACGGCTCCAGAACTGCTCTGCAAGGTACTGAACATGACGCCACCTTTTGCGAGCATACATATCTTCCCTTATAAATCTACCAGGAGGTGGTAAGGCTGTGATTGGTTTCATGGTGAGCAGGTGATTGGGCGTAAGCGGCTCTTGACTATTTGGATCACTCAAATTGTCAACTGTCAGTGGCCGACTGTTCACAATAGCCATAGCCTCATAGAAGAATGTCCGCAGAGAGGCATCATCCAGCCTGCCTGATGAGAGTGAAAGAGTGGAACGAAGAACATTTCTCACTGTTCTGATTTGACGTTCCCATACACCTCCTGCATGGCTTGCATGCGGAGTGTTCATGACGAAATCACACTGCTTCTCAGCTAAGAATGTGTTAAGACGGTTAACATCCAGTTGCTTAAGAGCTTGAGTTAGCTCATTTTTGGCTCCCATAAAGTTAGTTCCTTGGTCAGATCTTATCTGACGCACTGCTCCTCTTATGGCATAAAGCAACGCAGGCCATTAATGAAGCTATCTGTTGACAGGTCGTCCAACATTTCAATGTGAATGGCTCGACAGCAGAGACATGTGAAGAGTAGGCCGTATCTCTTTTGCACCTTGCGCGCTTGCTTGGTGAGAAATGGACCGAAACAGTCCATGCCACAATAAGTGAATGGTGGTGATGGATCCACACGCTCGGACGGCAGATCTGCCATACGTTGTTCTTCTGTGAACCTCCTGAGTTTTCTGCATGTAACACACTGATGCAGGTAGGTTGCCACAGCTCTGTTGATTCCTTGAATCCAGTATCCATGTGATCTTATCTCATTAATAGTCATGCCTTTACCTTGATGTTGTACCTTCTCATGATAATGAGCTATTATTGTCCTGGTAATGGGATGGTCCTTTGGGATTATCACTGGATGTTTCAGTGAGTCAAGGAGAGATGCATTTTTCAGTCTTCCTCCCACCTTGAGCAGTCCGTCTTGATCCAGAAAGGTATCCATCTTGTACAGTTTACTCTGTCGAGGAAGCTGAGTTTTCTTACTGAGCAACTTTATCTCTTCTGGATATATTTGTCTCTGTAAATCCTTTATGATGACATGCTGTGCATCCTCTCGTTCTTGTACTGTGCTGTGATTCGTTGATTTATCTCTTCTAGCACAACGGATGAGACGAGCGACAGCTTGAGTTGCCTTTGACCATGAAGAAAACTTTGACAATCTGTCTGAAAGACTCACTTGTTCCACTGTTTGTGTTTTTAGTGTCTGAATCTTTTTGATTTCAGGATCTCCAATCTGCATTTCTGTGATGACATCTACAGCTGGTGGTATGTCCTTCTCCAATAGGAACTGAGGTCCTGTGAGCCAGCTGGACGTGAGAATCTCATTTGCCCTTGAACCTCTAGATGCAAGGTCAGCAGGGTTATCGTTAGTAGAGACGTATCTCCACTGCTGAGGAGTTGTACTCAGATGTATTTTCTGTATCCGGTTTGAGACAGTCTTTCCATCTTTATTGGCATCCTGAAAGTCAGATTCCAATACCCTTAATGCATCTGCTGGAGTCACTGGAGGGAGCTCCTTGACAGCAACTCTGTGGCACATATTTTTGAAGCTTGGTGACTCATTCTGTGATGATGTGTAACCCACAATACTCCATCCTAGATCTGTGCGAACTGCATAGGGTTCACTATCTCCTCCCAGGATTACTTGCCGTGGTGCCAGTGCTCTTGAGCAATTATAGCCTATCAAAAGGCCAACTTCACAATCTAGCTGTGGTGGGATTTCATCTGCTATTATGCGGAGATGATTCCAGTGCCTTGCCGTTTCACAGGTAGGAATGTGTTTTCGATTCACTGGTATGCAATCCTTAGTGTAGGTTGGAGGGAGATCGATGAGGATTGTGGAGTTAAAACCTCTCACTCTGAGACCTTGGACCCTTTCACTGTGAACTAATGCATCCTTTCCGATCATCGTTGTGAGCTTCAGCCTCACAGGATGTGTCTCTGTTTGCAAGCTGTTGCTTACTTCCTTTTCAATGAAGACCGTATCACTTTGAGTGTCGAGCAACGCATACACAAGCCTTTCCATACCTGGATTGCTGACAGAAGAAACCCACACTGGCACAATCATTGAAGTATTCTCAGATGGCTCCTCAGTATTCACATTAAGAGAAAGTGTGGTTGCTGCTTCATCTGTGCTGCTCTGACTCAGGACTGATGATGTTTTTGCTGTAGTGTAGCTGTCATCATGGAGAGATGTAGGATGTTTTCCTTTGCAGTTGTCACATGAGTGTCTGTGACGACAGTCCCTTGCATTATGGCCTGGCTTTAGACAGCCATAGCACAGTTTATTTTCCTTCACATATTTCCTTCGTTCGTCCAGAGATTTACTTTTGAACTCAGGACAATAGTGCAGACCATGATTACTGTCTTGACATAGCATACATGGAGGCCTTAAACTTGTTTTTGCCTGTCCTTTAATTTCAGTCTCTGTGGCTGTCTGTGTGTAGAACACTAATTTTACTTCTCCTTTCTTTCAGGTGATGTTTCTCTGAGTTCGACTCTGCTGAGTGGAGAGCACGGAATGAAGTAATAGGATTACAGGCAATCTCTGCTTCCATTAACATGAAATCAACAAACTGCTGGAAGTTTGGAAATTCTTGTTCACTTCTCATGACTTGAGTAACCTTTCTGTTCCACTGTGATGCTGTCCAGTCAGGTAGCTTTTGAATCAGTTTCTGATTTTCCTCACAGTCATTCAAAATGTCCAGACCTTTAACATAGGGCATGGCTTCCTGACATGAGTTTAGGAAATCAGCAAATGTCCGTAATCCATCAGCATCCTTTGTGTGTATTTTTGGCCAGTTTGACAGTTTCTCTCTGAATGCTCTCTGTATAATAAAGGGCTGACCATACCTTTGGTTGAGACGGCTCCATGCATCCTTATAGGCTTCCTCATCACTTCTGAAGAAGATGCCATCAAGTATTCTTCGGGCTGGACCTCCTACATACTTTCTCAGATAGTGCAGTTTGTCAGCTGAAGAAATGTTCCTTTTGTCTATGAGTGATGTGAATGAAGCCTTCCACTCAATGAAATGGATCGGGTCACCAGTGAATACAGGTGGCTCTGGTATTGGGAGCCTGTTCAGAGAAATGCTATCCTGGACTGCTTGAGCCAAGTAAATCACATCTGTCTGTGGAGTTGATGTTGTCACTGCAACATTAGTGGGCTGCTGGATGAAAGCTGTATTCACATATTGCTGTGGAAATACACGTTGTTCTCTAGGGTCGATATCAGAAGAATAGACACGTTCCTGCATTACTTCCTGGTCATAGGTTACAAGTCTAGCTCGTGCAGCTCTTATATTCTTTTCTGCCTTCAATCGTTCCAACTCACGTCTCTGAGCTTCAAGTTCTCTCCTTTGTTGCTCCTCTAGGAGTTGAATCCTTTCCTTTAGTTTTTCCTCTTCCAACAGCAATTCATACTCTGCTTCCTTCGCTGCTAACTCTGCTGCAGCGTCTGCCCTTTTGGCTGCTACGATGGAGCACACAGAGTGATGGCTGGAGTTGGAGCGTGGACTTGAGGGTGTGGCTGTGGAACCGTAGATAGAGCGAGCATAGTCTTTGTTAAGCAGCTCACGAAGACGTTGCCTAACTGCTTCGCTGTCAAAATCTCCATCAATGCCTGTTATCCTTTCATATGCTATTTTAACAATGTCTTTAGTGACTGCTTCACAGGCATCAATACGACGTCTTGTCTCATTGGATGGAGGTAGATGATCTCTTATTTCCATATACACTCTAGTAACATTTTCGTTTTCTTGCTCTAGTGTGTCTATTATAGCTGCAATCTGGCTCTCAGTAATGTCTGACTTTAACTGATCTCTGGCACTACGTGCCTGAATCTTCCATTGTTCATAAATATGAATTAACCTTTTCTCCTTTTTGTGAGCTTCCTCTCTCTGAAATGCAAGCATCTTCTCCGTGGGGGTCTTTAGACGAGTAGAGCGGCGAAGTTCCTCCTCTTCGCTGTCCTTATAAGCATCCATTGTCTGGTCCTTGTCCCTATCGTCTAAAGATGAGTTGTCTGATGCCATTTCGTGAGTGGGTGTCACAACCTTAGACCATCACATCAAGTCCCTCCGCAGTCATCCTTGGTCATGAGCGTGGTGGGAATGATGAGGTGAAGCTCTTACTGTAGCGTCCCCAGCTGAATAATGGTCATACTCTCGAACTGATGGTATCCTTTTATTGTACACCCTTGCATGTATACATTAAGTATCAACGTACCAACGTAAGAGCTATGAAAAGAAAGAAAACACAATAATCAGCCACCATCTCACAGATAAAACATCTCCATTCCTTGCATTTAGAAACGTTACATTTCTAATACACTCTAAATAATGCAATTATAGCTCACTGCTGCCCCCTAACTAACAGAGCAGAACACATGTAGGCTAATATAGCAGTTTTGCTAATTCAAAAGCATGGACTCAAAACTCTGCAAAACTACGAAATAACACCACATAATATCAATACACATATTAATTAAAGTAATAACAAACCTTGTGCCCCTATCAGCAGGTGCTAAAAACCCAACGTAACTAATTATTTTATGTTCATTTCTCCGTCATTCATCCGTCATTACACGTGTTTACACTCCTCCGTTCTCTATTCACTTCCGGCAAAAGTCCCTTCAAAATAAAAGTCCGGATCTTATAACTATCAAAATAAAAGTACCATACTAAAACTTTACCACAGGAAAACATCGGCACACAAATATAACCACCTCTACAAAAGGTTACACATATTAAAGGTCATTTACATATATATATATATATATATACATATATATATATATGTATATACATATATATATATATATGTATATATATATGTATATATATGTATATATAATATAATATATATATATATATATATATATATATATATATATTATTTTGAGTAACAGGTCTCTACGGTGACTGCTGCTTCTAGCTTTCTGTCCCTCTGCTAGCTCCGTTAGCTCTGTTAGCTCCAGGATGCTACAGGGGCTCAGCTGCGAGGCTGATCCGGGCAACACAACTTGAACTCGGACGTGTTTGTTGTGTTGGTGCCTGGTGGAGTATTCTTCATTTAAATATCGGACTTATCTTATGCCGCCTCGGCTCCGCCTCTTTGCCCTTATTTGGATCAGGCTGGAGCAGGCGGGAGTTAGACTCTGCCGTCACTGTCGAGACGGCATCGGCCGACTCCGCCTACCAAGGGCTTCTCAGCAACTCTGCAGAAACCTATGGGTGACATCACGGACACTACGTCCATTTATATACACAGTCTATGGCAGCAGATTTCAAAGTGTGAGGCGCGCCTCCCTGGGGGGGCGCCAGAGAGCTTCAGGGGAGGCACAGCGTGAGAAAAAAATAACGAGAAAAAGATGAGTAAAGTGTCACTTGCACACTTTTGGCTGTCTGTGGAGACCGAGTTCCCCCAACTCGCCAAAAAGGCTGTAAAAGTGCTCATTCCCTTCACGTCCAGCTACCTGTGTGAGTGTGGCTACTCAGTGGCTACTGTGTAACCACTAATCACTCACGGTAACGATGATGTTAATGACAGTAGTAAACCACTAATCACTAACGGTAACGATGATGTTAATGACGGTAGCTAACCACTAATCACTAACAGTAACGATGATGTTAATGACAGTAGCTAACCACTAATTACTAACGGTAACGATGATGTTAATGACAGTAGTAAACCACTAATTACTAACGGTAACGATGATGTTAATGACAGTAGTAAACCACTAATTACTAACGGTAACGATGATGTTAATGACAGTAGTAAACCACTAATTACTAACGGTAACGATGATGTTAATGACAGTAGCTAACCACTAATTACTAACGGTAACGATGATGTTAATGACAGTAGTAAACCACTAATTACTAACGGTAACGATGATGTTAATGACGGTAGCTAACCACTAATTACTAACGGTAACGATGATGTTAATGACAGTAGCTAACCACTAATTACTAACGGTAACGATGATGTTAATGACAGTAGTAAACCACTAATTACTAACGGTAACGATGATGTTAACGACGGTAGTAAACCACTAATTACTAACGGTAACGATGATGTTAATGACAGTAGCTAACCACTAATTACTAACGGTAACGATGATGTTAATGACAGTAGCTAACCACTAATTACTAACGGTAACGATGATGTTAATGACGGTAGCTAACCACTAATCACTAACGGTAACGATGATGTTAATGACGGTAGTAAACCACTAATCACTAACGGTAACGATGATGTTAATGACGGTAGCTAACCACTAATCACTAACGGTAACGATGATGTTAATGACGGTAGTAAACCACTAATCACTAACGGTAACGATGATGTTAATGACGGTAGCTAACCACTAATCACTAACGTAACGATGATGTTAATGACGGTAGCTAACCACTAATTACTAACGGTAACGATGATGTTAACGACGGTAGTAAACCACTAATCACTCACGGTAACGATGATGTTAACGACGGTAGTAAACCACTAATCACTAACGGTAACGATGATGTTACTGACGGTAGCAAACCACTAATTACTAACGGTAACGATGATGTTAATGACGGTAGCTAACCACTAATTACTCACGGTAACGATGATGTTAATGACGGTAGTAAACCACTAATCACTAACGGTAACGATGATGTTAATGACAGTAGCTAACCACTAATTACTCACGGTAACGATGATGTTAATGATGGTAGGTAACCACTAATCACTAGCGGTAACGATGATGTTAATGACGGTAGCTAACCACTAATTACTCACGGTAACGATGATGTTAATGACGGTAGTAAACCACTAATCACTAACGGTAACGATGATGTTAATGACGGTAGGTAACCACTAATCACTAACGGTAACGATGATGTTAATGACAGTAGCTAACCACTAATCACTAACATTAACGATGATGTCAATGACAGTAGTAAACCACTAATTACTCACGGTAACGATGATGTTAATGACGGTAGTAAACCACTAATTACTAACGGTAACGATGATGTTAATGACGGTAGCTAACCACTAATCACTAACGGTAACGATGATGTTAATGACAGTAGCTAACCACTAATCACTAACGGTAACGATGATGTTAATGACAGTAGCTAACCACTAATTACTCACGGTAACGATGATGTTAATGACGGTAGTAAACCACTAATCACTAACGGTAACGATGATGTTAATGACAGTAGTAAACCACTAATCACTAACGGTAACGATGATGTTAATGACGGTAGGTAACCACTAATCATAACGGTAACGATGATGTTAATGACAGTAGCTAACCACTAATCACTAACATTAACGATGATGTTAACAGTAGTAAACCACTAATTACTCACGGTAACGATGATGTTAATGACGGTAGTAAACCACTAATCACTAACGTAACGATGATGTTAATGACGGTAGTAAACCACTAATCACTAACGGTAACGATGATGTTAATGACAGTAGTAAACCACTAATTACTCACGGTAACGATGATGTTAATGACGGTAGTAAACCACTAATCACTAACGGTAACGATGATGTTAATGACAGTAGTAAACCACTAATCACTAACGGTAACGATGATGTTAATGACGGTAGGTAACCACTAATCACTAACGGTAACGATGATGTTAATGACAGTAGCTAACCACTAATCACTAACATTAACGATGATGTTAATGACAGTAGCTAACCACTAATCACTAACGGTAACGATGATGTTAATGACAGTAGCTAACCACTAATCACTAACGGTAACGATGATGTTAATGACAGTAGCTAACCACTAATTACTCACGGTAACGATGATGTTAATGACGGTAGCTAACCACTAATCACTAACGGTAACGATGATGTTAATGACAGTAGCTAACCACTAATCCTAACGGTAACGATGATGTAATGACGGTAGCTAACCACTAATCACTAACGGTAACGATGATGTTAATGACGGTAGCTAACCACTAATTACTAACGGTAACGATGATGTTAATGACAGTAGCTAACCACTAATCACTAACATTAACGATGATGTTAATGACAGTAGCTAACCACTAATCACTAACGGTAACGATGATGTTAATGACAGTAGCTAACCACTAATCACTAACGGTAACGATGATGTTAATGACAGTAGCTAACCACTAATTACTCACGGTAACGATGATGTTAATGACGGTAGCTAACCACTAATCACTAACGGTAACGATGATGTTAATGACAGTAGCTAACCACTAATCACTAACGGTAACGATGATGTTAATGACGGTAGCTAACCACTAATCACTAACGGTAACGATGATGTTAATGACGGTAGCTAACCACTAATCACTAACGGTAACGATGATGTTAATGACGGTAGCTAACCACTAATTACTAACGGTAACGATGATGTTAATGACGGTAGCAAACCACTAATCACTAACGGTAACGATGATGTTAATGACAGTAGTAAACCACTAATCACTAACGGTAACGATGATGTTAATGACGGTAGGTAACCACTAATCACTAACGGTAACGATGATGTTAATGACAGTAGCTAACCACTAATCACTAACATTAACGATGATGTTAATGACAGTAGTAAACCACTAATTACTCACGGTAACGATGATGTTAATGACGGTAGTAAACCACTAATCACTAACGTAACGATGATGTTAATGACGGTAGTAAACCACTAATCACTAACGGTAACGATGATGTTAATGACAGTAGTAAACCACTAATTACTCACGGTAACGATGATGTTAATGACGGTAGTAAACCACTAATCACTAACGGTAACGATGATGTTAATGACAGTAGTAAACCACTAATCACTAACGGTAACGATGATGTTAATGACGGTAGGTAACCACTAATCACTAACGGTAACGATGATGTTAATGACAGTAGCTAACCACTAATCACTAACATTAACGATGATGTTAATGACAGTAGCTAACCACTAATCACTAACGGTAACGATGATGTTAATGACAGTAGCTAACCACTAATCACTAACGGTAACGATGATGTTAATGACAGTAGCTAACCACTAATTACTCACGGTAACGATGATGTTAATGACGGTAGCTAACCACTAATCACTAACGGTAACGATGATGTTAATTACAGTAGCTAACCACTAATCACTAACGGTAACGATGATGTTAATGACGGTAGCTAACCACTAATCACTAACGGTAACGATGATGTTAATGACGGTAGCTAACCACTAATTACTAACGGTAACGATGATGTTAATGACAGTAGCTAACCACTAATCACTAACATTAACGATGATGTTAATGACAGTAGCTAACCACTAATCACTAACGGTAACGATGATGTTAATGACAGTAGCTAACCACTAATCACTAACGGTAACGATGATGTTAATGACAGTAGCTAACCACTAATTACTCACGGTAACGATGATGTTAATGACGGTAGCTAACCACTAATCACTAACGGTAACGATGATGTTAATGACAGTAGCTAACCACTAATCACTAACGGTAACGATGATGTTAATGACGGTAGCTAACCACTAATCACTAACGGTAACGATGATGTTAATGACGGTAGCTAACCACTAATTACTAACGGTAACGATGATGTTAATGACGGTAGCAAACCACTAATCACTAACGGTAACGATGATGTTAATGACGGTAGCTAACCACTAATCACTAACGGTAACGATGATGTTAATGACAGTAGCTAACCACTAATTACTCACGGTAACGATGATGTTAACGACGGTAGTAAACCACTAATTACTAACGGTAACGATGATGTTAATGACGGTAGCAAACCACTAATTACTAACGGTAACGATGATGTTAATGACAGTAGCTAACCACTAATTACTCACGGTAACGATGATGTTAATGACAGTAGCTAACCACTAATCACTAACGGTAACAATGATGTTAGTGACAGTAGCTAACCACTAATCACTAACGTAACGTTGATGTTAATGACAGTAGCTAACCACTAATTACTAACGATGATGTTAATGACGGTAGTAAACCACTAGTCACTAACGGTAATGATGATGTTAATGACGGTAGCTAACCACTAATCACTAACGTAACGTTGATGTTAATGACAGTAGGTAACCACTAATTACTCACGGTAACGATGATGTTAATGACGGTAGCTAACCACTAATCACTAACGTAACGTTGATGTTAATGACAGTAGGTAACCACTAATTACTCACGGTAACGATGATGTTAATGACGGTAGCTAACCACTAATCACTAACGTAACGTTGATGTTAATGACAGTAGGTAACCACTAATTACTCACGGTAACGATGATGTTAATGACGGTAGCTAACCACTAATTACTAACGGTAACGATGATGTTAATGACAGTAGCTAACCACTAATCACTAACGGTAACGATGATGTTAATGACGGTAGCTAACCACTAATTACTAACGTAACGATGATGTTAATGACAGTAGCTAACCACTAATCACTAACGGTAACGATGATGTTAATGACGGTAGCTAACCACTAATTACTAACGTAACGTTGATGTTAATGACAGTAGCTAACCACTAATTACTAACGTAACGATGATGTTAATGATGGTAGTAAACCACTAATCACTCACGGTAATGATGATGTTAATGACGGTAGTAAACCACTAATCACTAACGGTAACGATGATGTTAATGACGGTAGTAAACCACTAATCACTAACGGTAACGATGATGTTAATGACGGTAGTAAACCACTATTCACTAACGTAATGATGATGTGTGTTTCAGCGAAGCCCTACGTCCGGCTTCACTCCACGGTCTCTCCCAGTGGATCACATCCAGCGATGCTGGTCTGCAGCGTCTACGAGTTCTACCCCAAACTCATCAAAGTGAGCTGGATCAGGAACGGACAGGAAGTCACCTCTGATGTCACTTCCTCTGAAGAGCTGGCTGGCAGTGACTGGTACTACCAGGTCCACTCCCACCTGGAGTACACGCCCAGGTGAGTCCAGATCCAGGTCCACTCCCACCTGGAGTACACGCCCAGGTGAGTCCAGGTCCAGGTCCAGGTCCAGATCCACTCCCACCTGCAGTACACGCCCAGGTCCAGGTCCAGGTCCAGGTCCAGGTCCAGGTCCAGGTCCAGTCTGAATGCTGCTTTGTGTCTGCAGGTCTGGAGACAAGATCTCCTGCATGGTGGAGCACGTCAGCCTGGGAGAGCCTCTGGTTACTGACTGGGGTAAATACCTGTCTGTCTGACCACCTGTCCGTGAGATCACCTGTCTGTCTGACCAACCGGTCTCTCTGCTCACCTGTCTGTCTGCTCAACTGTCTGTCTGCTCGCCTGTCTGTCTGATCACCTGTCTGTCTGATCACCTGTCTGTCTGACCAACCTGTGTCTCTGCTCACCTGTCTGTCTGATCACGTGTCTCTCTCTGCACCTGTCTCTCTGCTCACCTGTCTGTCTGATCACCTGTCTGTCTGATCACCTGTCTGTCTGATCACCTGTCTGTCTGACCAACCTGTCTCTCTGCTCACCTGTCTGTCTGATCACCTGTCTGTCTGCTCACCTGTCTCTCTCTCTGCTCACCTGTCTGTCTGATCACCTGTCTGTCTGACCAACCTGTCTTTCTGCTCACCTGTCTGTCTGATCACCTGTCTGTCTGCTCACCTGTCTGTCTGATCACCTGTCTCTCTGCTCACCTGTCTCTCTGCTCACCTGTCTCTCTCCTCTCACCTGTCTCTCTGCTCTCCACCTGTCTCTCTGCTCTCCACCTGTCTCTCTGCTCACCTGTCTCTCTGCTCACCTGTCTCTCTGCTCACTTGTCTCTCTGCTCTCCACCTGTCTCTCCAACTTTCTCTCTGCTCACCTGTCTCTCTCTCTCCACCTGTCTCTCTGCTCTCCACCTGTCTCTCCACCTGTCTCTCTGCTCACCTGTCTCTCTGCTCACCTGTCTCTCTCTCTCCACCTGTCTGTCTGACCCATCTGTCTCTCTCTCTCTCCACCTGTCTCTCTGCTCACCTGTCTCTCTGCTCACCTGTCTCTCTGCTCTCCACCTGTCTGTCTGACCCATCTGTCTCTCTCTCTCTCCACCTGTCTCTCTGCTCACCTGTCTCTCTGCTCACCTGTCTCTCTGCTCACTTGTCTCTCTGCTCTCCACCTGTCTCTCCAACTGTCTCTCTGCTCACCTGTCTCTCTCTCTCCACCTGTCTCTCTGCTCTCCACCTGTCTCTCCACCTGTCTCTCTGCTCACCTGTCTCTCTGCTCACCTGTCTCTCTGCTCACCTGTCTCTCTCTCTCCACCTGTCTCTCCTCAGACCCCTCCATGCCAGAGTCTGAGAGGAACAAGGTAGCCATCGGAGCTGCAGGACTGATCCTGGGTCTGACCTTATCTCTGGCCGGGTTCATCTACTACAAGAGGAAGTCCAGAGGTGAAGCAGCTCACTTTCAAAGTTTCAGATCCATCAGACCTGGTCTGTGCTTAGACCTCCTCCTGAGACCTGGTCCTCTGCACTCACAAGGTTCTGAAGGACCGGTTCACTGAGGTATCAGGGTTTGAGTTGACCCTGTCCTCGTCTTGTCTTTCAGGACGGATCTTGGTTCCCAGCCACTGATCCTGGTCCTGGTTCCCAGCTGCTGATCCTGGTCCTGGTTCCCAGCAGCTGATCCTGGTCCTGGTTCCCAGCAGCGGTTCCTGGTTCCCAGCAGCTGATCCTGGTCCTGGTTCCCAGCAACTGGTCCTGGTCCTGGTTCCCAGCAGCTGGTCCTGGTCCTGGTTCCTAGCAGCGGGTCCTGGTCCTGTGTGTGTCTTCAAACCGCTTCATGTGCTGCTAGCTGCTGATTCTGTGATGATCTGAGCTCTGATACTCTGCCGGTCTGAACCCTGATCCAGGACTCTGGTCATCATGACTCTGTTGGGAATTAGGGGCTCCATATAAACCAGTATATAGCAGATATAGTGCAGGGGGGGGGGGGTATTTACTCTGACAGTCCTGGACCAGGTTCAGTCTGGACTCTGCTAGTCTTTGTGTGAAATCAACATGTACTCATATCCAAAGCTCTGTTTCTAAATCTATGTACTCCAGGTAGTTTAAAGCCTTCCTCCAGGGTTGGTGGTTGTGAGACTTTTCAATAAACCTTGAGACCACTTCCTGACTCTGATTTACTGAACCAACACATCTCAGGGGTCCCGGCTGGGGTCTGGTCCCCTCTGTGTCACTGTCTGTTCATAATGTAGCATCACTCCTTCTGATTACCCTCCAGAGACCCAGCAGCATCCAGTCAGCACGTACTCATGTTAAAGGTCTAAATCCATCCCTGAATATTGCTGATCCGAGCGAGGACCGAGACCCCCGTCTGTAAAGCTTCAGATGAACTGACTGTCTCAATGAGACACAGCAGACGTTCTTTGACAGCCAGGACTGTTTACAATCCACCAAAACCTCCAAGCAGCTTCTGACAGAAATCCCACTGGTCTCCATGGAGGGGACGGAGGGGACAGCTGGGAGGTGGTCCTCCCACAGAGACACCACGCACATACTCTCATATTCCTGTCAGACATCAGAGATCAGGGGGCTTTCCTCCTCCAGGGTGAGGGTCCAAGGACACAGGGTGTAAGGACACAGGGTCCAAGGTAAGAGGGTCCAAGGACAGAGGGTCCAAGGCAGTGTTTCCGCCAGACCAGGGCTGAGAGGGCGTCCACCCAGAGAGCGGGGGGGGGGGTATACTATCGCTTTACGTATATATGCACACACACACACCATTTTGAATTGCACCGTTCCTTTTATATACTGTCTCTTTACACACACAATAGACAATAGTAACGTAACGTTTGTTACCTGATACATCTTTTAGGCTACCTGCCTTGTATCAAATCACCGCTGCCGACAGGGACACCCCACCTTGCATGGTCCCGGGAAAATGAGGCAGTGTTTTTCCGCTCTAAACTTTTCCAGGGCTCTGTAGAAGTCAAACTGTTCAATGGGTGGTCCTTCAATACAGATTCTCATCAGGACGTCGAGATTTTCTGCTTTTATTCTTGCCCTGCCCTTGGTCTTTATGCGATTTTGAACGCTGAATCCACGTTCAGACGGTACCGTTCTCATTGGATTGACTGAGATGGCAGCCAGAAGCTTTGTGGTTTCAAGTAGGAAGCCAGCATGTTGTGTAGCCATGATCTTCACCAACTCCTGGAAGGAAGTTTTGCTGTAGTTTGCATGGACCAGCTCCTTAAAAAGTGGCCACTCTGTGCTGCAGGTGTCCGTGTCAACGATAGGTTCCCGTCCCGCTGGGCACAAGTGATCCAGGATGGTCCGCAGCTCATCGCATCCAAATCGCGCACGTTCAGTGTTGTCCTGTGGCAGACACCGTGGGTCAAAGATGCGAAAAGCGGAAAAGAGGCCGATGTCGGGGAAACGATCTTCAATATTCTGGATGAGGGTGTCGAGGAAGCGCTGCCTTACACCATCCACGGCCTGCCGCATCGCCCTGGTGGCCTTTATCTGTTCTCCCTTGAAATACGTCTTGCCGTTGTTCTCCGCAATGTATTAAAAATACAACATTAACAGTTCTTCAACATCTTCTTAACATGAACGGTTCTTCACAACATAACTATTCACAGTTGCTCTTGCCTACTCCTTGCTGGTAGAGACCTGGCAGCGCTTCCTCTCACACAGCTGAGCCACATTTGGTTTGAGGGAGGAAGCAGTTGAAACCCTTAGTATGGCTTGAAGATGTTCATCAGTAAGTCTGGACCTGTACTTTGACTTATTGAAGTTCATGCTGGAGAAGAGCTGTTCACACATATATGTGCTCCCAAAAAGGCACATGGTCCGCTTGAACATCCTGGAAAGCTCAGGGAAGGAGGGGGGCAATTCTCTCATGAACTGTCCAAGCTTGTCTGCTCTCCCATTCACTTCCCTGAACTTGGCTTTGAGCTCAGAATTGCACTGCAGGTCAATGAGCTCCATTTGAAGCACACCAGGGGCATTTTCCACATCAAAGGAGAAGGGGTCTGCAAACATTTGGAAAGTGGCTCTGTGTGTCTTGAAGTCTGCAAACCGCTGATCAAATTCCTCCTGTAGCTTCACAATGGCATCAACATACTTCTCACCACTGAATGCTGTGCCCCTGTCCATGAGAGCCTTGCATGCTGGGAAATGGCAGAGGTTTTTCTGAGGGAGCTGGGCTTTCCATAACACCAGTTTTGTAGAGAATGCTTTGACATTGTCATATGCTGCACTGACAAGCTGGCCCTGGCCCTGCAACTTCTTATTCAGTGCATTCAGCTCCTGCGTGATGTCAACAAGAAAAGCTAAGTCCATGAGCCATTTGGGATCACTCAGCTCGGGAACAGCCATCCCTCCCTTCTCCAGCATGAATACTTTCAGTTCTGTTCTCAACTCAAAAAACCTCTTCAGGAAGTTTCCCCTGCTGAGCCAACGTACCTCTGTGAAGTAGAGCACATCCTCATATTCTGACTCAATTTCCTCCAAAAAAGCACGGAACTGGTGGTGCTTTAAGCCCCTGGATCTGATATGGTTGATGCATTTCACAACAACAGACATTACATTGTCAAACTTCAAGCATTTGCTGCAAAGGGCCTGCTGATGGATAATGCAGTGCAGAGCAATAGCCTCCTCCACACCCTCCTCCTCCAGTTTTCTTTGAACAAGTGCCACCAGCCCATTTTTCCTCCCTGTCATTGATGGCACTCCGTCGGTCGTAATTCCAACAAACCTCTTCCATGGCAGACCGATATCCGCAATGGCATCACACAGTTGCTGGAATATCTCCTGAGCGGTGGTCTGCAGCGGCGCCGGATTCATTTCAGAAGTGGGGGGGCCAAAAAGTGCGTGTGTATGTGACATACTTGCCAACCCTCCCGAGTTTCGCAGGAGACTCCCGATTTCCTCCCGGTCCCGGGGTCATATTTCTCCCGCATTTCTCCCGATTTCTGACTAAATCTGATTTGTGAGTCACGACCTGTTTCATTCTAACATAACGCTCCAAATGTTACTGTTTCCACTCGGACTTCAATACAGCTACAACATTGTTTGGTTTCCATGGTAACGCGTCTCTTTAGTAGCGCGCGCAACTGAAAGTCTGAGGGTGTTCAGCATGGGTAGGAAGATAGTCACAGAAAACAGAACAAGAATGGACCACTCTACCCTCTGCTCACTCCTTTCCTGTAAATTAAACTATACAGGTCCAGCCCACACATATGACAGCGCAGTTGCTCCATCATTCCATCTCTCCTTTTTTCCTGCTCAATACGCTCTTGTTTGACAAGCTGAATGTTGACTGGTGTTTGACTGAAGTAAGCGCACTTTTTTGAACACACTCTGTGAAAAGTTCCAGTTATTAACTCCGGTATTTACAAAGCTGTCATCTCCACATTTGGATTTGATGGATATCCATCGATCTGATTGATTATTATCGGAGCAAATGATCAAAGTAGTAACGGAGGGAAAATATTTTCGTTTGGATTACTGGTCTGGGGGGAGCTCGCGAGTGTGTGTGTGTATATACGTGTGTGTGTTTGTGTATTTTTGCCTTTGTGTGTATTGTGTTTGTTTCCCGGGGAAAACACTCGAGAAACACCGGCTGTTGTTATGCCTGCTGTGACGTAAAGTTACTCCGTTCTCCGCTTGTAATTATGCCGTTACAAACTTCAAAGTTGTATTTATCATCTGAATTTGCCGAAACAAGTTTAATATTCTAAAAGCCAAGACTTTTTTATTTGAAATCAGATGAAAACGAACTGTAACGGACCCTGCCGTGTTATCTATGATTACTATACGCCTTACATTCATAATTTCAGCGGAGGGAGGGGGAGCGGCGCTGTGGAAGAGCAGAGTGGCGAGTGAGAGCTGTCATCTTCCCTTTACAAGCTTCACAAATGCCTGTAGCTAATGAGATTGAATATAACAATCAAAAATAACAACATATACACAGCTAGATCAGATGGCGTTCTTTTTAGATGCGACTTTAGAGTAGAGGGGAATTATTGAAACGGGATGTGTACAGTGTTCCGCGGCATCCGCTGCTGCGAGAATGTGGGGCAGGGCTGTAAAGTGGGGGGGCCAATGGCCCCCTGGCCCCCCTGCTTCCGGCGCCCTTGGTGGTCTGGCCATGCATTGGTTTCACTGTCAGCAACTCCTCTGTCACTTCAAACTTGTCATCAACACCACGGACATACATTGCGAGCTGAGCGGTGTCAGTGATGTCCGTGCTCTCATCAAGAGCCACAGAGTATGCACGGAAAAGTTTGGCTTTGTCGCCCAGCTGATCATATATGTCACTTGATAAGTCAGAAATGCGCTCTGCCACTGTGTTAGCTGACAGGCAGATGTTGTTAAACTGACCCTTCTTTTCTGGACAGACTATACTTGCAGCCTGCAACATGCACTTTTTTACAAACTCGCCTTCCGTAAACGGCTTTCCCGACTTAGCAATCATCTCACTCACCACATAGCTAGCTTCGACTGCTAAATCAGCCTCATTGCTTCCTTTCTTGAAGAGATTTTGTTGCTTCCATAGACATTGTTTTAGCTCTGTGACTCTTTTCTCTCTCTCGTCTCCCAGGTATTTTGCATACTCTGCATGTTTAGTTGAGTAGTGACGTTTGACGTTATACTCCTTGTATACAGCGATTTTCTCTGTGCATATAAGGCACGTTGCGTTTCCCCTGTACTCGACAAAAAAATATTCAGTCTCCCACTTCTCCTGAAATGTTCTGTGGTCATCATCGACTTTTCTTTTCCCTGAAAGTTTTGATGAAGACATGACTGGGCGATATATTTTCCTTCCACTCTGTGTCACTTTTGGATCACTCTGTGATTGATTCCGCTGCGCGCATTTGATTGACGTGTGGCGGAGTTCCCTCGGAGGGGGGAGGGGGGAGGGGCGAGGGAACTGTGCGCAGCAGTTCCCTGCCAGCAGCGGGATCAATCCAAAAATAAAATTAAAAGCTAAAAGTTATCTAAACGTTTGACCTTTTTCTTTTACAATTATGGAATCGAAACGGGGGATCGAGAAGAACCGGAATCGATCAATTTCAAACGATACCCATCCCTACCTCTGACCCCCAGAGCTTCAACCAATCAGAGTTTCGACGACAGCTGGCCTTCCTCACCTGTGGAGCACACACCTGTACACACACTGACACACACACACACTGACACACACACACACACACACTGATACACACACACACACACTGACACACACACACACACACCTCTACACACTGACACACACTGACACACACACACACACACACACACACACTGACACACACACTGACACACACACACTGACACACACACACTGACACACACTGACACACACACACACCTGTACACACACACTGACACACACACACACACACACACACACCTCTACACACTGACACACACACACACACTGACACACACACACACCTCTACACACTGACACACACACACTGACACACACACACACACACACCTCTACACACATACACACCTGTACACACACATACACACACACAGACAGACACACACACACACCTCTACACAAACTGACACACACCGACACACACACACAAAAACACACACACACACACACCTCGACACACACCTCTAAACACACACACACACACACACACACACACACATACAGACAGTGATGGTTTTAACCAATAAAAACATTTAAATTAAATCTGTTTCATTATATTTATTTATAATACTTTTAAAAATATATAATATGATACGTTATGAAATATAAGAGAGGCTCTGTTAGAGTAATAAACTAATGTTTATAATAAAACCTTTTTCAATCATTTTTTATCATTATTAGTGTTCTTATTGAAGTGGTGCAGTTCCCTGCTTCCACCACTAGATGGAGACACAGCCCGTGTTAACCCTGTGAAGCCCAAATATAGACATGCCATGTTTAGAGCTCTGCAGTCCCGCTTGTAGAGGAGCCAGGTGTTGATCACAGCAAGGATGATGGTGTGCCAGAAGATGTACACGTACCAGCGTCGGGACTTCATGGGGAACTTGTATTTGGCCGTAAACGAGTCCAACAGATCCACACCTCCCATGTACTTGTTGTAAGTACCCACAATGTAAGGCCTCTCAACTTCTACGTAGGTTTTTTTCCCAGCGAAGGATTCTCTGCACCGGGTCTGGTCCAGCAAAGGATGAGACAAGTGTGACCGCTCTGCTGTCCTATCATGTGACAGCACAGATGTTGTGGTTGGCCTCCACTCGGATGTCAAAGCTTCCTCTCCCTTTTTTCTTCAAGCTCTTCTCCTCTTCACGGTTGCAGTTGGGTAAGCGCACCTGCCTGGCTGTTCCACATAATGAATCCCGATCAAGGAGCTTCACTACCAATGGGACACAGGTGAAGTAGTTGTCTGCGTAGATCTTGTAGTTCTGACCTTCTGGAAGCATGGAGGCAAGCTTCATCACAACATCACCTGATGATCCAAGTTCAGACTTGGCTCGTATCCCATTGACACTGCCTTGGTACACATCAAAGTCACAGATCATTCCAGAGATTCCAGTTCTCACCCACTTTCTCCGTTTTGGATGGCATCACATCCTGCACACTGAATCGAGGACCTCTCTTTGCTGGGGGCATTCTGAAATGGACAAAGTAATGAATAAATATGTATCAATAATACCTATGCTTATTATATTGTAATAGATTACCTGAAGGAATAGATAGGGTGGTGGGACAAGTGTTCATTCTGTCTGGCTTAGCCTATTATCATACTAAAAGGAATGCATGCACCCCCCCTTCCAGGTGTCCCGATGCAACAAGCCTCTGAATCCTATTTATATCGTACACTTGAGTCACAAATACTACCTGCTTAGCCTATGATCATAATAAAAGGAATACCTACACCCACACCTGCAGGTAAACTGTTCAACAACAGTGGCGGAGCCAGGACATGTTCAGTGGGGTGGCCAGGGTGGAACCAGTGATCATTTTGGGGTGGCATTGAAATCACTATTATATGAACATAAAAATACATCTCACTAGAAAATAAGGGGTTATTTAAGGCACCTACAACACACCTCTACATTACTTGGGATTAAGTGGTGGAACAGATCAAATAATATTCAGTATATCTAACTATTTTTTTCGTATTCCCGCAGGCAAAGTATCAACGAAGCTTACATTATACAAATGTAATGCAATATACAGACTGTTGAGCTTATGGTGATCAGCAGCACTATGAGCTCATTCTCTCAGTGTATCATCAGGAATACAGAGACACACACATCATTTAAATAAGAGTTTGTTAATTCAACTATTGGTTCAGAATAAACATCTTAAAGTAAATAACAATAAACAATAGCCCTTAACCCTGTAAGGCCCCCGGTTGTAATTTTACAACATTTCTTTAAGCTATCCTAAAAAAGTCAGAAGATGTTTTGTTTTTTTAAAGACTACATTTAGTCAAACGGTCCTTTGGTTCAGCCTCACAAGGCTGTTGGGTAGGACCTGTGTTTATAGGTCCTGCCCTCTGGACATACACGCCAGGGATTTTGGGCCCCATGCAAAGATATCACATTGGGCCCCCCCACCAGGCCCAGGCCACGCCAGCCAAGCACCATTGCTGTAACCACACCTCCAGAACCCACCCACTCATTTATGCTTTAAATAACTCTACCTGTACAGGCCTGCATCTATCTTGTAGTCCAATACTAACTAACAATATTTACTGACACTGAGCGGTGAAAATATAACACTGTGCAGACGGGCAACATTCTGCTGCATGAATTCACTATTTGATATAAGACTAACATTCCTGACAATAGATCTCAATAGTCATCTTTTATGGTTCCTTTTTAATAATAACGTTTTTGAATGGAACGTTCTCAACATGAATGCATCAATCCAAATAAATATAACTTAAATATGTGGAAAAATACTGTGTTTGAAATGTATCATTGAAATGAGATGTTAGCTTTTTGTTTTGATATATATATATATATATATGTTGTATTCCAGTCTCCCTTCAGATGTTAAGTGGCATGTCATTCAACACAATGCTGCTCACCTCCTTCAGTTGGGAGAAAAGCTGGTTCAGGTTCAGCCTCATGGGGGGACAGGGCTGCTGAGCCTAGAGATGGATCTGTTGGTCCTGGCCCCAGGGGGAGGGACAACTGGTTTAGTATGAATAGCTGCTAAAAATGTACCTGCATTTATTAAATGTCAAGCTAAAAGAGCAGTGAAATTAAAAAAACGTATAGATATTAACAGTACTTAATGTCAGCTTGGTAAAAAAAAAAAAAACTATTATTATTTACAATGGACTACGCTTAGCTAACAGACTCATTTCCACCACTCATGGACCACACCCACCTTTTCTTTTGAAAAACTGGGTGACATACTGTCGCCCTTTAGTCCCTCTCTCTTGTCTTTCTCTCCTTTCTTTTCTCTTTTGAAAGCCTGACTTTGTGAGTCGTTGAGACATGTTACACTACACACGTAAGTACTAGCATCCCTGCTCCTCGCATGCTCTCACTCTCTGTAGAAAGTGCTGGCGGTGCTGCACCGCGTTTGGAGGCAGGACCAAACCATTACATGTAAATAGAGGAGGGTGTACAGAGGCTTTGGATAATTAACTTTTGGAAGAAAATAAGTTAAATGAATTGTAAGTTTAGTGAGTACATTATCGATATAACGTCCTATTAATGTTAATTCTTGATGAATGATGAAAGGTTACTTAAATGTAACTAACTTACTTTAATGTTCTAAAATAGTTTGGGCCCCCGTGGTGAGGGTGTTTGGGGTGGCCAATAGGGTGGCCAGGATTCAGCTGGGGGTGGCCGTGGCCACCCCCAGCCACCCCCCAGCTCCGCCACTGTTCAACAAGTCACACAATGCTGTCTGGCTAATGCTAACAGGCTAATTATCATACTAAAAGGGATACATCCAAGTGTCCCAACACATTTCAGAAAGAACTGTTTCTGCAGAACCAGAGAAGAGTTAAATGTATTATTGTTACTAATTAACTGATAAGATACAAGTAGAGTTTAAAATATTGCTACAGATATAATTTCACATACTTTTATCAGAAATAATGTATTAATTTTAGGGCTGTCAAGTTAACGCGTTAATAACGCGTTAACGCAAAAAATAAATTGACGCCACTAATTATTTTAACGCGATTAACGCATGTGTATTTTTTGTCCTCGGCCGCCCCGTAGTTTCAGAGCGCATCGAGTTTAAAATTCCATCTGCAAGCTGACGCTGACAGCCCCGCTCCTGCCGCCCGCTTGCGGCAGACCACACTTCCACGCTCACCGGCAGGCCCGGACTGGCCATCGGGAGGACCGGGAGGGTGTGTGTGTGTGTGGCGCGAGCGAGCGAGAGAGAACGAGCACACCTTACGTGTATTGTTGTTGTTAGCATCTGATGCTAGCTAGCTGCGCTAATGGATATAAGGAGCTGTTTCAATGAAAACAGAGGAGCGTCATTTCGCCGACAACTGCGCCGAGCACCTGACTTTCTGCAGGGAGCCAGACAGAGGGACATTGAACGAGAAGTCAGCGCACTCAGCACGGATAGTGCGCGCAACGTGATTGCAGCGTCCAGGCAGCTCCCGTTCCAGCATATGCCTTGAGTTGCACATAGCTCCAACGATACACACACACACACACACACACACACACACACACACACACACACACACACACCACCACACACACACACACACACACACACACACCACACACACACACACACACACACACACACACACACACACACACACACACACACACACACACACACACACACACAGTATGAGAGAGGTTCCAGGTTGTTGTGTTTAATATTCATCAGAATATTTCTCATTGTTCAAATGATAAACAAACATTTGCAGAAAGCATATCTGTCCTCTCAGATGTTGATAAGAGTATTCAAAACTTGAAAAATATCCCTCTGAGGTTCATTTAGAACCGACAAAGAATGTGAGATTAATTTGCGATTAATCGCGATTAACTATTTGAATCGACTGACAGCCCTAATTAATTTTATTTCTGGTCTTAATTCAAAATCTTAACCGAGGACACATTTAGAACTTAGTTATAGTGAATTATGAAAGACATTATATTTCCATTAGTGTTCTATTTCCATATGTGAACATATAAGAAGGGCGGGGTCCATGACAGGTGCTCATGCTATTTTGACTACCACACTGACCCAGTGTTGTAATATTACAACAAAGACATAAGCTGCTCAAAATCACATTTGATGAATGTATTCCACAATAACGAAATATGTACATGTTCTAGACATTGTAATATACACAAAAAAAATATTTGAGGCATTTTACTTACTTGAATCTGACAAATTCAGTCCAATAAAACAAAGAGATGTTGCTCGTTTGAAGATTCGGAAGTTTTGTGAGTGTATGGCCAGAGGGCAGGACCTATACACATTTATTACCCATAGCATTGTGAGGCTGAACAAAAGGACCTATTGACAATAGGCGCTTTCACACCGGAGTACTTTTCCAAGGAACAGTTCTGATAGTTCCTGGGATTTTGAGTTCACACCAAAAAGATCTGGAACTAGAACTCTTTTTTGCGATCCTTTTCACCCCTTTTCAGTCCCTGCTAGAGAGCAGGGACTGAAAAGGGGTGAAAAGGTTCCAATTTCCGAATGGCTGGGCGAATTGCAAACCACGCCCCGTAAAACTCTGAAAAGTTTTTGTGAAGCTGCAATTTCATTTGCTCGCATCAGCATTATTAGCATTAGCATTAGCCCCGCGCACCAACGGAGAGCGACTAACTTATGGCAACACAAAAGAAAACATGGGAGCGGTGGAGATGAGGAGGTGTCTGCGTTCTGGCGATTTACTCTGAAGGCTTCAGTAGAAGCTGCTGGGAAGACTCCCAGCAGCTTCTACTTCCGGCCGGGGACTCCGGGTGGCAGTATACGCCTTGAAGTTGTTTGCGGCCTGCCAGTAAACCCAAAGCAGAAGAAGAAGTGACGTCAGCAGCTCCCTCAGGGACTTATTCCGGTGTGAACGGGATTTACTAGATAGTTCCAGGAAATAAAAATTCCTGGGAAAAGTACTTGGTGTGAAAGCGCCTTATGTAAAGGCAGTCTTTAAAAAAACAAAACATTTACTGACTTTTTTAGGATAGCTTAAAGTAATGTTGTAAAATTACAACAGTGGGCCTTACAGGGTTAAAGGTTTCTTAAATTATATTAAAGGTCCCATGTCATGCTTCTCTGGTTCTGACCCGTCCCCTTGTGTTCTGTAGCTTCTGCATGTGAACGGTCTGCAGAGTCTCAAACCCTCAAAGTGCACCCTGTAGCGAGTAAAACTCTAACACAGAAAAGACCTGTCTCTGCTGCCCCTGAACGCCTCGTTGGAGATCTTTCTTTTTCCATTTTTTTCTTCCTGGTCACAGTGACGTAACGACGACCAAATGGACCAATCCGTGGAGCTCCTCACACACCAACACATTCTCACTCTCACTATCAAACGCAGTGGGGGGACCTTTAGCGTTGATTTTCAACTATCAGGGAGTCCCATTAGGCGCTTTCAAACCAAGTACTTTTTACCAGGAATAGTTCCCGGAACTTTTATTTCCTGGAACTATCTAGTAAATCCCGTTCACATCGGAATAAGACCCTGAGGGAACCGCTGACGTCACTTCTTCTTCTGCTTTGGGTTTACTGGCAGGCCGCAACAACTTCACGGTGTATACTGCCAAGTACGGTGTAAGCTGCTGGGACTCCCAGCAGCTTCTACATTGGTGAATGAGTGATGCGCAGCCAGAATGCCCCGGAAACGGAAGCTGCGATACACTCTGGTAGATATCATAGCAGCTAATATGAAATCTCCGTTTTTGACATAAATATGAAGATGGATTATCAGGAATCATTTCAAAGTGAAAGACACATTGGATTAACCATTGGATTCACCTTCAGCAGCGTTTTTATCGTTTTAATGCCATTGAACAGAACTTTTGATCAGAACAACAGCTAAGGTGAGACTATTTCTGATTGGCTGGGCGAATATTTGATCGCACAGGGATGACACTAATACCTCTAAAATCTGTGGAATCTCAGCTTTATCTGATATCTTGTTTGTGCAGATCCGATAAGTAATAAAGTATCTCTACCGTGAGTTCTCTGCTAAGTGCATTTTTTTTCTTTTCGCTCAGGGCTCATTTAGACGCTTCTTGTGAGACTTGTGTTTTGTTTCGGTAAAAATGGTTCATATCGTCAGTTAGGTGAAAAAAATCAAAAGAAGTCATAAAATCATAAAATGTCATAAAAAACCATAAAGTAAAAAAAAAATCATGAAAATCACAAAAGAAATCATAAGAAATCATAAAAAATCATAAAAACATCATTTAAACTCGTAAAAATTACAAAAAAACAGTCAAAAGAAATTCTGAAAAAGTCATAAAAAAACCATAAAGTCACAAACAAATCATTAAAAAATCCTTAAAAAAAATCATTAAAATCACAAAAGAAATCAAATAAATAAAAATAAATTATAAAAACTAATGAAAAAATCATAAAAACCAAAGTCACAAATAAATCATAAAGAATCATTAAAAATCATTTAAAAAATCATAAGAAATAATAAAAATCATAAAAAACCATAATGTAAAAATAAAAATCTAAAAATGTCATAAAAAGTCATGAAACTCAAAAATAATCATAAAAATACATTGAGTCACAAAAAATCATAAAAAATCTTAAAAATCATAAAAAATCATAAAAAGTCATAAAAGAACAATAATGTAAAAAAAAATCATTAAAAGATCATAACTCGTAAAAAACATAGTCAAAAATAATCATAAAAATACATTAAGTCACAAAAAATCATAACAAATCATAAAAATCACAAAAAATCATAAAAATCACAAAAAATCATAAAAATCACAAAAAATCATAAAAATCACAAAATAAATCATTAAAAGATCATAAAAACTCGTAAAAAAACATAGTCACAAAAAAATCATAAAACGCCATAAAGTCACAAACTCATTAAAATGAATAATGTCAGTAGCGTGTATTACCGTGATGCCGCCAGCAGACGGCCTGAAGCCGGGGATCAGCAGAAAGGAAGGAGCCGCTCAGGTTTATAATCATTTATTTCAGTTTGTAATTTAAACGAATCATTTGTTACGACAGCAGCTCTGTGTCAGCGAGATAAATACTCAGATATTAAAGTGTTTCTGACAGTGCTCACACTCACACACCTCATCTTCATCATCATCTTCATCACCAGCATCATCATCGTCATCACCAGCATCACCATCATCATCATCATCTTCATCACCAGCATCATCATCGTCACCATCATCATCATCATCACCAGCATCATCATCTTCATCATCACCATCATCATGACCATCATCATCATCTTCATCACCAGCATCATCATCTTCATCACCAGCATCACCATCATCATCTTCATCACCAGCATCATCATCGTCACCATCATCATCACCAGCATCATCATCATCATCACCAGCATCATCATCTTCATCACCAGCATCACCATCATCATCACCATCATCATCACCAGCATCATCATCTTCATCACCAGCATCACCATCATCTTCATCATCATCTTCATCACCAGCATCATCATCGTCACCATCACCAGCATCATCATCATCATCACCATCATCACCAGCATCATCATCGTCACCAGCATCATCATCATCATCTTCATCACCAGCATCATCATCATCATCACCAGCATCACCATCATCATCATCTTCATCACCAGCATCATCATCATCATCACCATCATCATCATCACCAGCATCATCATCTTCATCACCAGCATCATCACCATCATCATCACCATCATCACCAGCATCATCATCGTCACCATCATCATCACCATCATCACCAGCATCATCGTCACCAGCATCACCATCATCATCTTCATCACCAGCATCATCATCGTCACCATCATCATCACCATCATCACCAGCATCATCGTCACCAGCATCACCATCATCATCACCAGCATCATCATCTTCATCACCAGCATCACCATCATCATCATCTTCATCACCAGCATCATCATCGTCATCACCAGCATCACCATCATCATCATCTTCATCACCAGCATCATCATCATCATCACCATCATCATCATCACCAGCATCATCATCTTCATCACCATCATCACCATCTTCATCACCAGCATCATTATCTTCATCACCAGCATCATCATCACCATCTTCATCACCAGCATCATCATCTTCATCACCATCATCATCATCTTCATCACCAGCATCATCATCGTCACCATCATCATCACCATCATCACCAGCATCATCATCTACATCACCAGCATCATCATCACCATCATCATCACCAGCATCATCATCTTCATCACCAGCATCACCATCATCATCACCAGCATCATCATCTTCATCACCAGCATCACCATCATCATCATCTTCATCCCCAGCATCATCATCTTCATCACCAGCATCATCATCACCATCTTCATCACCAGCATCATCATCTTCATCACCAGCATCATCGTCACCATCATCATCACCATCATCATCACCAGCATCATCATCGTCACCATCATCTTCATCACCAGCATCATCATCTTCATCACCAGCATCATCATCATCATCACCAGCATCATCATCTTCATCACCAGCATCATCATCGTCACCATCATCATCACCATCATCTTCATCACCAGCATCATCATCTTCATCACCAGCATCACCATCATCATCTTCATCACCAGCATCATCACCATCATCATCATCACCAGCATCATCATCTTCATCACCAGCATCATCATCGTCACCATCATCATCATCGTCACCATCATCATCATCTTCATCACCATCGTCACCATCATCATCATCCTCATCACCTTCATCACCAGCATCATCATCTTCATCACCATCATCATCACCATCACCATCATTAATATAACCATTATTATTCACATGACCCTGATATCAGTCTGGAACCATCAGAAGCCTCACAAAGCATTCTGGGTAACGTAGTCCTAGTGTGTTCACTCAGCTCCAGGGAATTATGGGTACTGTAGTCCAGAATGACTAACACACCACAGCCAGACTTGTGGGTAATGTAGTCCTTCTGTGCTGTAGATATATTCGTTGGTGGTGAAATCCTTCACTGGAGCAGGGAACTGTGGGTAATGTAGTTTCTCCTTCTGCTTATAAAACAGGAAGTGATCAGTTTCAGTTTTCCCTGCCTAATGCTGCTCAGCAACAACTGTCCACTGCAGGGGATTGTGGGAATTGTAATTTAGATGGGGAGGATTAAGGGGGTCTATGCAGAGATGGATTGTGGGTCTTGTAGTCCAAATAAACATGGTTGTTTGATTTGCAGTCAGAACCAAAGGGGGTTGTAGGCGTTGTAGTCCAAATGAGGATGGTTTGGGGGTTTTGTAGTCCAAACCAAAGGGGATGGTGGGTTTTGTAGTTCCATCAGGCGGGGGAGATAGAGTTTTGTATTCCACATAATTAGAGTTGGGGTTTTTGTAATCCGAGCAGTGAGGCATTGTGGGCATCGTAGTTCAGCAGAAAGGATGTTGTAACCAATGAAGAGTTGGACTGTGGGAGTTGTAGTCCAGACAGAAGGGTGTTTCAGTATTTGTAATCCAATATGAGGTATTGCGGACATTGTAGTTCAGACAGCAGGGGATTTGTAGTCCATATGAATGGGTTTGTAGTCCAGAGAGAGGATTGTGGGTATTGTAGTCCAATGTGTTGATTCTATAAGCCCTGAATAGACTGTGTTGAGCCCCATCGTTTTATTTACAGTCACACAAGTCTGTATGTACAACACACACACACACACACACACACGCACACACACACACGCACGCACACACACGCACACACACGCACACACACACACACACACACACACGCACACACACACACACACACACACACACACACACACACACACGCACACACACGCACACACACACACACTCACACACACACCATTTTCCCATCACATAAATAAATAGATAAATAAATAAATAGGATAATATAAATACTTTAATAACAACTGAGCTCTACAGTCCTGATTCCTGTCTGTCTGCGCCAAGAGAGAGACAGACAGGTGAGAGACAGACAGGTGAGAGACAGACAGGTGAGAGACAGACACAGGAGGAGGGAGTGACAGGTAAGGGACAGGTGAGAGACAGACAGCTCTCTCCGTCCAATCACAGCACTCGTCCTCTCGCGGACAGGACCCAGAAACGCTGCTGGCTGCCGGTGGTTTCCATGGAGACGTCAGCAGCAGCCAATCAGAGCCTCTCGCGGGCCGGGACCCAGATGTAGGGCCCGCCCTGCTCCTCGATCACTGCCTTCACCAGGTGATACACCTCCTCGAAGCTGTCGCCCTGCACCACCGCTGAGAGGGAGAGGGAGGGTGTGTGAGAGGCTGTGTGTGTGTGGGGGTGTGTGTGTGTGTCTCTGTGTGTGTGTGTGTGTGTGTCTGTGTGTCTGTGAGTGTGTGTGTTTACCAGTGAAACACTCCAGGAAGTCCTGTTCCAGCTTGATGGCTCGATCCAGAGCCTTCCTCGCCTGATCCTCCGACAGACGCTTGTTCAGATCCCTACACACACACACACACACACACACACACACACACACACACACACACACACACACACACACACACACACACACACACACACACACACACACACACACACACACACACACACACAGGTTCATTACTTAGTCTTTTCTTTAGTCTCCTGTTGTGAAGGTGTTGTGTGTGTGGGTGTGTGTGTGTGTGTGTGTGTGTCTGTGTGTGAGAGAGACTCACAGGATGTTCTCCAGAGATCTGGGTCTGATGAAGATGGCGACGGGGTGAAGCTGCGCCGCCTGAAGCCTCCGCACCGCGTTAGCCGACACGTCTAGGATGCAGTGCTTCCCCTGCACACACACACACACACACACACACACGCACACACACACACACACGCACACACACACACAATAAGAACTATCATTATTTGAATGATCAGCTGTATCTTAGTTTATGTTTGACTGTGTGTGCTGAATAGCTAATGCTCATGCTAGTTCTAATGGGGACCCTAACAAAGACCACACACACACACACACACACACACACTCACACACACACACACACACACACACACACACACACACACACACACTCACACACACACACACACACACTCACACACACACTCACACGCACACACACACGCCCCTCACTCTCAGCCCCTCACTCTAAGCCCCGCCCCTCACCTGCTCGGCCACCTGCCGGACGCTCTGCACTGACGTCCCGTACAGGTGGCTGTTGTACTGCCCCGCCTCGATGAAGCGATGTGATTGGATGTCGCGCTCCATCTGCTCCCGCGACGCCACGAAGTGATAATCCCGTCCGTCCGCCTCGTAATCCCGTCGGGGGCGGGTGGTGTCTACGGTGAGACGTGATATCACTTCCTGTTCGCTCAATAACGTTTTCAAGCAACACCGGAGGCTAGGCTAACGGGTAAGCTAATATTGATACCAACAGTTAAGCTAACAAGCTAACGAGACAGGAAGTGATTAACCCTAACCCCTCAGGAGACAGGAAGTGATGCCACACTTACGGGGAACGCAGGATCCGAACTTGTCGGGAAACTCGGAGAGAAGGTCGTCGTTAACGCGATCTTTGGTCGGACCGAGGATGATGATTGGCCGAGCGTAATCCACTAAAGAGAGAAAACTTTATTAACACTGCTCATTGTTGACAGTCCACTCAAGAGAGAAAACTTTATTAACACTGCTCATTGTTGACAGTCCACTCAAGAGAGAAAACTTTATTAACACTGCTCATCGTTGACAGTCCACTCAAGAGAGAAAACTTTATTAACACTGCTCATTGTTGACAGTCTACTAAAGAGAGAAAACTTTATTAACACTGCTCATCGTTGACAGTCTACTAAAGAGAGAAAACTTTATTAACACTGCTCATCGTTGACAGTCTACTAAAGAGAGAAAACTTTATTAACACTGCTCATCGTTGACAGTCTACTAAAGAGAGAAAACTTTATTAACACTGCTCATCGTTGACAGTCCACTCAAGAGAGAAAACTTTATTAACACTGCTCATCGTTGACAGGACTGACCTTCGATCTGAGAGACGAGCTCGTAGCTGTGGACGAAGCCTTCTCTACCTGCGGGAAGAAAACACTCAATTTTATTATTATTTATTATTATTATTGTTTATTTCTTTAGTGTTCTGAGTTACCTTTGCTCTTCATGCGGGACCACTCCTTCCTCTCCACCCTGGAGCGAACACCAGGGTTATTCCAGGAACACGGGGAACACAAATCAGAAACAAACTTTTAAAATCTGAAAATATATCAGATTTTAATCTTTCTGACGGTCCCTGAACGCATCATGTGTGACGAACGCTTCAGTCAGGAACAACCACAGAATAATGTGAGTTACCTGGAGGGGATGTTACCTGTGATGGAGGTATGTTACCTGTGATGGAGGTATGTTACCTGTGATGGAGGTATGTTACCTGTGTTGGAGGTATGTTACCTGTGATGGAGCTATGTTACCTGTGATGGAGCTATGTTACCTGTGATGGAGGTATGTTACGTGTGATGGAGGTATGTTACCTGTGATGGAGGTATGTTACCTGTGATGGAGGTATGTTACCTGTGATGGAGCTATGTTACCTGTGATGGAGGTATGTTACCTGTGATGGAGCTATGTTACCTGTGATGGAGGTATGTTACGTGTGATGGAGGTATGTTACCTGTGATGGAGGTATGTTACCTGTGATGGAGGTATGTTACCTGTGATGGAGGTATGTTACCTGTGTTGGAGGTATGTTACCTGTGATGGAGCTATGTTACCTGTGATGGAGCTATGTTACCTGTGATGGAGGTATGTTACGTGTGATGGAGGTATGTTACCTGTGATGGAGGTATGTTACCTGTGATGGAGGTATGTTACCTGTGATGGAGGTATGTTACCTGTGATGGAGGTATGTTACGTGTGATGGAGGTATGTTACCTGTGATGGAGGTATGTTACCTGTGATGGAGGTATGTTACCTGTGATGGAGGTATGTTACGTGTGATGGAGGTATGTTACGTGTGATGGAGGTATGTTACCTGTGTTGGATGTATGTTACCTGTGTTGGATGTATGTTACCTGTGATGGAGCTATGTTACCTGTGATGGAGGTATGTTACGTGTGATGGAGGTATGTTACCTGTGATGGAGGTATGTTACGTGTGATGGAGGTATGTTACCTGTGATGGAGGTATGTTACCTGTGTTGGAGGTATGTTACCTGTGATGGAGGCATGTTACCTGTGTTTGGAGGGGATGTACCCAGTCTCCTCAGGCTCCCCCCCCGGGCTCACCCTCCTGGCCTGCCACCATTCGTCGTCACTGCTGTCCGTCACGTGGACCACGTCTCCGAAGCTGAAGTCCAGCGCCTGAGACAGGACTCCACAGTCCCACTGCTTATCGTAGTCAAACAGCGCCCTGAGACACAGCACTGCCTTCAATACGCCTCTTTATTACATCAACTTAACACGGAGAGTAAGGAAATCGTGTTTGGTCGATTATTTCTATAATGCTTCTCAGCAATAAATCGTATGCCGTTGGAAAGCCTGTTTTCTGACCTTCAAATGGTGTCACAGTTGTGAGGAACACGCATCTGAGCGATGAGCAGCACGGAGTACGGGGGTTGCGCCCATGACAAATGTGAAATCTCCTGTGCCAAGTAACTAAACAGGCTTTCCAACGGTATACGATTTATAGTCAAGAAGTTTTGTTACGACAAAGAAATAATCTACCAAACACCGATTTCCTTACTTGTTAAGTTTATATTATGTATGTTATATATATGATGTGAATGTATGTGGTACCGGAGGTAGAAGCTGCGGTTGACCCTCAGACTTCCTGACGAGCTGTTCATCATCTGCTCCCTCAGGTCGTGGATCTTCGCCTCGAAGCGGCTGTACTCTGCACACAGACCATCATTAACATTATATTATGTATCTTTACATATATCTTTATGTGTGTGTCTCACCCTCTGGTCTGTACTGAGCCACGATGGTCACCGTCTGTCCGGCGTTCTTCAGAGCGGCGGCTGCCTGTTCATGAGTCGCAAACCTGAGATCCACCCCGTTCACCTGGAACAAAACAACATCTGGCTTCAGTCTGAGGAGATCCACACACTGAGGTCACTTCCTGTCTCTGTGAGGTCACTTCCTGTCTCTGTGAGGTCCTTCCTGTCTCTGTGAGGTCACTTCCTGTCTCTGTGAGGTCCCTTCCTGTCTCTGTGAGGTCCCTTCCTGTCTCTGTGAGGTCACTTCCTGTCTCTGTGAGGTCCTTTCCTGTCTCTGTGAGGTCACTTCCTGTCTCTGTGAGGTCACTTCCTGGCCGTTTCTCAATGTCGAGTAAAGCTGCTCCAGAGTAGAGATGGCAAATCCGGATCCTTTACGGACTCGGAGTCTTCTGAGTCAGTCATTGAAGAGATCCGGATCATACGAGTCCTTTGAGTCATATGAGTCAGCATCACCAAGAGCGTAGAAATCCTACCGGTGAAACCGAAAAGTTGTTGCATTTCACGAGCATATTAAACTGACGTTACATTAACCTCCGCTACACAGTGTCTTTTGCTTTAATAACAAATGTTGATCACACAAAAAAAGGGTTATTTTGCGATTTGGTGAATCTGAGTCTGCTGTTGACTCGTGCATGATGAGTCTGCCTGGATCTCTGGATCTCTGGATCTGCTACGGTTACGGCTCTGAGTCCGCACGAGTCTGCAGGAAGTTTCACTGATCCGCGTCCCCTGAGCCAAGCGATAACTTCTGGCAGCTATCCTACTTGCTAAAGGCTAGGCAGATGGACTGGGGTACGTTGTAATGTGATTTCACATGTTATAAGGAGGGTAGCGAGTGACGCAATTTATAGTTTTAATTTGTACGTCACCAGGTGTAGGACTCCAAGGACTCGGTGTAGGTGCCATAACGCTACTTGGCTCAAATTCATTATTTGTATTTGTATTATTATTATTCGTTTACGTCACCTTTATTTGTTTGTTGAGCACTTCCGGTAATTGTCACATGGGTGTGGTTTGGTTATATAAGTCACCTGTTTGATGTCGAGTGCAGATGACAGAGGGTGAGCTTGTGCTGTTACTTTTTCTGTTGACCGTTTTTGTCCACAGTTATGTTGTGTCCCGTCAATTATGTTAGTTATGTATTTGTCACGTTCATGTTTTTGTTTGTTTCACTTCCTGTTTTATTTTGTACTCCTTGTCTCATTCCAGGTCCCTTTACTTCCTTGGTTCTTGTTTCCCGCCATCGTCAGTGTCTGCCCCGCCCCTGATTGTTTCCACCTGTTCCCAGTTACCTCTTGTATATATTGTCCTGGCTCCCCTTGTCTGTTGTCAGTACGTCTTGTTCGTCATGCCAAGAAGCCAGACCCATGCAGCCATAGAGAGACCTAGAACCTTTTTGTGTTGTCCTCCATGAGAGCGTCTTTGTTTTGTGACCGTTTGTCACCTCCTCTGTAAAGAGTGTTTTGGTTTTGTGAGCCATTAAAGTTTATTTTTCTTCAAAACCTTTTTTGTCTCCGGGTTGTGCATTTGAGTTCTCATAGCAGTGAGTCACGGTTCCTAACAAGTTACTATGTTTGGATTTTGTTTATTAAATATCTTTAAAACGATATTGCTTCAACATGGACTTTCTTTCTGAAAAACGCGTCACAGTGAGAGCCAAGTTTAGCCTCTCGGCGACTCAAATGTAACTGGAGATTGAGCCGCCCACACTAAGTCAACAGAAACAATGGCTCGTGATCCCCATCAGAGACCGAAGTGGACGGAGCGGCCGGCTTCCTGAGCTTACGGATCGCTCGGACGCTTCGGACAGTTTTTCCCTCATCGATGTGGATTGGAGCCACGAGGACTCACTGATGGACACTCATTGACTGCAGCGCACAACAAGCTAAAAGCGGTAGGCACGATTATTTCCTTTGTGTATTTTGGCTGGACACAGTTTGGGAAGCGTGACCGTTTGTCCATTGGGGACTTTGGCTTTTGTTGTGTGTGTTTATTATGCCGTGAGCGGCGGAAGTTTTCGAATTGTTGGTTTTGCTGTGGCCGCACCCGCTGGGTTAAGCTTCAGTGAAATCTGTTGTGCTATTTGAAATGCTAAGGCACCACACAGATTGCATCAAATATGAGTGACACAAACGATGGAATGGAAAAAAGGACTGGAAAGCTTACGAGTAAAGCCTTGGCTTGCAAAATCAAACAACTGCAAAAAGAATGTCAGTCAGAGGTGCAGAAGATTAAAGGACGCACAGGAACTCAAACATCCAATGACAAATGAGGAAGAGATGCAAAGGATGTTGAACTCAAACTGGACAAATGAATTCATCAATATGAAAATGCAAAAACAGCTCATGAATCAGTTATTGTGTTGCTTTCCGAAGACGACCTGGAAATAAAAATAACTGGTTTCAACAAATAACAAAAATAAGATGATTTTATGGAGGATGTACAACAATGGCTCTTGGAAACAGGGAGGAGGCCCTTTCTGCAAACAGGTCATGTGACTGTCAATAAACCAATCGCTGCAAGCACGGATATTCCTCTCATTCTACCAGACAGGGCGAAGCCGATGAAAAGGAGCAATTCGAACACACTGAGGCTCAGCAGGATGTTCTCTTTCCCCCGTCAAACATGAAGGCTGCATCGTGCACACAAGATGACATACAACCTGGTGACAGCATATCAAACATTGGTAGCAGAAAAAGCAGCAAAGCTCAAGATCAAGAGTTTCCAGCACCGCATCTGCACACAGAAAAGCTGAGGCCGAAGTGGCAGCCATGAAAGTACTCCAAAAACTCCTAAAGGACAAACATGTCCTGGAAGCACAGGAGCAGGAGTTGAGGAGGACAAAGCAGGAGTTGAGGAGGACAAAGCAGGAGCTGAGGAGGACAAAGCAGGAGCTGAGGAGGACAAAGCAGGAGCTGAGGAGGACAAAGCAGGAGTTGAGGAGGACAAAGCAGGAGCTGAGGAGGACAAAGGACAAAGCAGGAGCTGAGGAGGACAAAGCAGGAGCTGAGGAGGACAAAGCAGGAGCTGAGGAGGACAAAGCAGGAGCTGAGGAGGACAAAGGAGCAAATGGAATTAGAAGGAAACATTGCTGCCACCATCGCAAAAATGAAAGTGTTAGCAGCCCCCAGGGGATCAGCTAATGGTTCTATATCATCCAACGGCATGCAGTCATATTTTGAAACGGGACAAAGGGAAATACAGTTTGTACCATTAAACAACCAATCATAACCACCACAGACAGAGCTGTCACTAACATTGATACAGCTCCCCTAACACCCGATGCAGGCATCAGGAATCTAGATGAACATGTAGCATCTCCAGATCCAGTAAAAGCAACAGTGACAGTGCAATATATTTTCAGTGATGGAAAAACAAAATGAAATAACCGCTTTATTAATCCAGCAACAGTGTCTATCATCCATGCCCAAGAAAGACATTCCAGGGTTTAATGGTGACCCACTTCAGTACCAAACATTTGTGAGATCTTTCGAATTCAATATTGAAAGCAAAAACAATAACCCCAAAGACTGCCTCTACTACCTGGAGCAATATACAACAGGACTGCCCAGAGACCTTGTACGGAGTTGCCACCATATGGCCTCAGACAGTGGATTCAGCAAGGCCAAATGGTTACTGCAACAGAACTTTGGCAATGAACATAAAATTGCTACAGCATACATGGAAAGGGCTCTGTCATGGCCATTAATAAGGGCTGAGGACACAAGGGCTCTGCAGGCATACACGGTCTACCTTAGAGGATGTTGCAATGCGATGGAAGACGTAAACTACATGTTTGAGCTCAACATTCCAGCAAACATGCCATCCATTTTAAAGAAACTTCCATATAGGCTGAGGGATTTATGGAGAACTGTAGCATGTGGCATCCAGGAAAAACACCACCAAAGAGCTGCCTTCAAGGATATTGTGGAATTCCTTGAAAGGCAAGTAAAAATTGCTACAGATCCCATATTCGGGGACATTAAAGACCCCCCTCCCGTAAGCAAAGACATAAGAAGGCCACAGCCTCATCCAAGAGGAAGCATCTTTGCAACCAACGTGGAAGTTACAGGAAATAAATATGACAGAAGCACTGTAGAGAAAGGGATTTTGTCTGCTGTGAAAAACTGCTTGTATTGTAGATGTGAACAGGTCTTGGGTCCAACTCATCCACTCCTGTACGAATGATTCTGGTAATTTGTCGTCCCAGCCAAGCTTTATCCTACACAAATCTTGCAGGATCTTTTTTGCATATTTGTAGTTCTTCCGGCGTGTGTGCGTGGACTCGTTCGACTTGTCTTGACGGCCGTATAGGCTCCATTCCCTTTCAGAAAGCCGTCAATCGGGCGCGATCCGAAACAAACCGCGTTTCACAAAATATACGATACGAATTTGCACTTTTGCCTCCGTAGCAACGGCAGTATCATTGGTCTAGTACTTCCAGGTGGCGATCTGAGGTCGGGTACCGTATCTGTGACGTGACAAAGGGTCGCTGTGACAACGTGGTGATGAGATGTGGATAACTTTCCAGATGAAGACCATCCTGATACTCGAGTTGTGGTTTTCAATAAGTGAAAAAGAAAATTCAAAGTAATCAATACCATTTTAATTTCTCAAGCATTTAAATCTGTCCCCGAACGCTTTCTAACCCACAGTGGTCCAGATCAGGATCATTTTAATAGGCCTATAATTAAATGATAAGCAAGCCTACCCCCAAAGCGTTATACTTCGGAAGTTATACAAATGAGATGAGGCCAAACGTAGCAGATCACGTGAATGTGCTTAACGTAGGTTATGGTGCTCCTATCACTGAGAAGGAAATCACGTTTTATTTCAACTGTAATTTCCTAAAAAGTCAAATGCATTTTGGTGCTGGAGGTTAGGAGGTTAGGAGGTTAGGAGGTTAGGAGGTTAGGAGCTTTGGAGCTTTGGAGCTTTGGAGGTTAGGAGGTTTGGAGCTTTGGAGGTTAGGAGGTTAGGAGGTTTGGAGGTTTGGAGGTTAGGAGCTTTGGAGCTTTGGAGGTTAGGAGGTTAGGAGGTTTGGAGCTTTGGAGGTTAGGAGCTTTGGAGGTTTGGAGGTTAGGAGGTTAGGAGGTTTGGAGCTTTGGAGGTTAGGAGGTTAGGAGGTTAGGAGCTTTGGAGGTTAGGAGCTTTGGAGGTTAGGAGGTTAGGAGGTTAGGAGGTTAGGAGGTTAGGAGGTTTGGAGGTTAGGAGGTTAGGAGGTTAGGAGGTTAGGAGCTTTGGAGGTTAGGAGCTTTGGAGGTTAGGAGGTTTGGAGGTTAGGAGCTTTGGAGGTTTGGAGTTTTGGAGGTTTGGAGCTTTGGAGCTTTGGAGCTTTGGAGCTTTGGAGCTTTGGAGCTTTGGAGGTTTGGAGGTTTGGAGCTTTGGAGCTTTGGAGGTTAGGAGCTTTGGAGCTTTGGAGGTTAGGAGGTTAGGAGCTTTGGAGGTTAGGAGCTTTGGAGGTTAGGAGGTTAGGAGCTTTGGAGGTTTGGAGCTTTGGAGCTTTGGAGGTTTGGAGGTTTGGAGCTTTGGAGGTTAGGAGCTTTGGAGGTTTGGAGGTTAGGAGCTTTGGAGGTTAGGAGGTTAGGAGGTTAGGAGGTTAGGAGGTTTGGAGCTTTGGAGGTTAGGAGGTTTGGAGGTTAGGAGGTTTGGAGGTTAGGAGGTTTGGAGCTTTGGAGGTTTGGAGCTTTGGAGCTTTGGAGCTTTGGAGGTTTGGAGCTTTGGAGCTTTGGAGCTTTGGAGCTTTGGAGGTTTGGAGGTTAGGAGCTTAGGAGGTTAGGAGGTTTGGAGGTTAGGAGGTTAGGAGCTTTGGAGCTTTGGAGGTTAGGAGGTTTGGAGGTTAGGAGGTTAGGAGCTTTGGAGCTTTGGAGGTTAGGAGCTTTGGAGGTTAGCACCAAGAAAGAGAAAGGGTAGACAGGAATCATTAGCATCTCATTTCTAACAGAAACATTCAATATGACTCAAATGGAGCACACGAACAAGAGAGGAAACAAAACTGGAGTTCAAATAAGGGATTTTATTTGCATTATCCCGGAGAGTTCTTCGGCTGCCAGGAACGAGCCCACTCCCACTCGTTGGTTCCAGGCTGCCAGGAACGAGCCCACTCCCACTCGTTGGTTACAGGCTGCCAGGAACGAGCCCACTCCCACTCGTTGGTCACAGGCTGCCAGGAACGAGCCCACTCCCACTCGTTGGTTACAGGCTGCCAGGAACGAGCCCACTCCCACTCGTTGGTTACAGGCTGCCAGGAACGAGCCCACTCCCACTCGTTGGTTCCAGGCTGCCAGGAACGAGCCCACTCCCACTCGTTGGTTACAGGCTGCCAGGAACGAGCCCACTCCCACTCGTTGGTTACAGGCTGCCAGGAACGAGCCCACTCCCACTCGTTGGTTACAGACTGCCAGGAATGAGCCCACTCCCACTCGTTGGTTACAGGCTGCCAGGAATGAGCCCACTCCCACTCGTTGGTTACAGGCTGCCAGGAATGAGCCCACTCCCACTCGTTGGTTACAGGCTGCCAGGAATGAGCCCACTCCCACTCGTTAGTTACAGGCTGCCAGGAATGAGCCCACTCCCACTCGTTGGTTACAGGCTGCCAGGAATGAGCCCACTCTCACTCGTTGGTTAGAGGCTGCCAGGAATGAGCCCACTCCCACTCGTTGGTTACAGGCTGCCAGGAATGAGCCCACTCCCACTCGAAGGTTACAGGCTGCCAGGAATGAGCCCACTCCCACTCGTGGTTACAGGCTGCAGGAATGAGCCCACTCCCACTCGTTGGTTACAGGCTGCCAGGAATGAGCCCCTCCCACTCGAAGGTTACAGGCTGCCAGGAATGAGCCCACTCCCACTCGTTGGTCACAGGCTGCCAGGAACGAGCCCACTCCCACTCGTTGGTCAGAGGCTGCCAGGAACGAGCCCACTCCCACTCGTTGGTTCCAGGCTGCCAGGAACGAGCCCACTCCCACTCGTTGGTTACAGGCTGCCAGGAACGAGCCCACTCCCACTCGTTGGTTACAGACTGCCAGGAACGAGCCCACTCCCACTCGTTGGTTACAGGCTGCCAGGAATGAGCCCACTCCCACTCGTTGGTTACAGGCTGCCAGGAATGAGCCCACTCCCACTCGTTGGTTACAGGCTGCCAGGAATGAGCCCACTCCCACTCGTTAGTTACAGGCTGCCAGGAATGAGCCCACTCCCACTCGTTGGTTACAGGCTGCCAGGAATGAGCCCACTCTCACTCGTTGGTTAGAGGCTGCCAGGAATGAGCCCACTCCCACTCGTTGGTTACAGGCTGCCAGGAATGAGCCCACTCCCACTCGAAGGTTACAGGCTGCCAGGAATGAGCCCACTCCCACTCGTTGGTTACAGGCTGCCAGGAATGAGCCCACTCCCACTCGTTGGTTACAGGCTGCCAGGAATGAGCCCACTCCCACTCGAAGGTTACAGGCTGCCAGGAATGAGCCCACTCCCACTCGTTGGTCACAGGCTGCCAGGAACGAGCCCACTCCCACTCGTTGGTTAGAGGCTGCCAGGAACGAGCCCACTCCCACTCGTTGGTTACAGGCTGCCAGGAACGAGCCCACTCCCACTCGTTGGTTAGAGGCTGCCAGGAACGAGCCCACTCCCACTCGTTTGGTTACAGGCTGCCAGGAATGAGCCCACTCCCACTCGAAGGTTACAGGCTGCCAGGAATGAGCCCACTCCCACTCGTTGGTTACAGGCTGCCAGGAATGAGCCCACTCCCACTCGTTGGTTACAGGCTGCCAGGAATGAGCCCACTCCCACTCGAAGGTTACAGGCTGCCAGGAATGAGCCCACTCCCACTCGTTGGTCCAGGCTGCCAGGAACGAGCCCACTCCCACTCGTTGGTTAGAGGCTGCCAGGAACGAGCCCACTCCACTCGTTGGTTACAGGCTGCCAGGAACGAGCCCACTCCCACTCGTTGGTTACAGGCTGCCAGGAACGAGCCCACTCCCACTCGTTGGTCACAGGCTGCCAGGAACGAGCCCACTCCCACTCGTTGGTCCAGGCTGCCAGGAACGAGCCCACTCCCACTCGTTGGTCACAGGCTGCCAGGAACGAGCCCACTCCCACTCGTTGGTCAGAGGCTGCCAGGAACGAGCCACTCCCACTCGTGGTTACAGGCTGCCAGGAACGAGCCCACTCCCACTCGTTGGTTACAGGCTGCCAGGAACGAGCCCACTCCCACTCGTTGGTTACAGACTGCCAGGAACGAGCCCACTCCCACTCGTTGGTAGAGGCTGCCAGGAACGAGCCCACTCCCACTCGTTGGTCAGAGGCTGCCAGGAACGAGCCACTCCCACTCGTTGGTCACAGGCTGCCAGGAACGAGCCCACTCCCACTCGTTGGTCACAGCTGCCAGGACGAGCCCCACTCCCACTCGTTGGTCACAGGCTGCCAGGAACGAGCCCTCCCACTCGTTGGTCAGAGGCTGCCAGGAACGAGCCCACTCCCACTCGTTGGTCACAGGCTGCCAGGAACGAGCCCACTCCCACTCGTTGGTCACAGGCTGCCAGGAACGAGCCCACTCCCACTCGTTGGTCACAGGCTGCCAGGAACGAGCCCACTCCCACTCGTTGGTCACAGGCTGCCAGGAACGAGCCCACTCCCACTCGTTGGTCACAGGCTGCCAGGAACGAGCCCACTCCCACTCGTTGGTCACAGGCTGCCAGGAACGAGCCCACTCCCACTCGTTGGTCACAGGCTGCCAGGAACGAGCCCACTCCCACTCGTTGGTTACAGGCTGCCAGGAACGAGCCCACTCCCACTCGTTGGTTACAGGCTGCCAGGAACGAGCCCACTCCCACTCGTTGGTTACAGGCTGCCAGGAACGCCCACTCCCACTCGTTGGTTACAGGCTGCCAGGAACGAGCCCACTCCACTCGTTGGTCACAGGCTGCCAGGAACGAGGCCCACTCCCACTCGTTGGTCACAGGCTGCCAGGAACGAGCCCACTCCCACTCGAAGGTTACAGGCTGCCAGGAACGAGCCCACTCCCACTCGTTGGTTACAGGCTGCCAGGAACGAGCCCACTCCCACTCGAAGGTTACAGGCTGCCAGGAACGAGCCCACTCCCACTCGAAGGTTACAGGCTGCCAGGAACGAGCCCACTCCCACTCATTGGTTACAGGCTGCCAGGAACGAGCCCACTCCCACTCGAAGGTTACAGGCTGCCAGGAACGAGCCCACTCCCACTCGAAGGTTACAGGCTGCCAGGAACGAGCCCACTCCCACTCGTTGGTTACAGGCTGCCAGGAACGAGCCCACTCCCACTCGTTGGTTACAGGCTGCCAGGAACGAGCCCACTCCCACTCGTTGGTTACAGGCTGCCAGGAATGAGCCCACTCCCACTCGTTGGTTACAGGCTGCCAGGAATGAGCCCACTCCCACTCGTAACCCTAACTTCCTAACCCTACTTCCTAACCCTACTTCCTAACCCTACTTCCTAACCCTACTTCCTAACCCTACTTCAGCTGATTCAGAATCACAGCAGGGAAATGTGTGAGAGGACTGGTGGTAGATTGGGATGTCATGCGTTTGTTCTCCAGCATGGGGCTACATCAGATGACATGAAGCCAAGTAACTGGACAGCGCTCCCCACTCCACCATCATCTCTGCTTCTCCTATCAGAGAAGAAATCCTCTCTAGTTTCGGAAAGACCAAACGCATATTCAATATTTAGCAAACAATTGTGCTGGAAGTTTGTAATCATAAAGCACCCTATGCATTACTTTGATCCCTGTCTAACCTTTCTCTCTCTCTTATTACACTCCTGATGGGGAAAGCTTCCAGGCGAGTGTGGAGCAATCTGTGAACATCAAAGCAGGTTCCACATACAGTGTTAGTCATATTAGAAATAAAATAAATACAACTATGAACACTGAAGTAGCAACCAGACGTGCACGATGAAAAGTGACGACGCTGTTATCACTGGTCAAACGTTACTATCATTGAAATGGAGCCAAGCTGCTCTCAGTCCTAAAATGGGATGCTTGTTTGAAAGGCTGTACCACTGCTGAGCCTGAGATGACCAAAGAAAATACTGCACTGCTGCTTCCTTTACTGCTGCTTCCTTTACTGCACTGCAGCTTCCTTTACTGCACTGCTGCTTCCTTTACTGCTGCTTCCTTTACTGCACTGCTGCTTCCTTTACTGCACTGCAGCTTCCTTTACTGCACTGCTGCTTCCTTTACTGCTGCTTCCTTTACTGCACTGCTGCTTCCTTTACTGCTGCTTCCTTTACTGCTGCTTGCTGCTTCCTTTACTGCTGCTTCCTTTACTGCACTGCAGCTTCCTTTACTGCTGCTTCCTTTACTGCACTGCTGCTTCCTTTACTGCACTGCTGCTTCCTTTACTGCTGCTTCCTTTACTGCACTGCTGCTTCCTTTACTGCTGCTTCCTTTACTGCAGCTTCCTTTACTGCACTGCTGCTTCCTTTACTGCACTGCTGCTTCCTTTACTGCTGCTTCCTTTACTGCACTGCAGCTTCCTTTACTGCACTGCTGCTTCCTTTACTGCACTGCTGCTTCCTTTACTGCAGCTTCCTTTACTGCACTGCTGCTTCCTTTACTGCACGCTGCTTCCTTTATGCCTAGCATTCTGACCCCACCTCATCAACTAGACTGTATGTATTTGAGTCTAATTGGACAATCAAAGCCCTTTGGATTTCTGGATAATGTATCAGTTATAAGTAGTCACAATATAGCGTTGGTACCTCACTGAAGAAGCATCAATCACTGCGTTTACATGCACTTTGCTAAAGTACACGTAGATAGATTTATTAGAATACCAACTCATGCAAATGTTATAATCAGTCAAAATACTTAATACTGTTAACATACCTGACTTTTTCTTTTTGCGTCTAGGACCAAGTACTGTGTCCTCACGGACCTGTCCTGACAGCTGTGTCCCTCACGGACCCTGTCCTGACAGCTGTGTCCCTCACGGACCCTGTCCTGACAGCTGGTCGCCTCACGGACCCTGTCCTGACAGCTGTGTCCCTCACGGACCCTGTCCTGACAGCTGTGTCCCTCACGGACCCTGTCCTGACAGCTGCGTCCCTCACGGACCCTGTCCTGACAGCTGCGTCCCTCACGGACCCTGTCCTGACAGCTGTGTCCCTCACGGACCCTGTCCTGACAGCTGTGTCCCTCACGGACCCTGTCCTGACAGCTGTGGGTTGAAGAAGAAATATATTATAATAGTTTGATAAATGTGAACATGTTGTGCTGTAACGTTAAATGAACTTTGATTCAGTTTACTCCCGTATGTTCATTATGGGACCGTGTCGTATCTAAATGCAGTTCTCGAGTATAAAGTTGAAATATGCTGCATCACGTTGTTGCATGAGTTGCTTCGAAGTGTGCCCCATGGTCAGGGATTGCTTTAGGTAGAGCATCATTTGGATGTAATCGACCCACTGCCCAACGCTACGATGTGAGACCCTTTCTGTGTGCAAACCAAATGACAGGTATCAAATGTATGGAAGCTGTTGCTTTGCATTTTGGGGGAAAAAGGTAAAACCATATAGTAACCTCATGCTGTCAGTTCAGGGTGAGAGACTACCTAGAGTACCTAAGTGTGAGGCCCTAGAGGGGGGGTACTGTAAGGCCCTAGAGGGGGGGGTAGTGTAAGGCCCTAGAGGGGGGGTAGTGTAAGGCCCTAGAGGGGGGGTACTGTAAGGCCCTAGAGGGGGGGTAGTGTAAGGCCCTAGAGGGGGGGTAGTGTAAGGCCCTAGGGGGGGGGTAGTGTAAGGCTCTAGAGGGGGGGGACTGTAAGGCCAGGGGGGGGGGTAGTGTAAGGCCCTAGAGGGGGGGTAGTGTAAGTCCCTAGAGGGGGGGTACTGTAAGGCCCTAGAGGGGGGGTAGTGTAAGGCCCTAGAGGGGGGGGTAGTGTAAGGCCCTAGAGGGGGGGTACTGTAAGGCCCTAGAGGGGGGGGTAGTGTAAGTAGCCCTAGAGGGGGGGGGACTGTAAGGCCCTAGAGGGGGGGGTATGTAAAGGCCCTAGAGGGGGGGGTAGTGTAAGTCCCTAGAGGGGGGGTAGTGTAAGGCCCTAGAGGGGGGGGTACTGTAAGGGCCCTAGAGGGGGGGTAGTGTAAGGCCCTAGAGGGGGGGGTAGTGTAAGGCCCTAGAGGGGGGGGGACTGTAAGGCCCTAGAGGGGGGGGTAGTGTAAGGCCCTAGAGGGGGGGTACTGTAAGGCCCTAGAGGGGGGGGGTAGTGTAAGGCCCTAGAGGGGGGGGGTACTGTAAGGCCCTAGAGGGGGGGTACTGTAAGGCCCTAGAGGGGGGGGTAGTGTAAGGCCCTAGAGGGGGGGGTAGTGTAAGGCTCTAGAGGGGGGGACTGTAAGGCCCTACAGGGGGGGGTAGTGTAAGGCTCTAGAGGGGGGGGACTGTAAGGCCCTAGAGGGGGGGTAGTGTAAGGCCCTAGAGGGGGGGGTAGTGTAGGCTCTAGAGGGGGGGGACTGTAAGGCCCTAGAGGGGGGGGTAGTGTAAGGCTGTAGAGGGGGGGGACTGTAAGGCCCTAGAGGGGGGGGTAGTGTAAGGCCCTAGGGGGGGGTAATGTAAGGCCCTAGAGGGGGGGGTACTGTAAGGCCCTAGAGGAGGGGGTAGTGTACGGCCCTAGAGGGGGGTACTGTAAGGCCCTAGAGGGGGGGGGTACTGTAAGGCCCTAGAGGGGGGGTACTGTAAGGCCCTAGAGGGGGGGGTACTGTAAGGCCCTAGAGGGGGGGGTACTGTAAGGCCCTAGAGGGGGGGGTAGTGTAAGGCCCTAGAGGGGGGGACTGTAAGGCCCTAGAGGGGGGGGTAGTGTAAGGCCCTAGAGGGGGGGGTAGTGTAAGTCCCTAGAGGGGGGGTAGTGTAAGGCCGTAGTGTAAGGCCCGAGGGGGGGGTAGTGTAAGTCCCTAGAGGGGGGGGTAGTGTAAGGCCCTAGAGGGGGGGTAGTGTAAGGCCCTAGAGGGGGGGGTACTGTAAGGCCCTAGAGGGGGGGGTAGTGTAAGGCCCTAGAGGGGGGGGGACTGTAAGGCCCTAGAGGGGGGGGTAGTGTAAGGCCCTAGAGGGGGGGTACTGTAAGGCCCTAGAGGGGGGGGTAGTGTAAGGCCCTAGAGGGGGGGGGTACTGTAAGGCCCTAGAGGGGGGGTACTGTAAGGCCCTAGAGGGGGGGGTAGTGTAAGGCCCTAGAGGGGGGGGTAGTGTAAGGCTCTAGAGGGGGGGGACTGTAAGGCCCTACAGGGGGGGTAGTGTAAGGCTCTAGGGGGGGGGACTGTAAGGCCCTAGAGGGGGGGTAGTGTAAGGCCCTAGAGGGGGGGGTAGTGTAAGGCTCTAGAGGGGGGGGACTGTAAGGCCCTAGAGGGGGGGGTAGTGTAAGGCTGTAGAGGGGGGGGACTGTAAGGCCCTAGGGGGGGGTAGTGTAAGGCCCTAGAGGGGGGGTAGTGTAAGGCCCTAGAGGGGGGGGTAATGTAAGGTAGGGTACGTCCCTAGAGGGGGGTAGTGTACGCCCTAGAGGGGGGGTACTGTAAGGCCCTATTAGGGGGGTACTGTAAGGCCCTAGAGGGGGGGGTACTGTAAGGCCCTAGAGGGGGGGGTACTGTAAGGCCCTAGAGGGGGGGTACTGTAAGGCCCTAGCCAGCATGTTGATGTTTTTGTTTCTCTCATTCCAGTTCCCTGCCCTTGATTGAACTCCACCTGTGCCCCATCCCTAATTAGCCTCACCTGTGCCCCATCCCTAATTAGCCTCACCTGTGCCCCATCCCTAATTAGCCTCACCTGCTTCCCATCCCTAATTAGCCTCACCTGTGCCCCATCCCTAATTAGCCTCACCTGCTTCCCATCCCTAATTAGCCTCACCTGCTTCCCATCCCTAATTAGCCTCACCTGCTTCCCATCCCTAATTAGCCTCACCTGTGCCCCATCCCTAATTAGCCTCACCTGTGCCCCATCCCTAATTAGCCTCACCTGTGCCCCATCCCTAATTAGCCTCACCTGCTTCCCATCCCTAATTAGCCTCACCTGTGCCCCATCCCTAATTAGCCTCACCGTGCCCCATCCCTAATTAGCCTCACCTGTGCCCCATCCCTAATTAGCCTCACCTGTGCCCCATCCCTAATTAGCCTCACCTGCTTCCATCCCTAATTAGCCTCACCTGTGCCCCATCCCTAATTAGCCTCACCTGTGCCCCATCCCTAATTAGCCTCACCTGCTTCCCATCCCTAATTAGCCTCACCTGTGCCCCATCCCTAATTAGCCTCACCTGCTGCCCCATCCCTAATTAGCCTCACCTGCTTCCCATCCCTAATTAGCCTCACCTGTGCCCCATCCCTAATTAGCCTCACCTGTGCCCCATCCCTAATTAGCCTCACCTGCTTCCCATCCCTAATTAGCCTCACCTGTGCCCCATCCCTAATTAGCCTCACCTGTGCCTCATTATCATCTCTCCCTCTGTCTACTTGGTCTGCATCCACATTCCCTTCAGTGCCAGTTCATCTTTGTTATTCCTAGTATCTTGATTCCACGTGTCCTGACCCGGCTTCGTGTCCTGACCCAGCTTCGTGTCCTGACCCAGCTTCGTGTCCTGACCCGGCTTCGTATCCTGACCTTTGTGTCCTGACCCGGCTTCGTGTCCTGACCCGGCTTCGTGTCCTGACCTTTGTGTCCTGACCCGGCTTCGTGTCCTGACCCGGCTTCGTGTCCTGACCCGGCTTCGTGTCCTGACCTTTGTGTCCTGACCCAGCTTCGTGTCCTGACCTTCGTCTCCTGACCCGGCTTCGTGTCCTGACCCAGCTTCGTGTCCTGACCCGGCTTCGTGTCCTGACCCGGCTTCGTGTCCTGACCCGGCTTCGTGTCCTGACCTTCGTGTCCTGACCCGGCTTCGTGTCCTGACCCGCTTCGTGTCCTGACCCGGCTTCGTGTCCTGACCCGTGTCCTGACCCGGCTTCGTGTCCTGACCCGGCTTCGTGTCCTGACCCGGCTTCGTGTCCTGACCCGGCTTCGTGTCCTGACCCGGTCCCTGCCTAATCCTCCTCTGTTTTGGTAGCCTTACTGACTGATCTCCCGTGTACCGAACCTTGGCTATAAAGACCCTTTTTGCACCCTAAGCCTCTGTCTCTGAGTCGTGCTATTGAGTCCTCTACTGGTGTTCATTCAGTCGTTACACTGAGGACATTCCCAAGTATCCCATTTTCCTTTCATATTTATGAAGTTGTAGGTGAAATTGTTATTTAGATTAAGCTATTGTTGTTATTATTATTTACCTATTGGAACAATCATTATTCCCAAAAATAACTTCTAGCATTCACTGATAGGCAGTCACATGTTTCAGCACTTGTTAAGAGAAGTCCAATTAGGTGTTTTTAGATATTGTAGAAGCATGACTTGTCAACAAGTTACCTACAATATTTTAAGGAAAATATCGGAAAACACTCTTGACTTTTATAAATATAAAAGCTGCAAATCTCAGAGAACAAATGTCACTGTGTGTGCTCTGCATGTGTGACCATTAAAGAGGGTTTCATCCCTCGCATTCTATCTATCTATTTTATTACCTGGCCCCTCCGTGGCGGTAGCCTGTCTCACATCATCCTGCTGGGGCTGCTCCTCCTGCCCCACCTCTTTGGTGGTACTGCTTCACGGGGGGGGGTCTCAGCACCTCCACCTGCACGTGCTTGTCTCCGGCACCTGGCTCTCTGTGGTCCCTGCCTCCTGCCCCACCTCTTTGGTGGTACACTGCTTCAAGGGGGGACCTTCAGCACCTCCACCTGCACGGTGCTTGTCTCCGGCACCTGGCTCTCTTGGTCCCTGCCTCCTGCCCCACCTCTGGTGGTACACTGCTTCACGGGGGGGCCTTCAGCACCTCCACCTGCACGGTGCTTTTCTCCGGCACCTGGCTCTCTGTTTTCCCTCCCTCCTGCCCCACCTCTTTGGTGGTACACTGCTTCACGGGGGGGGCCTTCAGCACCTCCACCTGCACGTGCTTGTCTCCGGCACCTGGCTCTCTTTGGTCCCTGCCTCCTGCCCCACCTCTGTGATGGTGCACTGCTTCACGGGGGGGGCCTTCAGCACCCCACCTGCACGGTGCTTGTCTCCGGCACCTGGCTCTCTGTGGTCCCTGCCTCCTGCCAGTTGTTTGTTGGTTCCGATGGGTCACAGGGTGTGAGGTTCAGCGTGACTCTCTCTTCATCAGGATCTTCCGCAACCCCCTGGCCAGTGGAGTCCTGTGTCCAACCTGTACAAGTTAAACAAATGTTGGTCTTGACTTGCTTAAGACAAAGAGGTTAACTCATATATCTAGAAATAAGAAATACAGCGTGCTTAAGGTATGTTTCCAGACAGGGTCAAAAATATACTCGTCATGTCATAGGACTGTGTGCAGTCAAAGTTAATAGCAGAGTAATAGTGGTATTTCTCCAGTCAACCATTGATGGTTTTGTTTTGCGATATTATTCTTCCGATTTGTCTACATTCCATGTGATGTGACATGTCAATTGTCGGTAGACAACATATAGACGTGTGCATGTATGTTCCCTTACATTATTTACATCCACACATTTTGTTCAGAATTTATGAGAGTGACGCAAACGTGTTTTGCATAAGTGCAATCAAATAAGTAGCAAGTCGCTTTGGATAAAAACGTCTGCTAAATGTAATATAAAGGGCACTCTGGATGCTGGATAACTGCTTTTGTTTACAACCCGAGAAACATGACCTTAATACAGAACTGCCAAACTGAATATGTGGTCAACTGGGATCGTCTTCATGTATTGTGCTCTTACCATTAACCTCAAAACATTTCTCCCTTTTGGGCGTTGATAAAGGAAACAGTTTAGGAACGGTTTGCTAAAAGGAAATAGGGATGGCTCAACCCTAAACTACATTCAGTCATCAACCCTGACTACCGTGACATTAACAACTCTAGAACTTTCTATTTGTATACAATGAATGCACAATACCCCAAATGGTTTTTCAAAGTCAAGTAAACTTGGCTACCTATTTCCTGAAAATAACAGTTAAATGTCCACACGTCCGCTCTGCAGAGCAGGCCATGTCTCATTAGGCTACATACTCATGTTTACAGTCAAACGTTCTCCATATCCCCAAATCTTTTGCAATTACTTTCAACTGCTGTAATACTTTGCAGCTAAAATAGTGACAGTTAACAGGTAGAAAGGATGTGTGTTAGTTGTCTCACAAAAATATAGTTTGCCAAACCCAAATAAATGGCTCGAATGACTGCTTTCTGGCTGTCTCAAAGGATAAATACTGGATCAAGTTGTCAAAGATGGATGGATTGAAACAGTCGCTGTAAGTTGTTGTAACTTAACTGACTTTATTAAATGAGTTGAAACTCATTCCATATAACTGTGTTGGTTATAAGGAAATGTTAAGCTCTCCAACGTTTATACTGTCAGGGAGGTGAGGAGGTGTTGGCTGAACATACGTGTTAGGGGTGAACCATCCCTAGAAGAGTTTAGCATTGATACAAACATGTTGTGTAACAATACTGTGAACTGTGAAGATACAGTGCAAGCATCTCACCTTCACAAAGGTACTCGTAAAAAGTGCCTTATCAAGGTAGTCCTGGGCATAGGCGGGCAGTGTGCAGCGAGGGGTAGTATTTCACACTGTCTTTCCTTCTTCCTGGTCTCCTTGCCAGGAAGCAGCATGGAGTTTCTCAAGCTGTAATGACAACAGAATATATTTACTGTTTAAAGAAATGGAAAGGCAACATCAACAACTCAGCATATGAATTATTGAGAAAGTATAACATTACTGATGACAGCATCTAGTTTCATTCATTCATAAACCTAGATGCTGAGTTTAGCTTTTGCAGAACCATGTATTTACCAGGAAGGGTTACGCAGCAGAAGCAGACACATATTTTATAGACAAACACAAAATACAAATAAATCAGTATCCTGAGTCCCAGCTCAAACCCTGATAATCGTAAAGTTAAAGTACAATAGAAGTTTGACATTTGTAGCATATGTAAGGCCATTAGTCAGATACGAATGTGTGACCACTCAACAATGAACAGCTAACACTTACAATGAGTATTGCATAATTAAATATCTAACACAATCCAAGCATAGCTTGCCACGGTTGAAATTGCGTGCTCCGATGTGAAACCTTCCCGTACGTTGTGGCTGCAGTCGTAGGAGTAATATAGAGTAGTAACATACAATGATGTAGTCTTATTAAGGTCTAAAGGTGTGTACATAAGCAAGAATGGAACTGCGTGGAAGTGAAGGAAGTGCTCCGTTTATTTAAATGTGAAAGTTAAGATAAGAGTAGTTTTAAAATTGAAAGAAAAGAGAATATTAAATAATACCTTTGCAATAATATCTATATTTGAAGTTGATATCAAAGTGTATTTTGGTTTCTAAGATACAAACATCATTCAGAAATAAATATAAAAACAACATTCAACTTTATCCTGGCCCAATATATCGGCAAACAGTCGGGGGTCCGTCTGTGTCAGTTCTTGGGGGTCAGCTTGGTGTGTCCCGGCCTTAACAAACAGTCGGGGTCCGTCTGTGTCAGTTCTTGGGGTCAGCTTGGTGTGTCCGGCCTTAACAAACAGTCGGGGGTCCGTCTGTGTCAGTTCTTTGGGGTCAGCTTGGTGTGTCCGGGCCTTAACATACAGTCGGGGGTCCGTCTGTGTCAGTTCTTTGGGGTCAGCTTGGTGTGTCCGGGCCTTAACATACAGTCGGGGGTCCGTCTGTGTCAGTTCTTTGGGTCAGCTTGGTGTGTCCGGGCCTTAACAAACAGTCGGGGGTCCGTCTGTGTCAGTTCTTGGGGTCAGCTTGGTGTGTCCGGGCCTTAACAAACAGTCGGGGGTCCGTCTGTGTCAGTTCTTGGGGGTCAGCTTGGTGTGTCCGGGCCTTAACAACAGTCGGGGGTCCGTCTGTGTCAGTTCTTTGGGGTCAGCTTGGTGTGTCCGGCCTTAACAAACAGTCGGGGGTCCGTCTGTGTCAGTTCTTGGGGTCAGCTTGGTGTGTCCGGGCCTTAACAAACAGTCGGGGGTCCGTCTGTGTCAGTTCTTGGGGTCAGCTTGGTGTGTCCGGGCCTTAACAAACAGTCGGGGGTCCGTCTGTGTCAGTTCTTTGGGTCAGCTTGGTGTGTCCGGGCCTTAACAACAGTCGGGGGTCCGTCTGTGTCAGTTCTTTGGGGTCAGCTTGGTGTGTCCGGGCCTTAACAAACAGTCGGGGGTCCGTCTGTGTCAGTTCTTGGGGGTCAGCTTGGTGTGTCCGGGCCTTAACAAACAGTCGGGGGTCCGTCTGTGTCAGTTCTTTGGGGTCAGCTTGGTGTGTCCGGGCCTTAACAAACAGTCGGGGGTCCGTCTGTGTCAGTTCTTGGGGGTCAGCTTGGTGTGTCCGGGCCTTAACAAACAGTACAAAGTGTACAGACCAAGACAATGGCTTCATCCTTGATGGACGCAATGTTGTGGTTCTTCTTCCGCCCAGACACCCAATCCTCTCGCTTCTCGTCGAACCTCTTGAGCTTCTTCTCAAGGCGCTGCTCCTTAAAGTGCTTGTGACACCATCCCACCTACTGTTGTGCAATGCAATGTTGGGCTACTAGTCATCTCGAACCATCAGTTTAAAAATGAATTTGCGATACCGTATTGATAAATATCAATAATTTCGAATATCGCGGGAAAAGTCCTTCACTCAGTTTCCTTTTTCGGGACGAAGGCGGAAGTGCGTCACAAAGGGCCATATTGATTCTGCTCCCATTGAGCCAGACAGGGACAGAAGGGATTTGTCACGCGTAGAGATGGTTCGACGATGCGTTGTGTCTGGCTGTTCCAATACAGCAAATGAGGAACTTAACATCAGCATACATCGCTTTCCAACGGATGTCAAGCGTCAGCGCACATGGGAGAAAAACGTGCCGAACACAAGGGCTGGCTGGTCTGTGATGAACCCCACATCGACCTACATATGCAGCGCCCACTTTCTGGCCGAGAATTTCGAGGAAAGGCCTTTGTTGATGGCTGAAACTGGGATTGATTTTTCGCGAAGACGGATTCTGAAGCCGTCAGCAGTGCCTACTCTCTTTCCCACGCCTTCCCAAATCCGTAAAGCCCCCAAAGACTTCCCCAACCCCCCAGCTAAACGCCCCCGAAGTGCCTACTTCGAGCAACAAGAGAAAACTCAGGTAAGAACAACAACCTTTAAACGTGATGTTTTTTTAGGATACTGTGTGTGTGTGTGTGTGTGTGTGTGTGTGTGTGTGTGTGTGTGTGTGTGGAGTGTGTGTGTGTGTGTGTGTGTGTGAGTGAAAGAGGGGTTGTCGTCTCCACTGTCCGACTCTGAGTTAATTTCATCCGATTCAGAGGCATATGGTTCGAATCTGTAGGGCATATAGTCAATATCGTCTACGAGGCTATCACTGTCAGATGCTTCATCCTCATATGAGCTCTCAGACACATTCAAAATTAAACTACAATCGCAGTCGGAGCTTGCTGCTGTGTGCGCCATCGTTTGTTTGCATACAGATACTGGACTCCGGAAGCGTTCGTGTTCCCTCTGTGACGCGGCACACCTTTTCGCGGGAGTTTAAGAATCCCAGAGCAGACCCAGAGAAGATCCAGAATATGGTCACATTGAAGGGCAGATTAACGGTTATCAAAGTACACATTTTCAAAAATCACTTCAGTAACGGTTTCAAGGGGACATTATTTACTGAAATTAATGGTTTGGATGATGGGGGAAAACCGTGTCACAAGCACTTTAAGGCAATGTGCACAGATCTTCTGAGCACAAAATAAAATGCTCTGACAGAAGGGACATGTCTTTTTGTAGACCCACCTGGCATGATGAACACGGGATTACAGCAGACAGACTGACAAACACAGGGAAGTAGAGAAGTACACAGAATAGATAGAAGGGTGAATAAAGAAATAGATGATAGATATAAGAGAGATAGATAGGTTGAGTTTGGCTCTTAAAAGTGCCGTTGGTGTTATGATTGTGTAGGTGTGGATCAGTGTATGGGTGTGTGCTGTGGGTACAGGAGCTGCAGGAGAGAACAGAACAAGTGAATTATGGAGTGAAACTAGCTTTTTTAAAGGGGACCTATCATGCAAAATGCACTTTGTGATGTCTTTTATACATATGTGTCCCCGGTGTTCCAGGGAACTCACCAAGTGTCAGAAAACACAACCCTCTCTCTTTTCCTCCATACCCAAATCTCTAAAAACGGGGCTGCAACGGATTTGATACGGGTGGATTTTTTATTTGCACCTTTTTGACGTAATGTAGGTGCACTCCGCCTGATTGGTCAACTCTCCACCAATCAGGGGAATGAGAGGTTGGGCCATGTTGACTCTCCACTCGTAATCACAGCAAGCATGATAACATGACGCTCGTGCCGGGGCCGTGTCACGCCCCCCTCTTCCGCATGGGGGCGTGGTCAGCTGAATCAGACCTTGCAAAGACAGAGCTGGAGTGAGGCAAAATGAGGCATGGCTAAAATGCATGATCTGTTTCGTATTTTGAAAATTAAAACGTATTAATATACCTTATATATATATATACCTTATATATTATTTAAATATAGCATGATAGGTCCCCTTTAAATGCACATTGTGACGGTTTAACTACTTCAGACAGACTGAGTGAGTTCATTTACGTGTTTCCTGTTTCATACGCGTCAAAGGCGCGTAACATGCACATGGACGCGCACATGGACACTGCCCCCCCCCAAACATGTCCGCTCGGCAGCGTTAGTACTATGTCATGTGTCAAACAAAAGCGATTAAGATAACGTATAACTCACACTTTAACACCGACGTATGCAGCCGTCATTAAGACAAATCGTGTTTCCCACCCCACTGATGAGCCGATATAAATGTAGCTAAACTAGTTCACGCTTATGTTGAACGTGAGCTAGCTAGCTAGCCGCCCGACTTAGAACAGTTGCTCTTATGTATGATGAACCATGCGAGTAAGGCTAAAAAAAGCCCCAATCATTAAATCTAAGCAAAACATGCATCAGACTTTAGTGATGCAACTTACCTTGTCAGAGGATGGATCGCAGTGACGGTGGTAGCGGTCTTTGGCCAATAGGTGGTGCTCTGAATGATGTCATTTCCTGTACCGATTATACAATAAAATATTAATATATTTCCTATATTTTGACACGATAACTCTTTAATACCCGAAGTAGCCTACAGACAAAAACTAAAAAGGCTAAATTGCCTTATAAAAGCAGAAAAGTTGAAACATCTAGCATGATAATAATAAAAAAAGACTAACGATATCTTAAACCAGGCATCCTCAAAGTCCGGACTCCGGTCCGGATCCAGACCGAACCCCAACTGTCTCTGGACTCTGAGCAAATTATACTTTTCATATGTATTATCTGTATTATCTGTATTATCTGTATTATCTGTGTTATCTGCGAGACATCGTTCCACTGTCTGTGTGTGTCTGTCAACGCATCGGTCCAATCACATTCAGCATCCCGTCAGCGTTTTTGTCCCCCACCAACAGTCTGCGAATCAGAGGCAGAGTAGGGCGGGTCTTCGCGGAATGCGGGTGGGGAAAAATGCGTGTCTCGTCTCTCCCCAGCTGCCACCCCAGTTGGCAGCTTTGTTTTGAAAGAAAAGTTGTGGCTCATCGGACATTTATGAGAGAAAGTCTCTAATGTCCGAGTGCAAGTGAATGCAGCACAAGACCCACGTATTGTAACCCCTCCCCCGGCCCTGGCGCGAGCGTGGAAATATGATTGGCGGCGATTTAATTTGAACGGGACGGTGCAAAACGAGAAGCATTCGGACCCAAGTACTGAAGGAATGAGGTATTTGCGGTCTACAATAACAGAGAAGAGACTGTCAAGTTTGGCTGTACTCAGCATTGAATCAAAACGCACTAAAGCTGTTGATCTTAATAAGTTTGTGAGGCGTTTCGCTGAACAAAATGGTAATCGCCGCATTCAGCTGTAATAGACATGTCAACTTGATGCTCTGCTCACGGATGAGCATACAAAACTGTTAAGATGATGACCTTACGTGTGTAAATATATTTTTTTCTCTGTGGGGGTCTGCCCCCAAAAAACAGTTTTAAAGGGGACCTATCATGCTATATTTAAATAATATATAAGGTATATATATATATATATATATATATATATATAAGGTATATTAATACGTTTTAATTTTCAAAATACGAAACAGATCATGCATTTTAGCCATGCCTCATTTTGCCTCACTCCAGCTCTGTCTTTGCAAGGTCTGATTCAGCTGACCACGCCCCCATGCGGAAGAGGGGGGCGTGACACGGCCCCGGCACGAGCGTCATGTTATCATGCTTGCTGTGATTACGAGTGGAGAGTCAACATGGCCCAACCTCTCATTCCCCTGATTGGTGGAGAGTTGACCAATCAAGCGGAGTGCACCTACATTACGTCAAAAAGGTGCAAATAAAAAATCCCCGTATCAAATCCGTTGCAGCCCCGTTTTTAGAGATTTGGGTATGGAGGAAAAGAGAGAGGGTTGTGTTTTCTGACACTTGGTGAGTTCCCTGGAACACCGGGGACACATATGTATGAAAGACATCACAAAGTGCATTTTGCATGATAGGTCCCCTTTAAGTCCTGAGAAAGTCAAATAAGACGGTGTGTAAAACTACACTGCCCAGCCAAAAAAAGTAACCACTTTGATTTAACTAGGCCAGTAGGTAAGGACATTCCACTGGATAATAACTGAAGTATAAAAGAATGCATGACTGAAGTGTTTGAAGGCAAACAAAAAGAGGAAATAACAGGTCAAATCAAGCAAAGCCCCCTCAGATTCCACAGCAACCAGAAGAACATAAATACTGGCTGGTGATTTGATTAATCAGCTTTGTGATGGAATACAAAATGCATAGTGCATTTCCTTAGCTGTGGATGAGTCCACTGACACCACTGACAATGCTCAGTTGCTGGTGTTTGTGAGTTTTTATGATGAGGCAAAGGGGGAGTTTGTTGAAGATGTGTTGGGCCTGACGAACCTCAGTGGACACACAAGGGGGAAGACATTTATAAAGCAATAATGGGACTGCTGAATGAAAGAGGGTGCAGCTGCCTTTATTCATAACTGTGCAGCTCTTACACTGCGACTCTGAGGGATCAAGCACAGACACAATAACAATGAAAACTGCTGCATACAGATTATTTTTGTTTTTGCAACCTCGTGTTAAGAATCTTGTTGCAATTGTTTGAATGACCGTAATAAACGGTCCTTTGTCTTATTGAAAAATGTCTTTGGACCTTTAAGATTTGTATTTGAGTACCCCTGTCTTAAACCTTAATAAATAAATTTAACCGACAATAACAATTTAACATAAACAAAACAAGGATGAGTTTGACTCCATGTTGTGTAAAGTACCCGTTATGGTTAAACATTAGAAAGTAATACAGCTTCCGGCTTCCCGAGACACGTGGAGGAGACACGAACAATTCTTCCAATTGAAATGCATTACTTTGAAAATCGTGCTTTCTGACACGAAAGAAACGTGTGCATAAACACCATATCCCAACATGCATTGCGGCTAAAACATCCAATCAGCGAGCTGAGGATCTTTCCTACGTGTTTCCGGTATTGTTCCTGTAATGAGAGTTCACATTCATGCTACATTGACGGGTGGAAGTGACCACACATCTTCAGAAACATCATTTGCTTCAGATATAACTCATAGCATATTGGAACCATTAAGAAAAGCCAACAGTTAACGAACACGAGGTCAAGTATTTTCCTTCAGTAATGAAGATGTAATTCCACGGTAGACACACCTGGGGTCGCTGTTCAGTCTGGTACGCGGAGCCATGCATTGTCTGGAACGTAAAGGGACGAAGAAGACAAAGTGAAGTGACGTACTTCCGGGTTCAACATGAAAACATTCCCAGTTAAACATGCAAAAACCAATCGCTGAATAAAAAGATGAAACACTGGCATGTGATTCACGTTAGAATAAATAGAATGGTTTTGAATAATAGATGAGTCACACCTACGTCACTTTACAGCCCCGCCCACTTTGGGGAAACCAACGCTGTCATTTGAACGGCATCCAGCCTGAAGCCACAGAGCGCTTCTTCTACTGTCCTCTCTTCTTAGAGGAAGTTCAGAAACACTGACTCTGGATCTGTCTGAATGTTTGAGGAGCAGTAAACGGCACAGCAGCTTGTTGGCGTGATCAAACTATTATTTCCCGCCTCGCGCATGAGAGTAACAGCTGGAGAAATGACAGCCTCGCGCATGAGAGTAACAGCTGGAGAAATGACAGCCTCGCGCATGAGAGTAACAGCTGGAGAAATGACAGCCTCCTACTGATTTTAATTTAACCATATATCGAGCCCGATTCTCGATTTCAAATGTGTGCTCTAAAATGATATTTATAAATGAACATTATCATTATTATAGGCAAGACAATAAATGGCAAAGATATGTGGAAAATAACCGTATTTGAGATACGTTCATAACAAACGTAACGTGGGAGGAAATACGTTTCTAACGTAATTGAGAATGCAGTTTAGTTCTGTGGGAGCGTAGTTTTTAGGAGACAGGGTTGCACGGACGGCAAAAAAGTCCGACATTATACGATTTAAAATAAAAACAATAATCGTGGCTTGATATTGAGTAAGAACATGTTTTTATGAACCAAGCTTCCGGTTTCCAAGACCCGACCGGAGAAAAAGGTGCGTTGCAGGCACGAAACACGCTACCAATAGAAATACATTGCTTTTAAAATCGTTCTGTGTGACAGAAAAAAAAGGGAATAATCGTTTTGGTGACACGAATCAATAAATTAAATGTCGTGACTATAACACGAAATGCCGTGAGACTGGGTTGGCTAGCAGCTCGTCTCAAACACCATGCTAGCAGCTCGTCTCAAACACCATGCTAGCAGCTCGTTGCAAACACAATGCTAGCAGCTCGTTTCAAACACCATGCTAGCAGCTCGTTTCAAACATAATGCTAGCAGCTCGTCTCAAACACCTTGCTAGCAGCTCGTTTCAAACACAATGCTAGCAGCTCGTCTCAAACACCTTGCTAGCAGCTCGTTTCAAACACCATGCTAGCAGCTCGTCTCAAACACAATGCTAGCAGCTCGTTTCAAACACCATGCTAGCAGCTCGTCTCAAACACAATGCTAGCAGCTCGTTTCAAACATAATGCTAGCAGCTCGTCTCAAACACCATGCTAGAAGCTCGTTGCAAACACAATGCTAGCAGCTCGTCTCAAACACCATGCTAGCAGCTCGTCTCAAACACAATGCTAGCAGCTCGTCTCAAACACCATGCTAGCAGCTCGTCTCAAACACAATGCTAGCAGCTCGTCTCAAACACCATGCTAGAAGCTCGTGCAAACACAATGCTAGCAGCTCGTCTCAAACACAATGCTAGCAGCTCGTCTCAAACACAATGCTAGCAGCTCGTCTCAAAACACAATGCTAGCAGCTCGTCTCAAAACACCATGCTAGCAGCAGCTCGTCTCAAAACACAATGCTAGCAGCTCGTCTCAAACACCATGCTAGCGGCTTGTCGCAAACACCATGCTAGCAGCTCGTCGCAAACACCATGCTAGCAGCTCGTCGCAAACACAATGCTAGCAGCTCGTCTCAAACACAATGCTAGCAGCTCGTCTCAAACACCATGCTAGCAGCTCGTCTCAAACACCTTGCTAGCAGCTCGTCTCAAACACCATGCTAGCAGCTCGTCGCAAACACAATGCTAGCAGCTCGTCGCAAACACAATGCTAGCAGCTCGTCTCAAACACCATGCTAGCAGCTCGTCGCAAACACCATGCTAGCAGCTCGTCGCAAACACAATGCTAGCAGCTCGTCTCAAACACCATGCTAGCAGCTCGTCTCAAACACAATGCTAGCAGCTCGTCTCAAACACCATGCTAGAAGCTCGTTGCAAACACAATGCTAGCAGCTCGTCTCAAACACAATGCTAGCAGCTCGTCTCAAACACAATGCTAGCAGCTCGTCTCAAACACAATGCTAGCAGCTCGTCTCAAACACAATGCTAGCAGCTCGTCTCAAACACCATGCTAGCGGCTTGTCGCAAACACCATGCTAGCAGCTCGTCGCAAACACCATGCTAGCAGCTCGTCTCAAACACCTTGCTAGAAGCTCGTCTCAAACACAATGCTAGCAGCTTGTCGCAAACACCATGCTAGAAGCTCGTCTCAAACACAATGCTAGCAGCTTGTCGCAAACACAATGCTAGCAGCTCGTCTCAAACACCTTGCTAGAAGCTCGTCTCAAACACCATGCTAGCAGCTCGTCTCAAACACCTTGCTAGCAGCTCGTCTCAAACACAATGCTAGCAGCTCGTCTCAAACACCATGCTAGCAGCTTGTCGCAAACACCATGCTAGCGGCTTGTCGCAAACACCATGCTAGAGGCTCGTCTCAAACACCATGCTAGCAGCTCGTCTCAAACACCTTGCTAGCAGCTCGTCTCAAACACCATGCTAGCAGCTTGTCGCAAACACCATGCTAGAAGCTCGTCTCAAACACCATGCTAGCAGCTCGTCTCAAACACCATGCTAGCAGCTCGTCTCAAACACAATGCTAGCAGCTCGTCTCAAACACCTTGCTAGCAGCTCGTCTCAAACACAATGCTAGCAGCTCGTCTCAAACACCTTGCTAGCAGCTCGTCTCAAACACAATGCTAGCAGCTCGTCTCAAACACCATGCTAGCAGCTCGTCTCAAACACCATGCTAGCGGCTTGTCGCAAACACCATGCTAGCAGCTCGTCGCAAACACCATGCTAGCAGCTCGTCTCAAACACCATGCTAGCAGCTCGTCTCAAACACCATGCTAGCAGCTCGTCGCAAACACCATGCTAGCAGCTCGTCGCAAACACAATGCTAGTAGCTCGTCGCAAACACCATGCTAGCAGCTCGTCTCAAACACCATGCTAGCAGCTCGTCTCAAACACCGTGCTAGCAGCTCGTCGCAAACACAATGCTAGTAGCTCGTCGCAAACACCTTGCTAGCAGCTCGTCTCAAACACCATGCTAGCAGCTCGTCTCAAACACAATGCTAGCAGCTCGTCTCAAACACCATGCTAGCAGCTCAGTGTGCGAAAAAGCACGCGTCCCACCGTCCGGGACGTGTTATTTACAATATCGGACAAGTAGATCTTTAAATTGACTTGTCCGACGGACAAGTGACGTTTTTCGCCCTCATTTATTGACAAATTAATGATAAATTCAGTTTACAAAAGGCAGAACTCATTCGTAAATTGTCCGTGTCCGCCATTGTTGTGGTTCTGCTTGTCATTCTAAGGAATGCATCTCGCCGCTTTCTGTACTGTTAGACGGGGCGGGACGCGTAGCACATTGGCAGGCTTGGGAAGCAAAACTCGGTTCCGAGTAGGAACAAATAACAATTGTCCGGTACCGGGATTAATAAGAGTTGTGAGGACAGGAGGCGGAGCCCCGCGGACCGCAGCTCTCTCTCCCTATGCTCCGTATCGTGTTGCCGTATCAGCTGATCGCTGCACGGTGCAGCTCAGCGTCTGTCTGTCTGTCTGTCTGTCTGTCTGTCTGTCTGTCTGTCTGTCTCTCTGTCTCTCTGTCTCTCTGTCTCTCTGTCTCTCTCTCTCTCTCTCTCTCTCTCTCTCTCTCTCTCTCTCTCTCTCTCTCTCTCTCTCTCTCTCTCTCTCTCTCTCTCTCTCTCTCTCTCTCTCTCTCTCTCTCTCTCTCTCTCTCTCTCTCTCTCTCTCTCTCTCTCTCTCTCTCTCTCTCTCTCTCTCTCCCCAGCGGATTCGCTGCCCGTTTAACAGCCTCATCTTTGTCAAACTTTCTTATGTTCTTTCTCTAACACGTAATGAAGGTTATTGAGCGTTTTAGCTCCTGTGTTGTTAATATTGACCGCCATTTCCTTTATGAATTCAATCAGCCTCCCTGTCTGTGTCCTCGCGCGGTCCTCACATCCCCGGACCCCCGGACTCGGAGGAGCAGGATGTCAGTATTGTTTATGAAGCAGGTTATAGAAAGTACATTATTGAAATGAAAATACTATTTATTTACTTTTCCAAACAGAGCAGCTGGGCAGCTGCAGCACGTGTGTTGCAGGACATGTGTTGGACACAAAGACTGTGAGGTTGGACTCTGTCTCACAGGCAGGTTGCAGTGTAACATCAGAGGACACTGGGCCAGTTGTACATTCTCAAACTGCACCACTTAGAACTAACTAAACAATTATTTTATATAATTGTATTCAATAACCGTAACTAAATGAAACAGTATGAAGTGATTTGTAAATAGGAATAAAGATTTGACTTAATGTTTTCATAAATATGTTTTTCTCCCAGTTTGTCATGGGACTTATTTTTACCCTCTCAATGAACCAGAATCGAGAACCGAAAAGAACTGGAATCGTTCAAATCCAAACGATACCCAGCCCTATGTGCGATGCAGGAAAATCTTACAATAAAAACCGTGGGAAAATGTAAAATACGATGCCGATCGATTTTTCTGGACAAGTGAAAAATGTATTCGGACAAGTAAATTGCCAAACTCACTTGTCCATGGACAAGTACTCTCTAAAAACTTTTTCTTACACTGCAGCTCGTCTCAAACACAATGCTAGCAGCTCGTCACAAACACAATGCTAGCAGCTCGTCACAAACACAATGCTAGCAGCTCGTAGCAAACACACCGTTAGCAGCTCGTCTCAAACACACCGTTAGCAGCTCGTCTCAAACACACCGTTAGCAGCTCGTCTCAAACACACCGTTAGCAGCTCGTCTCAAACACACCGTTAGCAGCTCGTCTCAAACACACCGTTAGCAGCTCGTCTCAAACACACCGTTAGCAGCTCGTAGCAAACACAATGCAATCAGCTTGAAGCAAATTGTGATCCGGTATTTACCGGAGGAAACAGTTCAAACGGAAGCCCCTCTGCCCTCACATCCACAGCTGATTGGACGTATGAGTAGCCAAGCGACAACCAATAAGTTCGAAGTAAGGTAGATTGACAGAGACATTTGTTCTTTATTTGAAGCATAACAACGTTTAAGACATTACCACGTTTAATAATAATAACTAGTTGTCGTCTCCTCCTCTCCTCCTCTCCTCCTCCTCCTCCTCCTCCTCTCTGCAGGGTCAGTGTTTATTCATATATAATAAACTAGTTGTCGTCTCCTCCTCCTCCTCTCCTCTCTCCTCCTCCTCTCTGCGGGTCAGTGTTTATCTAATATAATAATAACTAGTTGTCTCCTCCTCTTCCTCCTCCTCCTCTCCTCCTCCTCCTCCTCCTCTCTGCAGGGTCAGTGTTTATTCTAATATAATAATAACTAGTTGTCTCCCGCTCTCCTCTTCCTCCCTCCTCCTCCTCTCCTCTCCTCCTCCTCCCCCTCTCTGCAGGTCAGTGTTTTATTAATATAATAATAACTAGTTGTCTCCTCCTCCTTCCCTCCTCCTCTCCTCCTCCTCTCTCAGCAGGGTCAGTGTTTATTCTAATATATATAATGTCTTTTTTAAATTTGTGAAAATATTTGCAAATCTTTATCTTTATCTTAATCTTTAACTCGTCCACAGGTGTATGCCCTGATGCACCTGCAGGGGGCGCTGCAGCTCTCTCTCTCATCCCTTCACTCTGAGTGACTGTAACTCGTCCACAGGTGTTATGCCCTGATGCACCAGCAGGGGGCGCTGCAGCTCTCTCTCATCCCTTCACTCTGAGTGAGTGTAACTCGTTCACAGGTGTTATGCCCTGATGCACCTGCAGGGGGCGCTGCAGCTCTCTCTCATCCCTTCACTCTGAGTGAGTGTAACTCGTTCACAGGTGTTATGCCCTGATGCACCTGCAGGGGGCGCTGCAGCTCTCTCTCTCATCCCTTCACTCTGAGTGAGTTTAACTCGTTCACAGGTGTTATGCCCTGATGCACCTGCAGGGGCGCTGCAGCTCTCTCTCATCCTTCACTCTGAGTGAGTTAACTCGTTCACAGGTGTTATGCCCTGATGCACCTGCAGGAGGCGCTGCAGCCGCCTCTCTCTCTCTCTGTCACTCACAAACTGCTGCCCCTGGTAACTGAAGAGTCATCGGCAGCGCATTTTCTGATTGGCTGCTGGCTGAACAGGAAGTGAAAGTAAAGCATTGGGACTTTCCAGAGATGCTGCGTTCAGGGTCAGGTGACAAATCAGAGAAACAGGAACCACAACAACAGAGATGCTGCACACAACACACACCACACACACACACACACACACACACACACACACACACACACACACTTTTGGGACAGTGTGACAGGGGGGGACATTAATGTTTTGATCAAAGTGGACATTTAGTCCCGAATGACTGATTAGTGTTAAATCTGATGTTCATGAGCTCCTTAGTTTAGCTTTCTCTACTCACAGGTTATCTGAGGTAAACAACATGATACCATCTGAGTGGAGAGATGACTCTGACTTTCTCTACAGGTAGATCCTGAGGTAAACAACATGAGGGTGTTACCATCTGAGTGGAGAGATGACTCTTTGACCTTTCTCTACTCACAGGTAGATCCTGAGGTAAACAACATGAGGGTGTTACCATCTGAGTGGAGAGATGACTCTTTGACCTTCTCTACTCACAGGTAGATCCTGAGGTAAACAACATGAGGGTGTTACCATCTGAGTGGAGAGATGACTCTTTGACCTTTCTCTACTCAGGTAGATCCTGAGGTAAACAACATGCGGGTGTACCATCTGTGTGGAGAGATGACTCTTTGACCTTTCTCTACTCACAGGTAGATCCTGAGGTAAACAACATGAGGGTGTTACCATCTGAGTGGAGAGATGACTCTTTGACCTTTCTCTACTCAGGTAGATCCTGAGGTAAACAACATGAGGGTGTTACCATCTGAGTGGAGAGATGACTTCTGACCTTTCTCTACTCACAGGTAGATCCTGAGGTAAACAACATGAGGGTGTTACCATCTGAGTGGAGAGATGACTCTTTGACCTTTCTCTACTCACAGGTAGATCCTGAGGTAAACAACATGAGGGTGTTACCATCTGAGTGGAGAGATGACTCTTTGACCTTTCTCTACTCACAGGTAGATCCTGAGGTAAACAACATGAGGGTGTGTTACCATCTGAGTGGAGAGATGACTCTTTGACCTTTCTCTACTCAGGTAGATCCTGAGGTAAACAACATGAGGGTGTTACCATCTGAGTGGAGAGATGACTCTTTGACCTTTCTCTACTCACAGGTAGATCCTGAGGTAAACAACATGAGGGTGTTACCATCTGAGTGGAGAGATGACTCTTTGACCTTTCTCTACACAGGTAGATCCTGAGGTAAACAACATGAGGGTGTTACCATCTGAGTGGAGATGACTCTTTGACCTTCTCTACTCACAGGTAGATCCTGAGGTAAACAACATGAGGGTGTTACCATCTGAGTGGAGAGATGACTCTTTGACCTTTCTCTACTCACAGGTAGATCCTGAGGTAAACAACATGAGGGTGTTACCATCTGAGTGGAGAGATGACTCTTTGACCTTTCTCTACTCACAGGTAGATCCTGAGGTAAACAACATGAGGGTGTTACCATCTGAGTGGAGAGATGACTCTTTGACCTTTCTCTACTCACAGGTAGATCCTGAGGTAAACAACATGAGGGTGTTACCATCTGAGTGGAGAGATGACTCTTTGTTGTTCAGTTTATCAGAGAGTCTTTGAACTGTTTCCTGACGCTGCGTTCAGGCGCTGCAGGAAACCTCAGTGTCATCATAACACAGCTGATCCTCAGTGAGCTGAATCTGGAGAGCTGGTTTCACAGAGACGCCTGAAGGCATCGTGTGGTCGCTCTGCATACACTACTGATATACAGGAGAGCACTCTTTAAAGTAGAGACACTACATACTGATATTCAGGAGGACTCTTTAAAGTAGAGACACTACATACTGATATACAGGAGGAGGACTCTTTAAAGTAGAGACACATACTGATATTCAGGAGAGGACTCTTTAAAGTAGAGACACTACATACTGATCAGGAGAGGACTCTTTAATGTAGAGACAATACTGATATACAGGAGAGGACTCTTTAAAGTAGAGACAATACATACTGATATTCAGGAGAGGACTCTTTAAGTAGAGACACTGCACACTGATATACAGGAGAGGACTCTTTAAAGTAGAGACAATACATACTGATATACGGAGAGGACTCTTTAATGTAGAGACAATACATACTGATATACAGGAGAGGACTCTTTAAAGTAGAGACATTACACACTGATATAGGAGAGGACTCTTTAAAGTAAGACAATACATACTGATATACAGGAGAGGACTCTTTAAAGTAGAGACACTGCACACTACTATACAGGAGAGGACTCTTTAAAGTAGAGACAATACATACTGATATACAGGAGAGGACTCTTTAAAGTAGAGACACTACACACTGATATACAGGAGAGGACTCATTTAAAGTAGAGACACTACATACTGATATAAAGGAGGGACTCTTTAAAGTAGAGACAATACACTGATATTCAGGAGAGGACTCTTTAATGTAGAGACAATACATACTGATATACGGGAGAGGACTCTTTAAAGTAGAGACACTACATACTGATATTCAGGAGAGGACTCTTTAATGTAGAGACACTACGTACTGATATACACCTGATCATCAGCAGGAGAGGACTCTTTAAAGTAGAGACACTACAGTCCTCTCTGTAATCAAAGAGAGCAGCTGCCTCTACCCGGATACTGATGACCTTCATTTAATCTCTGCTCTCTGATTGGCTGCTGACACTCTAAGAGCCGGCTGCTGCTAACTTTCTGTCAGTCGCTTCAGACAACTTTAGAGAGACAGACAGCTACAGAGAAACAGCTACAGAGAGACAGCTACAGAGAGACAGCTACAGAGAGACAGACAGACAGCTACAGAGAGACAGACAGCTACAGAGAGACAGCTATAGAGAGACAGAGAAACAGACAGCTCCAGAGAGACAGAGAGACAGACAGCTCCAGCGAGACAGACAGCTACAGAGAGACAGTCAGCTACAGAGAGACAGAGAGACAGACAGCTCCAGCGAGACAGACAGCTACAGAGAGACAGACAGCTACAGAGAGACAGTCAGCTACAGAGAGACAGACAGCTACAGAGAGACAGACAGGTCTACAGACAGACAGACAGCTACAGAGAGACAGACAGCTACAGAGAGACAGACAGCTACAGACAGACAGCTACAGACAGACCGACAGCTACAGAGAGACAGACAGACAGCTACAGACAGACAGACAGCTACAGAGAGACAGACAGAGAGACAGACAGACAGACAGGTCTACAGACAGATGATGATGATGATGATGATGATGATGATGATGATGAAGATGATGCTCCTCTTCCTCTGCGGGGTCCTCTGTGTTTCAGCTGACGGTCAGTTTCTGTTCAACTCTGATCAAAACAAACTGTTTATTTACTTATAAACAATCAGTGTTTACCAACAGTCAGTGTTTACTAACAGTCAGTGTTTACCAACAGTCAGTGTTTACCAACAGCCAGTGTTTACCAACAGTCAGTGTTTACCAACAGCCAGTGTTTACCAACAGCCAGTGTTTACCAACAGTCAGTGTTTACCAACAGCCAGTGTTTACCAACAGCCAGTGTTTACCAACAGCCAGTGTTTACCAACAGTCAGTGTTTACTAACAGTCAGTGTTTACCAACAGTCAGTGTTTACTAACAGCCAGTGTTTACCAACAGTCAGTGTTTACCAACAGTCAGTGTTTACCAACAGCCAGTGTTTACCAACAGCCAGTGTTTACCAACAGTCAGTGTTTACCAACAGCCAGTGTTTACCAACAGCCAGTGTTTACCAACAGTCAGTGTTTACTAACAGTCAGTGTTTACCAACAGCCAGTGTTTACCAACAGCCAGTGTTTACCAACAGCCAGTGTTTACCAACAGCCAGTGTTTACCAACAGTCAGTGTTTACTAACAGTCAGTGTTTACCAACAGTCAGTGTTTACCAACAGCATGTGTTTACCAACAGTCAGTGTTTACCAACAGCCAGTGTTTACCAACAGTCAGTGTTTACCAACAGCCAGTGTTTACCAACAGTCAGTTTTTAATAACAGTCAGTGTTTACCAACAGCCAGTGTTTACCAACAGTCAGTGTTTACTAACAGTCAGTGTTTACCAACAGCCAGTGTTTACCAACAGTCAGTGTTTACTAACAGTCAGTGTTTACCAACAGTCAGTGTTTACTAACAGTCAGTGTTTACCAACAGCCAGTGTTTACCAACAGCCAGTGTTTACCAACAGTCAGTGTTTACCAACAGTCAGTGTTTACCAACAGCCAGTGTTTACCAACAGCCAGTGTTTACCAACAGTCAGTGTTTACCAACAGCCAGTGTTTACCAACAGTCAGTGTTTACCAACAGTCAGTGTTTACTAACAGTCAGTGTTTACCAACAGCCAGTGTTTACCAACAGCCAGTGTTTACCAACAGCCAGTGTTTACCAACAGTCAGTGTTTACCAACAGTCAGTGTTTACTAACAGTCAGTGTTTACCAACAGTCAGTGTTTACCAACAGCCAGTGTTTACCAACAGCCAGTGTTTACCAACAGTCAGTGTTTACCAACAGCCAGTGTTTACCAACAGTCAGTTTTTAATAACAGTCAGTGTTTACCAACAGCCAGTGTTTACCAACAGTCAGTGTTTACTAACAGTCAGTGTTTACCAACAGCCAGTGTTTACCAACAGTCAGTGTTTACTAACAGTCAGTGTTTACCAACAACCAACAGTCAGTGTTTACCAACAGTGAGTGTTTACCAACAGCCAGTGTTTACCAACAGTCAGTGTTTACCAACAGCCAGTGTTTACCAACAGTCAGTGTTTACCAACAGTCAGTGTTTACTAACAGTCAGTGTTTACCAACAGTCAGTGTTTACCAACAGTCAGTGTTTACCAACAGCCAGTGTTTACCAACAGCCAGTGTTTACCAACAGTCAGTGTTTACCAACAGTCAGTGTTTACCAACAGCCAGTGTTTACCAACAGTCAGTTTTTACTAACAGTCAGTGTTTACCAACAGTCAGTGTTTACTAACAGTCAGTGTTTACCAACAGTCAGTCAGTGTTTACTAACAGTCAGTGTTTACCAACAGTCAGTGTTTACCAACAGTCAGTGTTTACCAACAGTCAGTGTTTACCAACAACAGTTACATGTTGTGTTTCTCTTCAGTTCCACATGATGACCTTGGGTTCACCGGCTGTTCAGTCTCTGATGAGGAGTTCATGTTTGCTCTGGATGCAGAGGAGCTGTGGCACGCTGACTTCAAAGCAGGGAAAGTAGTGGACGCTCAGCCCAGCTTTATTCCAGAGCATATTGGTGGCTCTTATGAAGGCGCTCAGGGTAATCTACAGGTCTGCAGATCCAACCTGGGAGTAGACCGTGAAGCCTACAAGAACGTCTCCCTGGAGAAAGGTAAACGTCTTCTGTCTCTTTCTCTTTCAGATATTTAAACACATTGGACTGGACGTGTCTTGTGATCAATATTGAATACACTCCCAATGCAACCCAAGTTATAACAGCATCCTATTCAATCTATTTATTTCAAGTATTCACCAAACAAGTTAGACTTATTCATTTAATCAATGAGCCCACATCGGACTTTAGATTCATCCACTTTATTTATATTTACTGTCATCGCACAGCAGTGAGACAAAATAAGCAGTAAAGTGCAGAGTAGGGCTGACCCTGACACTTGTTATAATAATAATAATAATAATAATAATAATAATAATAATAATAATACATGACACTTGTATAACGCTTTTCTAGAAAATTGAAGACGCTTTGACAGAGAAAAAAACAACAAAAAAACAAAGAAAAATACAAAAACAGATAAACAAAAACAGAAGAGAGGGGGGTCAGTGGTTGAATGCAGTGTTGAACAGCTGGGGTTTGAGTGATGTTTTGAATGCGGTGAGGGAGGAAGAGTCTCTGATGGGTTGGGGTAGTGAGTTCCAGAGGGTGGGTGCAGCAACGAAGAAGGCTCTGTCGCCCCAGGACCTGAGGTTGGTCCTGATGGGGGGGACAGAAGGTTGGTCCTGATGGGGGGGACAGAAGGTTTGTCCTGATGGGGGGGGGACAGAAGGTTGGTCCTGATGGGGGGGACAGGAGGTTGTCCTGATGGGGGGACAGGGACAGGAGGTTGGTCCTGATGGGGGGGACAGGGGGACAGGAGGTTGGTCCTGATGGGGGGGACAGGAGGTTGGTCCTGATGGGGGGACAGGAGGTTGGTCCTGATGGGGGGGGACAGGAGGTTGGTCCTGATGGGGGGGACAGGAGGTTGGTCCTGATGGGGGGGACGGGAGGTTGGTCCCTGATGGGGGGGGAGGAGGTTGGTCCTGATGGGGGGGGGACAGGAGGTTGGTCCTGATGGGGGGACAGGAGGTTGGTCCTGATTGTGGGACAGGAGGTTGGTCTGATGGGGGGGGACAGGAGGTTGGTCCTGATTGGGGGGGGGGGGGGGGGACAGGAGATTGGTCCTGATGGGGGGGGTCAGGAGGTTGGTCCTGATGGGGGGGGTCAGGAGGTTGGTCCTGATGGGGGGGGACAGGAGGTTGGTCCTGATGGGGGGGTCAGGAGGTTGGTCCTGATTTGGGGGGGGGGGGGGGGGGACAGGAGATTGGTCCTGATGGGGGGGGACAGGAGGTTGGTCCTGATGGGGGGGTCAGGAGGTTGGTCCTGATGGGGGGGGACAGGAGTTGGTCCTGATGGGGGGGGTCAGGAGGTTGGTCCTGATGGGGGGGACAGGAGGTTGGTCCTGATGGGGGGGACAGGAGCTCGATGAGGACGGTGATGGTCGGTGAGTAGACGGGCAGCGGAGTTCTTGATGAATTGAAGTTTGTTGATGATTTCTGAAGGTGAGCCATAGAGGAGGCAGTAGTCCAGACGGGAGGTGATGGAGGCGTGGGAGGAGGGTTTCTGCAGCAGGGGGAGAGGGATGGACGTAGACGGCCGATGTTTCTGAGGTGGAAGAAGGCTGTCTTGGTGATCTGTTTGATGTATTGGTTGAAGGAGAGGTTTGGTCGATATGATGCCTAGGTTCCGGATGAGGGGAGGTTAGAACTGGGAAGCCGTCTATGTTGAGGGTGAAGTTTTGGATCGATGTGTTGAGCTTTTTAGGTCCAATGATGATTATTTCAGATTTATCGCAGCGGAGATGGACTTGGTTGAGAGGAGGAGCTGGATGTCGTCGGCAAACCAGTGGAATTGAAATCCATGACGGCGGATTAAATGACCAAGGGGAAGCAGGTAGAGGATGAAGAGGAGGGGGCCGAGAACTGAGCCTTGGGGGACACCTTGGGGGATTTGCAGTTATTGATGCAGATGAACTGGTGTCTGTCAGAGAGGTATGATGTGAACCAAGAAAGGGCAGTGATGTTGAAGGTGGTTTCAAGACGGGTGAGGAGGGTGGAGTGATTAATGGAGGGATTGATGTATGAATAAAATCTCAGACGACCAGTGAAAACCAGAGATCAGAACACCTCCTGTGCTGCTGACTCTGCATTCTGCTAAAGCTTCAGGCTCTCCTGAAACCAACAGGATGAATATCTGAGTGTCTCTCTGACATCACTCTGTAGCATCATCTAACAGGAAGTGTCTCTGCACAGATCCTCCTTCCACCCCGCTGCTCTACACCAAACAGGAAGTGGAGATGGGAGAGGGGAACGTCCTCGTCTGTCATGTGACCGGTTTCTATCCGGCTCCTGTGAGCTTCTTCTGGACAAAGAACGGAGAGAACGTGACTGAAGGAACCAGCTTCCCCGTTCCCTTCTCTCCAAAGAGGGTTCCTTCAGCCTTCTCCAGACTGGAGTTCACCCCCCGCTGGGAGACATCTACAGCTGTGGGGTCCAACATCTGGCTCTGGACCAGCCGCTGACCACATTCTGGGGTGAGAGCTTCACGTGAACTCGAAATACAAACTGACCTGAGGCCAGGTGTTCCTGTCTCCAGGTGTTCCTGTCTCCAGATGTTCCTGTCTCCAGGTGTTCCTGTCTCCAGGTGTTCCTGTCTCCAGGTGTTCCTGTCTCCAGATGTTCCTGTCTGCAGGTGTTCCTGTCTCCAGGTGTCTCCAGGTGTTCCTGTCTCCAGGTTTTCCTGTCTCAAGATGTCACCAGGTGTCTCCAGATGTCTCCAGGTGTTCCTGTCTCCAGATGTTCCTGTCTCCAGGTTTTCCTGTCTCAAGATGTCACCAGGTGTCTCCAGATGTCTCCAGGTGTTCCTGTCTCCAGATGTTCCTGTCTCCAGGGGTTCCTGTCTCCAGGTGTTCCTGTCTCCAACTGTCTCCAGATATTCCTGTCTCCAGATGATGACCTGATGTCTCTGTGTTCTGTCTCCAGATATTGACCTGATGTCTCTGTTCTGTCTCCAGATGTTGACCTGATGTCTCTGTGTTGTCTCCCGATGTTGACCTGATGCTGTCTGTCTCCAGATTTTGACCTGATGTTGTCTGTCTCCAGATGTTGACCTGATGTTGTGTGTCTCCAGATGTTGACCTGATGTCTCAGTTCTGTCTCCAGATGTTGACCTGATGTCTGTCTGTATCCAGATGTTGACCTGCGGTTGTCTGTCTCCAGATGTTCCTATCTCCAGATGTTGGCCTGATGTTGTCTGTCTCCAGATGTTGTCCTGATGTTGTGTGTCTCCAGATGTTGACCTGATGTCTCTGTTCTGTCTCCAGAGGAGCAGGGGTCTCTGTTGTCTGTCTCCAGATGTTGACCTGATGTCTCTGTTCTGTCTCCAGATGTTGACCTGATGTTGTCTGTCTCCAGATGTTGACCTGATGTCTCTGTGTTCTGTATCCAGATGTTGACCTGATGTTGTCTGTCTCCAGATGTTGACCTGATGTTGTCTGTGTCCAGATGTTGACCTGATGTTGTCTGTCTCCAGATGTTGACCTGATGTTGTCTGTGTCCAGATGTTCCTGTCTCCAGATGTAGACCTGATGTTGTCTGTCTCCAGATGTTGACCTGATGTTGTCTGTCTCCAGATGTTGACCTGATGTTGTCTGTCTCCAGTAGTTGACCTGATGTCTCTGTTCTGTCTCCAGAGGAGCAGGGGTCTCAGCCCGGCGTGGGACCAGCAGTCTTCTGTGCTCTGGGTCTGACGGTGGGTCTCCTGGGAGTGGCTGCTGGGACCTTCTTCCTGATCAAAGGGAACGAGTGCAGCTGAGTTCAGGATCACTTCATCACATGATCACATGATCACATGATCACTTCATCACATCATCACATCATCACTTCATCACATGATCACATCATCACATGATCACTTCATCACATCATCACATCATCACATGATCACTTCATCACATGATCACTTCATCACATGATCACTTCATCACATGATCACATCATCACTTCTTCACATGATCACATCATCACATCATCACATCATCACATAATCACATGATCACTTCATCACATGATCACATGATCACTTCATCACATCATCACATGATCACATGATCACATGATCACTTCATCACATGATCACATGATCACATGATCACATGATCACTTCATCACATGATCACATGATCACATGATCACTTCATCACATGATCACATGATCACATGATCACATGATCACTTCATCACATGATCACATGATCACATGATCACTTCATCACATGATCACATGATCACATCACCACATCATCACATGATCACATGATCACATGATCACTTCATCACTTCATCACATGATCACATCATCACATCATCACATCATCACATCATCACTTCATCACATCATCACATCATCACATGATCACTTCATCACATGATCACATGATCACTTCATCACATGATCACATGATCACATGATCACTTCATCACATGATCACATGATCACATCATCACATCATCACATCATCACATGATCACATCATCACATGATCACTTCATCACATGATCACATGATCACTTCATCACATGATCACATGATCACATGATCACTTCATCACATCATCACATCATCACTTCATCACATGATCACATGATCAAATCATCACATGATCACATGATCACATGATCACTTCATCACTTCATCACATGATCACATCATCACATCATCACATCATCACATGATCACATCATCACATGATCACATGATCCCACAGAGGCTTTAACCCTTCCTTTGATAACCACACTTCTGTATTTTAAGTTTTTTTCTAAAGTAAATGTAATCAGTTTTGACCAATACGAATAAGAATACTTCTCATCACTCGTCTCTTGTTTTCTACAGGATACGATATGTCTAACAGATGTGGAGGTTACATTTCTTATATTCCTTAAAGAGCCCTTTTCTACCTTCTCCTAATGTTCAAATGGGGCTCAGAGTGACTTCAGTGGCACACGTTGCAGTCTGAATGATAACCATGTGTCGGGCCTGAAGGCATGTTGACGCAGGGCAGCGGGATAAAGACAGGCTCTGCTGGGTCTAGCTCTGATAATAATGCTATGATCCTTTTGTTTACACCTCTAATGAAACCTGTCTGAAACTCTTTCCTGATGTTCCCTGAACTCTCTGAATGACCTTGTGATGAAACCTGTTTTAAATAAAGATTGAGCTTCTCTGAGTTGTGTCTTTATCATCATTTTCACATGTAGACCACCTCCAGTGTCCTCATTGGTTAACACACAGGTAGAGGAAGGGGATTGGGCCAGGTGGGGGATCTATGACCCTCACACTAAGTACTAATCAGCTGGGTCTCAGCCCAGGCTTCATATACTCTCTCTATGTGTTCTAGTAATGAATCCTATCTGTTTGATTCCCACTTTCCTGCATTCTTTTTCTTGTAGCCAGTACCACGAATAAAACAGTCTCTGTAAAAACCTCCCCACAGTCTAAAGAGGTTTCAGACTGTGACAGTTCAGGTAGCAATGTGTTTCAGTCTTTAGTCTGAGTCTGTGTTTCAGTCTTTAGTATCAGTCTGTGTTTCAGTCTTTAGTCTGACTCTGTGTTTCAGTCTTTAGTCTGAGTCTGTGTTTCAGTCTTTACTCTTTGTTTCAGTCTTTACTCTGTGTTTCAGTCTTTACTCTGTGTTTCAGTCTTTTCCCTGTGTTTCAGTCTTTACTCTGTGTTTCAGTCTTTTCCCTGTGTTTCAGTCTTTACTCTGTGTTTCAGTCTTTACTCTGTGTTTCAGTCTTTACTCTGTGTTTCAGTCTTTTCCCTGTGTTTCAGTCTTTACTCTGTGTTTAAGTCTTTTCTCTGTGTTTCAGTCTTTACTCTGTGTTTCAGTCTTTTCTCTGTGTTTCAGTCTTTACTCTGTGTTTCAGTCTTTACTCTGTGTTTCAGTCTTTTCCCTGTGTTTCAGTCTTTACTCTGTTCAGCTTTTCCTGTGTTTCAGTCTTACTCTGTGTTTCAGTCTTTACTCTGTGTTTCAGTCTTTTCCCTGTGTTTCAGTCTTTACTCTGTGTTTCAGTCTTTACTCTGTGTTTCAGTCTTTTCCCTGTGTTTCAGTCTTTACTCTGTGTTTCAGTCTTTTCTCTGTGTTTCAGTCTTTTCTCTGTGTTTCAGTCTTTACTCTGTGTTTCAGTCTTTACTCTGTGTTTCAGTCTTTACTCTGTTTCAGTCTTTTCTCTGTGTTTCAGTCTTTACTCTGTGTTTCAGTCTTTTCTCTGTGTCTCAGTCTTTTCTCTGTGTTTCAGTCTTTTCTCTGTGTTTTCTCTGTTTCAGTCTTTACTCTGTGTTTCAGTCTTCTTTCAGTGTTTCAGTCTTCTCTCAGTGTTTCAGTCTTCTCTCTGTGTTTCAGTCTTCTCTCTGTGTTTCAGTCTTTTCTCTGTGTTTTCTGTTTCAGTCTTTACTCTGTGTTTCAGTCTTCTCTCAGTGTTTCAGTCTTTTCTCTGTGTTTCAGTCTTCTCTCAGTGTTTCAGTCTTTTCTCTGTGTTTCAGTCTTCTCTCAGTGTTTCAGTCTTTTCTCTGTGTTTCAGTCTTCTTTCAGTGTTTCAGTCTTCTCTCTGTGTTTCAGTCTTTTCTCTGTGTTTCAGTCTGTTATCTGTGTTTCAGTCTTTACTCTGTGTTTCAGTCTTCTCTCTGTGTTTCAGTCTTTTCTCTGTGTTTCAGTCTTCTCTCTGTGTTTCAGTCTTTTCTCTGTGTTTCAGTCTTCTCTCTGTGTTTCAGTCTTTTCTCTGTGTTTCAGTCTTCTCTCTGTGTTTCAGTCTTTACTCTGTGTTTCAGTCTTCTCTCTGTGTTCAGTCTTTACTCTGTGTTTCAGTCTTCTCTGTGTTCAGTATTTTCTCTGTGTTTCAGTCTTCTCTCTGTGTTTCAGTCTTTACTCTGTGTTTCAGTCTTCTCTCTGTGTTTCAGTCTTTTCTCTGTGTTTCAGTCTTCTCTCTGTGTTTCAGTCTTCTCTCTGTGTTTCAGTCTTTTCTCTGTGTTTCAGTCTTCTCTCTGTGTTTCAGTCTTTTCTCTGTGTTTCAGTCTTTACTGTTTCAGTCTTCTCTCTGTGTTTCAGTCTTTACTCTGTTTCAGTTTTCATTCTGTGTTTCAGTCTTTACTCTGTGTTTCAGTCTTCTCTCTGTGTTTCAGTCTTTTCCCTGTGTTTCAGTCTTTACTCTGTGTTTCAGTCTTTACTCTGTGTTTCAGTCTTTTCCCTGTGTTTCAGTCTTTACTCTGTGTTTCAGTCTTTTCTCTGTGTTTCAGTCTTTTCTCTGTGTTTCAGTCTTTACTCTGTGTTTCAGTCTTTACTCTGTTTCAGTCTTTTCTCTGTGTTTCAGTCTTTACTCTGTGTTTCAGTCTTTTCTCTGTGTCTCAGTCTTTTCTCTGTGTTTCAGTCTTTTCTCTGTGTTTTCTCTGTTTCAGTCTTTACTCTGTGTTTCAGTCTTCTTTCAGTGTTTCAGTCTTCTCTCACTTTCTCTGTGTTTTCTGTTTCAGTCTTCTCTCTGTGTTTCAGTTTCTCTCAGTGTTTCAGTCTTTCTCTGTGTTTCAGTCTTCTCTCAGTGTTTCAGTCTTTTCTCTGTGTTTCAGTCTTCTCTCAGTGTTTCAGTCTTTTCTCTGTGTTTCAGTCTTCTTTCAGTGTTTCAGTCTTCTCTCGTGTTTCAGTCTTTTCTCTGTGTTTCAGTCTTCTTATCTGTGTTTCAGTCTTTCTCTGTGTTTCAGTCTCTTCTCTCTGTGTTTCAGTCTTTCTCTGTGTTTCAGTCTTCTCTCTGTGTTTCAGTCTCTTTCTCTGTGTTTCAGTCTTCTCTCTGTGTTTCAGTCTTTTCTCTGTGTTCAGTCTTCTCTCTGTGTTTCAGTCTTTTCTCTGTGTTTCAGTCTTCTCTCTGGTTTCAGTCTTTCTCTGTGTTTCAGTCTTCTCTCTGTGTTTCAGTCTTTACTCTGTGTTTTCTTCTCTGTTTTTTCGTCCTTCTCTGTGTTGTCTTTCTCTGTGTTCAGTCTTTACTCTGTGTTTCAGTCTTCTCTCTGTGTTTCAGTCTTTTCTCTGTGTTTCAGTCTTCTCTCTGTGTTTCAGTCTTCTCTCTGTGTTTCAGTCTTTTCTCTGTGTTTCAGTCTTCTCTCTGTGTTTCAGGTCTTTTCTCTGTTTTTCAGTCTTTACTGTTTCAGTCTTCTCTCTGTGTTTCAGTCTTTACTCTGTTTTCAGTTTTTCATTTCTCTGTTTCAGTCTTTACTCGTGTTCAGCTTCTCTCTGTGTTTCAGTCTTTTCTCTGTGTTTCAGTCTTCTCTCAGTGTTTCAGTCTTTTCTCTGTGTTTCAGTCTTCTCTCAGTGTTTCAGTCTTTTTTCTGTGTTTCAGTCTTCTCTCTGTGTTTCAGTCTTCTCTCAGTGTTTCAGTCTTTACTCTGTGTTTCAGTCTTTACTCTGTGTTTCAGTCTTCTCTCTGTTTCAGTCTTCTCTCTGTGTTTCAGTCTTCTCTCTGTGTTTCAGTCTTCTCTCTGTGTTTCAGTCTTTACTCTGTGTTTCAGTCTTCTCTCTGTGTTTCAGTCTTTACTCTGTGTTTCAGTCTTTACTCTGTGTTTCAGTCTTCTCTCTGTGTTTCAGTCTTTACTGTGTTTCAGTCTTTACTCTGTTTCAGTCTTTTCTCTGTGTTTCAGTCTTTACTCTGTTTCAGTTTTCATTCTGTGTTTCAGTCTTTACTCTGTGTTTCAGTCTTTACACAGTGTTTCAGTCTTTTCTCTGTGTTTCAGTCTTTACTCTGTGTTTCAGTCTTCTCTCTGTGTTTCAGTCTTTTCTCTGTGTTTCAGTCTTTACTCTGTTTCAGTCTTTACTCTGTGTTTCAGTCTTCTCTCTGTGTTTCAGTCTTTTCTCTGTGTTTCAGTCTTTAGTCTGTGTTTCAGTCTTCTCTCTGTGTTTCAGTCTTTACTCTGTGTTTCAGTCTTTACTCTGTGTTTCAGTCTTCTCTCTGTGTTTCAGTCTTTACTCTGTGTTTCAGTCTTTTCTCTGTGTTTCAGTCTTCTCTCTCTGTTTCAGTCTTTTCTCTGTGTTTCAGTCTTTTCTCTGTGTTTCAGTCTTTACTCAGTGTTTCAGTCTTCTCTCTGTGTTTCAGTCTTTACTCTGTGTTTCAGTCTTTACTCTGTGTTTCAGTCTTTACTCTGTGTTTCAGTCTTCTCTGTGTTTCAGTCTTTTCTCTGTGTTTCAGTCTTTACTCTGTTTCAGTTTTCATTCTGTGTTTCAGTCTTCTCTGTGTTTCAGTCTTTTCTCTGTTTCAGTCTTCTCTCTGTGTTTCAGTCTTTACTCTGTTTCAGTCTTTACTCTGTGTTTCAGTCTTCTCTGTTTCAGTCTTTTCTCTGTGTTTCAGTCTTTTCTCTGTGTTTCAGTCTTTACTCAGTGTTTCAGTCTTCTCTCTGTGTTTCAGTCTTTACTCTGTGTTTCAGTCTTTACTCTGTTTCAGTCTTTTCTCTGTGTTTCAGTCTTTACTCTGTTTCAGTTTTCATTCTGTGTTTCAGTCTTCTCTGTGTTTCAGTCTTTTCTCTGTGTTTCAGTCTTTACTCTGTTTCAGTTTTCATTCTGTGTTTCAGTCTTCTCTGTGTTTCAGTCTTTACTCTGTGTTTCAGTCTTCTCTCTGTGTTTCAGTCTTCTCTCTGTGTTTCAGTCTTTTCTCTGTGTTTCAGTCTTTACTCTGTGTTTCAGTCTTTACTCTGTTTCAGTTTTCATTCTGTGTTTCAGTCTTCTCTGTGTTTCAGTCTTTTCTCTGTGTTTCAGTCTTTACTCTGTTTCAGTTTTCATTCTGTGTTTCAGTCTTTACTCTGTGTTTCAGTCTTCTCTCTGTGTTTCAGTCTTCTCTCTGTGTTTCAGTCTTTACTCTGTGTTTCAGTCTTTACTCTGTGTTTCAGTCTTCTCTGTTTCAGTCTTTTCTCTGTGTTTCAGTCTTTTCTCTGTGTTTCAGTCTTTACTCTGTTTCAGTCTTCTCTGTTTCAGTCTTTTCTCTGTGTTTCAGTCTTCTCTCTGTGTTTCAGTCTTTACTCTGTGTTTCAGTCTTTACTCTGTGTTTCAGTCTTTTCTCTGTGTTTCAGTCTTTACTCTGTTTCAGTTTTCATTCTGTGTTTCAATCTTTACTCTGTGTTTCAGTCTTTTCTGTGTTTCAGTCTTCTCTGTGTTTCAGTCTTTTCTCTGTTTCAGTCTTCTCTCTGTGTTTCAGTCTTTACTCTGTGTTTCAGTCTTCTCTGTTTCAGTCTTTTCTCTGTGTTTCAGTCTTTTCTCTGTGTTTCAGTCTTTACTCTGTTTCAGTCTTCTCTGTTTCAGTCTTTTCTCTGTGTTTCAGTCTTCTCTCTGTGTTTCAGTCTTTACTCAGTGTTTCAGTCTCTCTCGTGTTTCAGTCTTACTCTGTGTTTCAGTCTTTACTCTGTGTTCAGTCTTTTCCTCTGTGTTTCAGTCTTCTCTCTGTGTTTCAGTCTTTTCTCAGTGTTTCAGTCTTTACTCTGTTTCAGTTTTCATTCTGTGTTTCAGTCTTCTCTGTGTTTCAGTCTTTTCTCTGTGTTTCAGTCTTTACTCTGTTTCAGTTTTCATTCTGTGTTTCAGTCTTCTCTGTGTTTCAGTCTTTACTCTGTGTTTCAGTCTTCTCTCTGTGTTTCAGTCTTTTCTCTGTGTTTCAGTCTTTACTCTGTGTTTCAGTCTTCTCTGTGTTTCAGTCTTTTCTCTGTTTCAGTCTTCTCTCTGTGTTTCAGTCTTTACTCTGTGTTTCAGTCTTCTCTGTTTCAGTCTTTTCTCTGTGTTTCAGTCTTTTCTCTGTGTTTCAGTCTTTACTCTGTTTCAGTCTTCTCTGTTTCAGTCTTTTCTCTGTGTTTCAGTCTTCTCTCTGTGTTTCAGTCTTTACTCTGTGTTTCAGTCTTTACTCTGTGTTTCAGTCTTTTCTCTGTGTTTCAGTCTTCTCTCTGTGTTTCAGTCTTTTCTCTGTGTTTCAGTCTTTACTCTGTTTCAGTTTTCATTCTGTGTTTCAGTCTTCTCTGTGTTTCAGTCTTTTCTCTGTGTTTCAGTCTTTACTCTGTTTCAGTTTTCATTCTGTGTTTCAGTCTTCTCTCTGTGTTTCAGTCTTTTCTCTGTGTTTCAGTCTTTACTCTGTGTTTCAGTCTTTACTCTGTGTTTCAGTCTTCTCTGTGTTTCAGTCTTTTCTCTGTGTTTCAGTCTTTACTCTGTTTCAGTTTTCATTCTGTGTTTCAGTCTTCTCTGTGTTTCAGTCTTTACTCTGTGTTTCAGTCTTCTCTGTGTTTCAGTCTTCTCTCTGTGTTTCAGTCTTCTCTCTGTGTTTCAGTCTTCTCTGTGTTTCAGTCTTTTCTCTGTGTTTCAGTCTTTACTCTGTGTTTCAGTCTTCTCTCTGTGTTTCAGTCTTTTCTCTGTGTTTCAGTCTTTACTCTGTTTCAGTTTTCATTCTGTGTTTCAGTCTTTTCTCTGTGTTTCAGTCTTTACTCTGTGTTTCAGTCTTCTCTCTGTGTTTCAGTCTTTACTCTTTGTTTCAGTCTTTACTCTGTGTTTCAGTCTTCTCTGTTTCAGTCTTTTCTCTGTGTTTCAGTCTTTTCTCTGTGTTTCAGTCTTTACTCTGTTTCAGTTTTCATTCTGTGTTTCAGTCTTTACTCTGTGTTTCAGTCTTTTCTCTGTTTCAGTCTTCTCTCTGTGTTTCAGTCTTTTCTCTGTGTTTCAGTCTTTTCTCTGTTTCAGTCTTCTCTCTGTGTTTCAGTCTTTACTCTCTGTTTCAGTCTTTACTCTGTGTTTCAGTCTTTTCTCTGTTTCAGTCTTCTCTCTGTGTTTCAGTCTTTACTCTCTGTTTCAGTCTTTACTCTGTGTTTCAGTCTTCTCTCTGTGTTTCAGTCTTCTCTCTGTGTTTCAGTCTTTACTCTGTGTTTCAGTCTTTTCTCTGTTTCAGTCTTCTCTCTGTGTTTCAGTCTTTACTCTGTGTTTCAGTCTTCTCTCTGTGTTTCAGTCTTTACTCTCTGTTTCAGTCTTTACTCTGTGTTTCAGTCTTTTCTCTGTTTCAGTCTTCTCTCTGTGTTTCAGTCTTTACTCTCTGTTTCAGTCTTTACTCTGTGTTTCAGTCTTCTCTCTGTGTTTCAGTCTTCTCTCTGTGTTTCAGTCTTTACTCTGTGTTTCAGTCTTTTCTCTGTTTCAGTCTTCTCTCTGTGTTTCAGTCTTTACTCTGTGTTTCAGTCTTCTCTCTGTGTTTCAGTCTTCTCTCTGTGTTTCTCTGGGTGATTTTAACCTGGATTGTCTCCTAGCAACAGATGACGCTGCAGGTCAGCTGACGTCTCTCTTCTCTCTCTCTTCTCTCTCTCTTCTCTCTCTCTTCTCTCTGGGTGATTTTAACCTGGATTGTCTCCTAGCAACAGATGACGCTGCAGGTCAGCTGACGTCTCTCTTCTCTCTCTCTTCTCTCTCTCTTCTCTCAGGGTGATTTTAACCTGGATTGTCTCCTAGCAACAGATGACGCTGCAGGTCAGCTGACGTCTCTCTTCTCTCTCTCTTCTCTCTCTCTTCTCTCAGGGTGATTTTAACCTGGATTGTCTCCCTAGCAACAGATGACGCTGCAGGTCAGCTGACATCTCTCTTCTCTCTCTCTTCTCTCTCTCTTCTCTCTCTCTTCTCTCTGGGTGATTTTAACCTGGATTGTCTCCCTAGCAACAGATGACGCTGCAGGTCAGCTGACGTCTCTCTTCTCTCTCTCTTCTCTCCGGGTGATTTTAACCTGGATTGTCTCCCTAGCAACAGATGACGCTGCAGGTCAGCTGACGTCTCTCTGGTTGTTAGAGCCGCTCTCAGGGAAACTGTGTCAGAGTTTGTGAAGTCAAGAGAGGATCATGGCTTCTTTCCTCAGCGTCTGCCTGCTCTTCCTCAGCGTCTACACAGCAGGTACCCTCCATAACTCTCATTCATATTACTGTATTCACTGTACCTGAGACAAGGTGAGACAAACTGAGACAAGGTGAGACAAGCTGAGACAAGCTGAGACAAGCTGAGACACACTGAGACAAACTGAGACAAACTGAGAATAACTGAGACACATTGAGACAAGCGGAGACAAACTGAGACAAGCTGAGACAAGGTGAGACAAGCTGAGACAAGCTGAGACACACTGAGACAAGCTGAGACAAGGTGAGACAAGCTGAGACAAACTGAGATACATTGAGACAAGCTGAGACAAGCTGAGACAGGCTGAGACAAACTGAGACAAACTGAGACAAACTGAGACAAGCTGAGACAAACTGAGACAAACTGAGACAAGCTGAGACAAACTGAGACAAGGTGAGACAAACTGAGACACACTGAGACAAACTGAGACTAACTGAGACAAACTGAGACAAACTGAGACTCACTGAGACTCACTGAGACAAACTGAGACTCACTGAGACTAACTGAGACAAACTGAGACAAACTGAGACTAACTGAGACAAACTGAGACTCACTGAGACTCACTGAGACAGACTGAGACAAACTGAGACAAACTGAGACACACTGAGACAAACTGAGACAAACTGAGACTAACTGAGACAGACTGAGACAAACTGAGACAAACTGAGACACACTGAGACACACTGAGACTCACTGAGACAAACTGAGACTCACTGAGACTCACTGAGACAAACTGAGACTCATTGAGACAAACTGAGACAAACTGAGACTAACTGAGACAAACTGAGACAGACTGAGACAAACTGAGACAAACTGAGACACACTGAGACAAACTGAGACAGACTGAGACACACTGAGACAGACTGAGACAAACTGAGACAAACTGAGACTCACTGAGACTCACTGAGACAGACTGAGATAAACTGAGACTCACTGAGACAAACTGAGACAAACTGAGACTCACTGAGACAAACTGAGACAAACTGAGACTCACTGAGACAGACTGAGACAAACTGAGACAAACTGAGACTCACTGAGACAGACTGAGACAAACTGAGACTCACTGAGACAGACTGAGACAAACTGAGACTCACTGAGACAGACTGAGACAAACTGAGACAAACTGAGACAAACTGAGACTCACTGAGACAGACTGAGACAAACTGAGACTCACTGAGACAGACTGAGACAAACTGAGACAAACTGAGACTCACTGAGACAGACTGAGACAAACTGAGACTCACTGAGACAAACTGAGATAGACTGAGACAAACTGAGACTAACTGAGACAAACTGAGACTCACTGAGACAGACTGAGACAAACTGAGACACACTGAGACAAACTGAGACAAACTGAGACAAACTGAGACTCACTGAGACAAACTGAGACTCACTGAGACACACTGAGACAAACTGAGACTCACTGAGACTCATTGAGACAGACTGAGACTGATTGAGACAAACTGAGACAAACTGAGACTAACCGAGACAATTTGAGACAAACTGAGACAAACTGAGACACACTGAGACAAACTGAGACAGACTGAGACAAACTGAGACAAACTGAGACAGACTGAGAGAAACTGAGACAAACTGAGACAAACTGAGACTCACTGAGACAGACTGAGACAAACTGAGACAAACTGAGACACACTGAGACAAACTGAGACTCACTGAGACAGACTGAGACAAACTGAGACAAACTGAGACAAGCTGAGACGCACTGAGACAGACTGAGAGAAACTGAGACAGACTGAGACTCACTGAGACTCACTGAGACAAACTGAGACTCACTGAGACAAACTGAGACAAACTGAGACAGACTGAGACAAACTGAGACAAACTGAGACTCACTGAGACAAACTGAGACAAACCGAGACTCATTGAGACAAACTGAGACTAACTGAGACAATTTGAGACAAACTGAGACAAACTGAGACACACTGAGACAAACTGAGATAGACTGAGACAAACTGAGACAAACTGAGACAGACTGAGACAGACTGAGACAAACTGAGACTAACTGAGACAATTTGAGACAAACTGAGACTCACTGAGACAAACTGAGACAGACTGAGACTAACTGAGACAATTTGAGACAAACTGAGACTAACTGAGACAATTTGAGACAAACTGAGACTAACTGAGACAATTTGAGACAAACTGAGACTCACTGAGACAAACTGAGACTCACTGAGACTCACTGAGACAAACTGAGACTCACTGAGACACACTGAGACTCACTGAGACAGACTCAGACTCTCTTTCTCTGCTTCAGATGGATATCTGGAATATATGACTTTCCGCTGTGAGTTCACCTCCTCTGAGCTGAAGGACATCCAGTACATCAACTCATACTATTACAACAAGTTGGAGGACATCAGGTTCGACAGCAGAGTGGGGAAGTTTGTTGGATACACTGAGCATGGGGTGTACAACGCAGAGAACTGGAACAAGGATCCTTCACAACTGGCCCAGATGAGAGCAGCGAAGGAGACGTACTGCCAATACAACATTAAGAACTACGAGCAGGAGACCCTGCCTTTCTCAGGTGAGTCTGTAGACCCTGTCTCTCTCAGGTGAGTCTGTAGACCCTGTCTCTCTCAGGTGAGTCTGTAGACTCTGTCTCTCTCAGGTGAGTCTGTAGACCCTGTCTCTCTCAGGTGAGTCTGTAGACTCTGTCTCTCTCAGGTGAGTCTGTAGACCCTGTCTCTCTCAGGTGAGTCTGTAGACTCTGTCTCTCTCAGGTGAGTCTGTAGACTCTGTCTCTCTCAGGTGAGTCTGTAGACCCTGCCTCTCTCAGGTGTCTGTAGACCCTGCCTCTCTCAGGTGAGTCTGTAGACCCTGTCTCTCTGTAGACCCTGTCTCTCTCAGGTGAGTCTGTAGACCCTGTCTCTCTCAGGTGAGTCTGTAGACCCTGTCTCTCTCAGGTGAGTCTGTAGACCCTGTCTCTATGTAGACCCTGCCTCTCTCAGGTGAGTCTGTAGACCCTGTCTCTATGTAGACCCTGTCTCTCTCAGGTGAGTCTGTAGACCCTGTCTCTCTGTAGACCCTGTCTCTCTCAGGTGAATAATGCTTTGATTAGTCTCTGTCTCCACCTGGTGGTGAGACTCAGCAGCAGAAACACCTCATATCTCTGCAGAGTTATGAGACTTCTGTTTTTAATAACTCACTATCTTCATTCACTAAATACATTACAAAGATATTTTATATTCAAAGAAGGTGTCTCAGCTCTCTCAGCATCACATCTGTATATATATATATATATATATCTATATATCTATATGTATTAGGGCAGGTCCGGCCCTAATACATATAGATATATATATGTATATATATATATATCTATATATATATACATGTATAGATATATATATATATATACATGTATATATATATATATATATATACATGTATATATATATATATATATATATACATATATATATATACATGTATATATATATACATGTATATATATAGATGTATATATATATGTATATATAAAAATATATATACATGTATATATATATATATATATAGATATATATATATACATATATATATATATGTATATATATATATGTATATATATGTATATATATTTTTATATATACATATATATACATATATATATATGTATATATATATATGTATATATATGTATATATATGTATATATATATATATATAGATATCATTTTGAGTAACAGGTCTCTACGGTGACTGCTGCTTCTAGCTTTCTGTCCCTCTGCTAGCTCCGTTAGCTCTGTTAGCTCCAGGATGCTACAGGGGCTCAGCTGCGAGGCTGATCCGGGGAACACAACTTGAACTCGGACGTGTTTGTTGTGTTGGTGCCTGGTGGTGTATTCTTCATTTAAATATCGGACTTATCTTATGCCGCCTCGGCTCCGCCTCTTTGCCCTTATTTGGATCAGGCTGGAGCAGGCTGGAGTTAGACTCTGCCGTCACTGTCGAGACGGCATCGGCCGACTCCGCCTACTAAGGGCTTCTCAGCAACTCTGCAGAAACCTATGGGTGACATCACGGACACTACGTCCATTTATATACACAGTCTATGGCAGCAGATTTCAAAGTGTGAGGCGCGCCTCCCTGGGGGGGCGCCAGAGAGCTTCAGGGGAGGCACAGCGTGAGAAAAAAATAACGAGAAAAAGATGAGCAAAGTGTCACTTGCACGCTTTTGGCTGTCTGTGGAGACCGAGTTCCCCCAACTCGCCAAAAAGGCTGTAAAAGTGCTCATTCCCTTCACGTCCAGCTACCTGTGTGAGTGTGGCTACTCAGTGGCTACTGTGTAACCACTAATCACTCACGGTAACGTTGATGTTAATGACAGTAGCTAACCACTAATCACTAACGGTAACGATGATGTTAATGACAGTAGCTAACCACTAATCACTAACGGTAACGATGATGTTAATGACGGTAGGTAACCACTAATCACTAACGTAACGATGATGTTAATGACGGTAGGTAACCACTAATCACTAACGGTAACGATGATGTTAACGACGGTAGCAAACCACTAATCACTAACGTAACGATGATGTTAATGACGGTAGGTAACCACTAATTACTAACGGTAATGATGATGTTAACGACGGTAGCTAACCACTAATCACTAACGGTAACAATGATGTTAATGACGGTAGCTAACCACTAATCACTAACGTAACGATGATGTCAATGACGGTAGCTAACCACTAATCACTAACGTAACGATGATGTTAACGACGGTAGTAAACCACTAATTACTAACGTAACGATGATGTCAATGACGGTAGTAAACCACTAATTACTAACGTAACGATGATGTCAATGATGGTAGCAAACCACCAATCACTCGCGGTAACGATGATGTTAATGACGGTAGCAAACCACCAATCACTCGCGGTAACGATGATGTTAATGAAGGTAGCAAACCACTAATTACTAACGGTAACGATGATGTTAATGACGGTAGCAAACCACTAATCACTCACGGTAACGTTGATGTCAATGACGGTAGCAAACCACCAATCACTAACGTAACGATGATGTTAATGACGGTAGCTAACCACCAATCACTAACGTAACGATGATGTTAATGACGGTAGCAAACCACTAATCACTCACGGTAACGATGATGTTAATGACGGTAGCAAACCACCAATCACTCGCGGTAACGATGATGTTAATGACGGTAGCAAACCACTAATCACTAACGTAACGATGATGTTAATGACGGTAGCAAACCACTAATCACTAACGGTAACGATGATGTTAATGACGGTAGCAAACCACCAATCACTCGCGGTAACGATGATGTTAATGACGGTAGCAAACCACCAATCACTCGCGGTAACGATGATGTTAATGACGGTAGCTAACCACTAATCACTCACGGTAACGATGATGTTAATGACAGTAGCTAACCACTAATCACTAACGTAACGATGATGTTAATGACGGTAGCTAACCACTAATCACTAACGTAACGATGATGTTAATGACGGTAGCAAACCACCAATCACTCGCGGTAACGATGATGTTAATGACGGTAGCAAACCACTAATCACTCACGGTAACGATGATGTTAATGACAGTAGCAAACCACTAATCACTAACGTAACGATGATGTTAATGACGGTAGGTAACCACTAATCACTAACGGTAACGATGATGTTAACGACGGTAGTAAACCACTAATTACTAACGTAACGATGATGTCAATGATGGTAGCTAACCACTAATCACTCGCGGTAACGATGATGTTAATGACGGTAGCAAACCACCAATCACTCGCGGTAACGATGATGTTAATGACGGTAGCAAACCACTAATCACTAACGGTAACGATGATGTTAATGACGGTAGCAAACCACCAATCACTCGCGGTAACGATGATGTTAATGACGGTAGCAAACCACTAATTACTAACGTAACGATGATGTCAATGACGGTAGCAAACCACTAATCACTAACGGTAACGATGATGTTAACGACGGTAGTAAACCACTAATTACTAACGTAACGATGATGTCAATGACGGTAGCTAACCACTAATCACTCGCGGTAACGATGATGTTAATGACGGTAGTTAACCACTAATTACTAACGTAATGATGATGTGTGTTTCAGCGAAGCCCTACGTCCGGCTTCACTCCACGGTCTCTCCCAGTGGATCACATCCAGCCATGCTTGTCTGCAGCGTCTACGAGTTCTACCCCAAACTCATCAAAGTGAGCTGGATCAGGAACGGACAGGAAGTCACCTCTGATGTCACTTCCTCTGAAGAGCTGGCTGACAGGGACTGGTACTACCAGGTCCACTCCCACCTGGAGTACACGCCCAGGTGAGTCCAGATCCAGATCCACTCCCTCCTGCAGTACACGCCCAGGTCCAGGTCCAGGTCCAGGTCCAGGTCCAGGTCCAGGTCCAGGTCCAGGTCCAGTCTGAATGCTGCTTTGTGTCTGCAGGTCTGGAGACAAGATCTCCTGCATGGTGGAGCACGTCAGCCTGGGAGAGCCTCTGGTTACTGCCTGGGGTAAATACCTGTCTGTCTGACCACCTGTCTGTCTGATCACCTGTCTGTCTGACCAACCGGTCTCTCTGCTCACCTGTCTGTCTGCTCAACTGTCTGTCTGCTCACCTGTCTGTCTGATCACCTGTCTGTCTGATCACCTGTCTGTCTGACCAACCTGTCTCTCTGCTCACCTGTCTGTCTGATCACGTGTCTCTCTCTGCACCTGTCTCTCTGCTCACCTGTCTGTCTGATCACCTGTCTCTCTGCTCACCTGTCTGTCTGATCACCTGTCTGTCTGCTCACCTGTCTCTCTCTCTGCTCACCTGTCTGTCTGCTCACCTGTCTGTCTGATCACCTGTCTGTCTGACCAACCTGTCTTTCTGCTCACCTGTCTGTCTGATCACCTGTCTGTCTGATCACCTGTCTGTCTGCTCACCTGTCTGTCTGATCACCTGTCTCTCCGCTCACCTGTCTCTCTCTGCACCTGTCTCTCTGCTCACCTGTCTGTCTGATCACCTGTCTCTGTGCTCACCTGTCTCTCTGCTCACCTGTCTCTCTCCTCTCACCTGTCTCTCTGCTCTCCACCTGTCTCTCTGCTCACCTGTCTCTCTGCTCACCTGTCTCTCTGCTCTCCACCTCTCTCTCCACCTGTCTGTCTGACCCATCTGTCTCTCTCTCTCTCCACCTGTCTCTCTGCTCACCTGTCTCTCTGCTCACCTGTCTCTCTCTCTCAAACTGTCTCTCTGCTCACCTGTCTCTCTCTCTCCACCTGTCTCTCTGCTCTCCACCTGTCTCTCCACCTGTCTCTCTGCTCACCTGTCTCTCTGCTCACCTGTCTCTCTGCTCACTTGTCTGTCCTCAGACCCCTCCATGCCAGAGTCTGAGAGGAACAAGGTAGCCATCGGAGCTGCAGGACTGATCCTGGGTCTGACCTTATCTCTGGCCGGGTTCATCTACTACAAGAGGAAGTCCCGAGGTGAAGCAGCTCACTTTCAAAGTTTCAGATCCATCAGACCCGGTCTGTGCTAAGACCTCCTCCTGAGACCTGGTCCTCTGCACTCACAAGGTTCTGAAGGACCGGTTCACTGAGGTATCAGGGTTTGAGTTAACCCTGTCCTCGTCTTCTCTTTCAGGACGGATCTTGGTTCCCAGCCACTGATCCTGATCCTGGTTCCCAGCAGCTGGTCCTGGTCCTGGTTCCCAGCAGCTGGTCCTGGTCCTGGTTCCCAGCAGCGGGTCCTGGTCCTGTGTGTGTCTTCAAACCGCTTCATGTGCTGCTAGCTGCTGATTCTGTGATGATCTGAGCTCTGATACTCTGCCGGTCTGAACCCTGATCCAGGACTCTGGTCATCATGACTCTGTTGGGAATTAGGGGCTCCATATAAACCAGTATATAGCAGATATAGTGCAAGTGGGGGGGGGGGGGGGTATTTACTCTGACAGTCCTGGACCAGGTTCAGTCTGGACTCTGCTAGTCTTTGTGTGAAATCAATATATACTCATATCCAAAGCTCTGTTTCTAAATCGATGTACTCCAGGTAGTTTAAAGCCTTCCTCCAGGGTTGGTCATTGTGAGACTTTTCAATAAACCTTGAGACTACTTCCTGACTCTGATTTACTGAACCAACACATCTCAGGGGTCCCGGCTGGGGTCTGGTCCCCTCTGAATCACTGTCTGTTCATAATGTAGCATCACTCCTTCTGATTACCCTCCAGAGACCCAGCAGCATCCAGTCAGCACGTACTCATGTTAAAGGTCTAAATCCATCCCTGAATATTGCTGATCCGAGCGAGGACCGAGACCCCCGTCTGTAAAGCTTCAGATGAACTGACTGTCTCAATGAGACACAGCAGACGTTCTCTGACAGCCAGGACTGTTTACAATCCACCAAAACCTCCAAGCAGCTTCTGGCAGAAATCCCACTGGTCTCCATGGAGGGGACGGAGGGGACAGCTGGGAGGTGGTCCTCCCACAGAGACACCGCGCACATACTCTCATATTCCTGTCAGACATCAGAGATCAGGGGGGCTTTCCTCCTCCAGGGTGAGGGTCCAAGGACAGAGGGTGTAAGGACACAGGGTCCAAGATAAGAGGGTCCAAGGACAGAGGGTCCAAGGCAGTGTTTCCGCCAGACCAGGGCTGAGAGGGCGTCCACCCAGAGAGCGGGGGGGGGGGGGATATATACTATCGCTTTACGTATATATGCACACACACACACCATTTTGAATTGCACCGTTCCTTTTATATACTGTCTCTTTACACACACAATAGACAATAGTAACGTAACGTTTGTTACCTGATACATCTTTTAGGCTACCTCCCTTGTATCAAATCACCGCTGCCGACAGGGACACCCCAACCTTGCATGGTCCTGGGAAAATGCGGCAGTGTTTTTCCGCTCTAAACTTTTCCAGGGCTCTGTAGAAGTCAAACTGTTCAATGGGTGGTCCTTCAATACAGATTGTCATCAGGACGTCGAGATTTTCTGCTTTTATTCTTGCCCTGCCCTTGGTCTTTATGCGATTTTGAACGCTGAATCCACGTTCACACGGTACCGTTCTCATTGGATTGACTGAGATGGCAGCCAGAAGCTTTGTGGTTTCAAGTAGGAAGCCAGCATGTTGTGTAGCCATGATCTTCACCAACTCCTGGAAGGAAGTTTTGCTGTAGTTTGCATGGACCAGCTCCTTAAAAAGTGGCCACTCTGTGCTGCAGGTGTCCGTATCAACGATAGGTTCCCGTCCCGCTGGGCACAAGTGATCCAGGATGGTCCGCAGCTCATCGCATCCAAATCGCGCACGTTCAGTGTTGTCCTGTGGCAGACACCGTGGGTCAAAGATGCGAAAAGCGGAAAAGAGGCCGATGTCGGGGAAACGATCTTCAATATTCTGGATGAGGGTGTCGAGGAAGCGTTGCCTTACACCATCCACGGCCTGCCGCATCGCCCTGGTGGCCTTTATCTGTTCTCCCTTGAAATACGTCTCGCCGTTGTTCTCCGCAATGTTGGCCAATTCTTGGAATTTTGGGCCGCCTTCTTCTCCAATCTGCATCGCTCGCAGTGCATTGATCGTTGAGGTTACAGCAGGCTGAACATTTTCGAAGGAAAGGGACTTTATGCCTTGCTCAGGCACGCTATGGTCCCCAATATGTCACACAGCAGACTGTTGATGGCGATAAATTCGTAGGTCAGCATTGCCTTTGCTAGTGTTTCGGCCATCGTGTCATGCAGTAATTCAGCGTCCTGCTGAAACACCTCCGCTACAGCGCGCATTGTTCTGTGTAAAGCAACATTGGCCTCGCCGAAGCTCAGCCAGCGGACGGCATGGATTGACTTGAGCTTCACGTCATCAGTGTCCAGGATGACATGCATTTCTTTAAGCCGTGCTTGCCGAGAGCTGCTGTTAGAGAAGTATCCATAGATGCTGCCCACCATCCTCTGTTAGCGCTGGAGGGATGGTATCGCCGCAGCAGCCTGCTGGGCACACAAGTTTAGCTTATGTGCAGCGCAGTGTGTGCCACCGATGGCTGGGTTTTCCCTTTTTAAACGCGCCACGACCCCATTTTCTCTTCCAGTCATAACCACTGCCCCATCTGTACAGACGCCAGTTACGTCGTTCAGGTCGATGTTGTAATTGTGTAACTGCTCCTTAATGGTTTGCGTTACGGTAGCAGCGTCGCATGCAGTAATCTTTGTGTCGCACAAGTAGTGGGTTTCTAATTCACCTTCATTTATTAGCTTAACATATGTGCAAAGAAGCTTTTCCACCAAAATGTCCGTTGACTCGTCAGTCATGAGCCCCTTGAATGTCGAGTTATTTAACTTTGCAATTAAGTCCTCCTTTAGCACATTGTTTATGGCGCACTGCATGTCCAGCACGATGTCGTTGTGAGTATACTGGGCGTTCTCTGAAACGCGCAGTGCTGCCAAGGTTTCAGGTTGGTGGACTCTCCCTTCCATCATGTGATCTGGGGGCGGGGGGGTCACACTCTGCATGCTCTCACTGATCACCTAACCCTCCTGACCTCTGACTAGGGTTGGGAACCGAAACTCGGTTCCAGATGAGAACCGATAAGAAAATGCCGGGTACCGGGTACCCATACAAAATACACAATTTCGGTTCTGCTTAACGGTTCCTAAACGCGGTAGACCCTGTATTCCGCCGGGTCCGTCTGCGCCGCGGCGCCGCGATGACCCGGTGGAATACAGGGTAAGGGCGGACTGGCCATCTGTGTGTTCTGGAGAATCACAGAACGGCCGGTCGTCAGCGGGATCATGTAAGTTGCGCTGACAGGCGACAGAGGTCCACAGCTGCCCCGCAGCGAGGCTCCCCCCGCCCTCCCGTAGACAGTTCACGAGCTCAGTCACTTCATAACACCAAAGATGGATCGCGGTAAATGCCTTAAATCAGGGGTCTCAGACTCCATTTACCTGGGGGCCGCTAGACGTAGAGTCTGGGCAAGTCTGGGCCGCTTCAAGTATTCCACAAAAAATGTATTAAAAATACAACACTAACAGTTCTTCAACAACTTCTTCTTAACATGAACGGTTCTTCACAACATAACTATTCACAGTTGCTCTTGCCTACTCCTTGCTGGTAGAGACCTGGCAGCGCTTCCTCTCACACAGCTGAGCCACATTTGGTTTGAGGGAGGAAGCAGTTGAAACCCTTAGTATGGCTTGAAGATGTTCATCAGTAAGTCTGGACCTGTACTTTGACTTATTGAAGTTCATGGTGGAGAAGAGCTGTTCACACATATATGTGCTCCCAAAAAGGCACATGGTCCGCTTGAACATCCTGGAAAGCTCAGGGAAGGAGGGGGGCAATTCTCTCATGAACTGTCCAAGCTTGTCTGCTTTCCCATTCACTTCCCTGAACTTGGCTTTGAGCTCAGAATTGCACTGCAGGTCAATGAGCTCCATTTGAAGCACACCAGGGGCATTTTCCACATCAAAGGAGAAGGGGTCTGCAAACATTTGGAAAGTGGCTCTGTGTGTCTTGAAGTCTGCAAACCGCTGATCAAATTCCTCCTGTAGCTTCACAATGGCATCAACATACTTCTCACCACTGAATGCTGTGCCCCTGTCCATGAGAGCCTTGCATGCTGGGAAATGGCAGAGGTTTTTCTGAGGGAGCTGGGCTTTCCATAACACCAGTTTTGTAGAGAATGCTTTGACATTGTCATATGCTGCACTGACAAGCTGGCCCTGGCCCTGCAACTTCTTATTCAGTGCATTCAGCTCCTGCGTGATGTCAACAAGAAAAGCTAAGTCCATGAGCCATTTGGGATCACTCAGCTCGGGAACAGCCATCCCTCCCTTCTCCAGCATGAATACTTTCAGTTCTGTTCTCAACTCAAAAAACCTCTTCAGGACGTTTCCCCTGCTGAGCCAACGTACCTCTGTGAAGTAGAGCACATCCTCATATTCTGACTCAATTTCCTCCAAAAAAGCACGGAACTGGCGGTGCTTTAAGCCCCTGGATCTGATATGGTTGATGCATTTCACAACGACAGACATTACATTGTCAAACTTCAAGCATTTGCTGCAAAGGGCCTGCTGATGGATAATGCAGTGCAGAGCAATAGCCTCCTCCACACCCTCCTCCTCCAGTTTTCTTTGAACAAGTGCCACCAGCCCATTTTTCCTCCCTGTCATTGATGGCGCTCCGTCGGTCGTAATTCCAACAAACCTCTTCCATGGCAGACCGATATCCGCAATGGCATCACACAGTTGCTGGAATATCTCCTGAGCGGTGGTCTGGCCATGCATTGGTTTCACTGTCAGCAACTCCTCTGTCACTTCAAACTTGTCATCAACACCACGGACATACATTGCGAGCTGAACGGTGTCAGTGATGTCCGTGCTCTCATCAAGAGCCACAGAGTATGCACGGAAAAGTTTGGCTTTGTCGCCCAGCTGATCATATATGTCACTTGATAAGTCAGAAATGCGCTCTGCCACTGTGTTAGCTGACAGGCTGATGTTGTTAAACTGACCCTTCTTTTCTGGACAGACTATACTTGCAGCCTGCAACATGCACTTTTTTACAAACTCGCCTTCCGTAAACGGCTTTCCCGCCTTAGCAATCATCTCACTCACCACATAGCTAGCTTCGACTGCTAAATCAGCCTCATTGCTTCCTTTCTTGAAGAGATTTTGTTGCTTCCATAGACATTGTTTTAGCTCTGTGACCCTTTTCTCTCTCTCGTCTCCCAGGTATTTTGCATACTCTGCATGTTTAGTTGAGTAGGGACGTTTGACGTTATACTCCTTGTATACAGCGATTTTCTCTGTGCATATAAGGCACGTTGCGTTTCCCCTGTACTCGACAAAAAAATATTCAGTCTCCCACTTCTCCTGAAATGTTCTGTGGTCATCATCGACTTTTCTTTTCCCTGAAAGTTTTGATGAAGACATGACTGGGCGATATATTTTCCTTCCACTCTGTGTCACTTTTGGATCACTCTGTGATTGATTCCGCTGCGCGCATTTGATTGACGTGTGGCGGAGTTCCCTCGGAGGGGGGAGGGGGGAGGGGCGAGGGAACTGTGCGCAGCAGTTCCCTGCCAGCAGCGGGATCAATCCAAAAATAAAATTAAAAGCACAAACGTAAACACGCGGGCCAGATTAACACTATTACGTGATATCAACAACCGGGCCAAGAGAATCTGTCTCGCGGGCCGCGTCTGGCCCGCGGGCCTGGAGTCTGAGACACCTGACCTAAAGTGAGGCTCCACTACACTAAAAAAGAAAAAGACACAGTGCTATGCCTGTGGCAAGTTAATAGCTTGCCACAGGCATAGCTCAGTTAAAATATGTATTTATTTTATTTTTTATTTGTAAAAATGTCAGTTAAAGCTTAAAAGAATAAAGATATTTTTGTTATCTAAACGTTTGACCTCTTTCTTTTACAATTATGGAATCGAAACGGGGGATCGATAAGAACCGGAATCGATCAATTTCAAACGATACCCATCCCTACCTCTGACCCCCAGAGCTTCAACCAATCAGAGTTCCGACGACAGCTGGCCTTCCTCACCTGTGGAGCACACACCTGTACACACACTGACACACACACACACTGACACACACACACACACACACTGACACACACACACTGACACACACACACACACACTGACACACACACACACACTGACACACACACACACACACACACTGATACACACACACACACACACTGACACACACACACACACTGACACACACACACACTGACACACACACACACACCTCTACACACCTCTACACACTGACACACACACACACACACACTGACACACACACACACTGACACACACACACACACCTCTACACACTGACACACACACACACTGACACACACACACACTGACACACACACACACACCTCTACACACACACACACACACACACACACCTGTACACACACATACACACACACAGACAGACACACACACACACCTCTACACAAACTGACACACACACCGACACACACACACAAAAACACACACACACACACCTCGACACACACCTCTAAACACACACACACACACATACAGACAGTGATGGTTTTAACCAATAAAAACATTTAAATTAAATCTGTTTCATTATATTTATTTATAATACTTTTAAAAATATATAATATGATACGTTATGAAATATAAGAGAGGCTCTGTTAGAGTAATAAACTAATGTTTATAATAAAACCTTTTTCAATCATTTTTTATCATTATTAGTGTTCTTATTGAAGTGGTGCAGTTCCCTGCTTCCACCACTAGATGGAGACACAGCCCGTGTTAACCCTGTGAAGCCCAAATATAGACATGCCATGTTTAGAGCTCTGCAGTCCCGCTTGTAGAGGAGCCAGGCGTGGATCACAGCAAGGATGATGGTGTGCCAGAAGATGTACACGTACCAGCGTCAGGACTTCATGGGGAACTTGTATTTGGCCGTAAACGAGTCCAACAGATCCACACCTCCCATGTACTTGTTGTAAGTACCCACAATGTAAGGCCTCTCAACTTCTACGTAGGTTTTTTTCCCAGCGAAGGATTCTCTGCACAGGGTCTGGTCCAGCAAAGGATGAGACAAGTGTGACCGCTCTGCTGTCCTATCATGTGACAGCACAGATGTTGTGGTTGGTCTCCACTCCGATGTCAAAGCTTCCTCTCCCTTTTTTCTTCAAGCTCTTCTCCTCTTCACGGTTGCAGTTGGGTAAGCGCACCTGCCTGGCTGTTCCCACATAATGAATCCCGTGATCAAGGAGCTTCACTACCAATGGGACACAGGTGAAGTAGTTGTCTGCGTAGATCTTGTAGTTCTGACCTTCTGGAAGCGTGGAGGAAAGCTTCATCACAACATCACCTGATAATCCACGTTCAGACTTGGCTCGTATCCCATTGACACTGCCTTGGTACACATCAAAGTCACAGATCATTCCAGAGATTCCAGTTCTCACCCACTTTCTCCGTTTTGGATGGCATCACATCCTGCACACTGAATCGAGGACCTCTCTTTGCTGGGGGCATTCTGAAATGGACAAAGTAATGAATAAATATGTATCAATAATACATATGCTTATTATATTGTAATAGATTACCTGAAGGAATAGATAGGGTGGTGGGACAAGTGTTCATTCTGTCTGGCTTAGCCTATTATCATACTAAAAGGAATGCATGCACCCCCCCTTCCAGGTGTCCCGATGCAACAAGCCTCTGAATCCTATTTATATCGTACACTTGAGTCACAAAATACTACCTGCTTAGCCTATGATCATAATAAAAGGAATACCTACACCCACACCTGCAGGTAAACTGTTCAACAACAGTGGCGGAGCCAGGACATGTTCAGTGGGGTGGCCAGGGTGGAACCAGTGATCATTTTGGGGTGGCATTGAAATCACTATTATATGAACATAAAAATACATCTCACTAGAAAATAAGGGGTTATTTAAGGCACCTACAACACACCTCTACATTATTTGGGATTAAGTGGTGGAACAGATCAAATAATATTCAGTATATCTAACTATTTTTTTCGTATTCCCGCAGGCAAAGTATCAACGAAGCTTACATTATACAAATGTAATGCAATATACCGACTGTTTAGCTTATGGTGATCAGCAGCACTATGAGCTCATTCTCTCAGTGTATCATCAGGAATACAGAGACACACACATCATTTAAATAAGAGTTTTTTAATTCAATTATTGGTTCAGAATAAACATCTTAAAGTAAATAACAATAAACAATAGCCCTTAACCCTGTAAGGCCCCCGGTTGTAATTTTACAACATTTCTTTAAGCTATCCTAAAAAAGTCAGAAGATGTTTGTTTTTTTTAAAGACTACATTTAGTCAAACGGTCCTTTGGTTCAGCCTCACAAGGCTGTTGGGTAGGACATGTGTTTATAGGTCCTGCCCTCTGGACATACACGCCAGGGATTTTGGGCCCCATGCAAAGATATCACATTGGGCCCCCCCACCAGGCCCAGGCCACGCCAGCCAAGCACCATTGCTGTAACCACACCTCCAGAACCCACCCACTCATTTATGCTTGAAATAACTCTACCTGTACAGGCCTGCATCTATCTTGTAGTCCAATACTAACTAACAATATTTACTGACACTGAGCGGTGAAAATATAACACTGTGCAGACGTGCAACATTCTGCTGCATGAATTCACTATTTGATATAAGACTAACATTCCTGACAATAGATCTCAATAGTCATCTTTTATGGTTCCTTTTTAATAATAACGTTTTTGAATGGAACGTTCTCAACATGAATGCATCAATCCAAATAAATATAACTTAAATATGTGGAAAAATACTGTGTTTGAAATGTATCATTGAAATGAGATGTTAGCTTTTTGTTTTGATATATATATATATATATATATATGTTGTATTCCAGTCTCCCTTCAGATGTTAAGTGGCATGTCATTCAACACAATGCTGCTCACCTCCTTCAGTTGGGAGAACAGCTGGTTCAGGTTCAGCCTCATGGGGGGACAGGGCTGCTGAGCCTAGAGATGGATCTGTTGGTCCTGGCCCCAGGGGGAGGGACAACTGGTTTAGTATGAATAGCTGCTAAAAATGTACCTGCATTTATTAAATGTCGGCTAAAAGAGCAGTGAAATTAAAAAACCGTATAGATATTAACAGTACTTAATGTCAGCTTGGTAAAAAAAAAAAAAACTATTATTATTTACAATGGACTACGCTTAGCTAACAGACTCATTTCCACCACTCATGGACCACACCCACCTTTTCTTTTGAAAAACTGGGTGACATACTGTCGCCCTTTAGTCCCTCTCTCTTGTCTTTCTCTCCTTTCTTTTCTCTTTTGAAAGCCTGACTTTGTGAGTCGTTGAGACATGGTACACTACACACGTAAGTACTAGCATCCCTGCTCCTCACATGCTCTCACTCTCTGTAGAAAGTGCTGGCGGTGCTGCACCGCGTTTGGAGGCAGGACCAAACCATTACATGTAAATAGAGGAGGGTGTACAGAGGCTTTGGATAATTAACTTTTGGAAGAAAATAAGTTAAATGAATTGTAAGTTTAGTGAGTACATTATCGATATAACGTCCTATTGTCTGGCTAATGCTAACAGGCTAATTATCATACTAAAAGGGATACATCCAAGTGTCCCAACACATTTCAGAAAGAACTGTTTCTGCAGAACCAGAGAAGAGTTAAATGTATTATTGTTACTAATTAACTGATAAGATACAAGTAGAGTTTAAAATATTGCTACAGATATAATTTCACATACTTTTATCAGAAATAATGTATTAATTTCAGGGCTGTCAAGTTAACGCGTTAATAACGCGTTAATGCAAAAAATAAATTAACGCCACTAATTATTTTAACGCGATTAACGCATGTGTTTTTTGTCCTCGGCCGCCCCGTAGTTTCAGAGCGCATCGAGTTTAAAATTCCATCTGCAAGCTGAGCTGACAGCCCCGCTCCTGCCGCCCGCTTGCGGCAGACCACACTTCCACGCTCACCGGCAGGCCCGGACTGGCCATCGGGAGGACCGGGAGGGTGTGTGTATGTGTGGCGCGAGCGAGAGAGAGAGAACGAGTACACCTTACGTGTATTGTTGTTGTTAGCATCTGGTGCTAGCTAGCTGCGCTAATGGATATAAGGAGCTGTTTCAATGAAAACAGAGGAGCGTCATTTCGCCGACAACTGCGCCGAGCACCTGACTTTCTGCAGGGAGCCAGACAGTGGGACATTGTACGAGAAGTCAGCACACTCAGCACGGATAGTGCGCGCAACATGATTGCAGCGTCCAGGCAGCTCCCGTTCGAGCATATGCCTTGAGTTGCACATAGCTCCAACGATCCATCACACACACACACACACACACACACACACACACACACACACACACACACACACACACACACACACACACACACACACACACACACATACACACACACACAGTATGAGAGAGGTTCCAGGTTGTTGTGTTTAATATTCATCAGAATATTTCTCATTGTTCAAATGATAAACAAACATTTGCAGAAAGCATATCTGTCCTCTCAGATGTTGATAAGAGTATTCAAAACTTGAAAAATATCCCTCTGAGGTTCATTTAGAACAGACAAAGAATGTGAGATTAATTTGCGATTAATCGCGATTAACTATTTTAATCGACTGACAGCCCTAATTAATTTATTCATTTCTGGTCTTAATTCAAAATCTTAACCGAGGACACATTTAGAACTTAGTTATAGTGAATTATGAAAGACATTATATTTCCATTAGTGTTCTATTTCCATATGTGAACATATAAGAAGGGCGGGGTCCATGACAGGTGCTCATGCTATTTTGACTACCACACTGACCCAGTGTTGTAATATTACAACAAAGACATAAGCTGCTCAAAATCACATTTGATGAATGTATTCCACAATAACGAAATATGTACATGTTCTAGACATTGTAATATACACAAAAAAAAATATTTGAGGCATTTTACTTACTTGAATCTGACAAATTCAGTCCAATAAAACAAAGAGATGTTGCTCGTTTGAAGATTCGGAAGTTTTGTGAGTGTATGGCCAGAGGGCAGGACCTATACACATTTATTACCCAATAGCATTGTGAGGCTGAACAAAAGGACCTATTGACAATAGGCGCTTTCACACCGGAGTACTTTTCCAAGGAACAGTTCTGATAGTTCCTGGGATTTTGAGTTCACACCAAAAAGATCTGGAACTAGAACTCTTTTTTGCGATCCTTTTCACCCCTTTTCAGTCCCTGCTAGAGAGCAGGGACTGAAAAGGGGTGAAAAGGTTCCAATTTCTGATTGGCTGGGCGAATTGCAAACCATGCCCCGTAAAACTCTGAAAAGTTTTTGTGAAGCTGCCATTTTATTTGCTCGCATTAGCATTATTAGCATTAGCCCAGCGCACCAACGGAGAGCGACTAACTTATGGCAACACAAAAGAAAACATGTGAGCGGTGGAGATGAGGAGGTGTCTGCGTTCTGGCGATTTACTCTGAAGGCTTCAGTAGAAGCTGCTGGGAGTCCCAGCAGCTTCTACTGAAGCCAGTCCCCACCTCCGGGGACTCCGGGTGGCAGTATACGCCTTGAAGTTGTTTGCGGCCTGCCAGTAAACCCAAAGCAGAAGAAGAAGTGACGTCAGCAGCTCCCTCAGGGACTTATTCCGGTGTGAACGCCATTTACTAGATAGTTCCAGGAAATAAAAATTCCTGGGAAAAGTACTTGGTGTGAAAGCGCCTTATGTAAAGGCAGTCTTTAAAAAAACAAAACATTTACTGACTTTTTTAGGATAGCTTAAAGTAATGTTGTAAAATTACAACAGTGGGCCTTACAGGGTTAAAGGTTTCTTAAATTATATTAAAGGTCCCATGTCATGCTTCTCTGGTTCTGACCCGTCCCCTTGTGTTCTGTAGCTTCTGCATGTGAACGGTCTGCAGAGTCTCAAACCCTCAAAGTGCACCCTGTAGCGAGTAAAACTCTAACACAGAAAAGACCAGTCTCTGCTGCCCCTGAACGCCTCGTTGGAGATCTTTCTTTTTCCATTTTTTTCTTCCTGGTCACAGTGACGTAATGACGACCAAATGGACCAATCCGTGGAGCTCCTCACACACCAACACATTCTCACTCTCACTATCAAACGCAGTGGGGGGACCTTTAGCGTTGATTTTCAACTATCAGGGAGTCCCATTAGGCGCTTTCAAACCAAGTACTTTTCCCAGGAATAGTTCCCGAAACTTTTGCCCGGAACTTTTATTTCCTGGAACTATCTAGTAAATCCCGTTCACATCGGAATAAGACCCTGAGGGAACCGCTGACGTCACTTCTTCTTCTGCTTTGGGTTTACTGGCAGGCCGCAAACAACTTCACGGTGTATACTGCCAAGTACGGTGTAAGCTGCTGGGACTCCCAGCAGCTTCTACATTGGTGAATGAGTGATGCGCAGCCAGAATGCCCCGGAACCGGAAGCTGCGATACACTCTGGTAGATATCATAGCAGCTAATATGAAATCTCCGTTTTTGACATAAATATGAAGATGGATTATCAGAAATCATTTCAAAGTGAAAGACACATTGGATTAACCATTGGATTCACCTTCAGCAGCGTTTTTATCGTTTTAATGCCATTGAACACAACTTTTGATCAGAACAACAGCTAAGGTAAGACTATTTCTGATTGGCTGGGCGAATATTTGATCGCACAGGGATGACACTAATACCTCTAAAATCTGTGGAATCTCAGCTTTATCTGGTAACTTGTTTGTGCAGATCCGATAAGTAATAAAGTATCTCTACCGTGAGTTCTCTGCTAGGTGCATTTTTTTTTTTCCGCTCAGGGCTCATTTAGACGCTTCTTGTGAGACTTGTGTTTTGTTTCGGTAAAAATGGTTCATATCGTCAGTTAGGTGAAAAAAATCAAAAGAAGTCATAAAATCATAAAATGTCATAAAAAACCATAAAGTAAAAAAAAAATCATAAAAACCATAAAAAATCATAAAAACCACAAAAAACTCATGAAAAACCATAAAATCAAAACAAAATCATTAAAAAAATCATTAAAAAAATCATTAAAAATCATGAAAATCACAAATAAATCATAAGAAATCATAAAAAATCATAAAAACATCATTTAAACTCGTAAAAATTACAAAAAAACAGTCAAAAGAAATTCTGAAAAAGTCATAAAAATCATGAAACACAAAAAGTCATAAAAAAACCATAAAGTCACAAACAAATCATTAAAAAATCCTTAAAAAAAATCATTAAAATCACAAAAAACTCATAAAAAAAACATTAAAAAAAAAATCATTAAAAATCATAAAAAGTCACAAAAAAAATCAAATAAATAAAAATAAATTATAAAAACTAATGAAAAAATCATAAAAACCAAAGTCACAAATAAATCATAAAGAATCATTAAAAATCATTTAAAAAATCATAAGAAATAATAAAAATCATAAAAAACCATAATGTAAAAATAAAAATCTAAAAATGTCATAAAAAGTCATGAAACTCAAAAATAATCATAAAAATACATTGAGTCACAAAAAATCATAAAAAATCTTAAAAATCACAAAAAAAATCAAAAAGTCATAAAAAACCATAAAGTAAAAAAAAATCATAAAAACCATAAAGTCACAAATAAAACAAAAAATCATAAAAATCACAAAAAATCATAAAAATCACAAAAAATCATAAAAATCACAAAATAAATCATAAGAAATCATTAAAAGATCATAAAAACTCGTAAAAAAACATAGTCTCAAAAAAATCATAAAAATCATAAAAAGTCATAAAGTCACAAACTCATTAAAATGAATAATGTCAGTAGCGTGTATTACCGTGATGCCGCCAGCAGACGGCCTGAAGCCGGGGATCAGCAGAAAGGAAGGAGCCGCTCAGGTTTATAATCATTTATTTCAGTTTGTAATTTAAACGAATCATTTGTTACGACAGCAGCTCTGTGTCAGCGAGATAAATACTCAGATATTAAAGTGTTTCTGACAGTGCTCACACTCACACACCTCATCTTCATCATCATCTTCATCACCAGCATCATCATCATCATCACCATCATCATCATCTTCATCATCATCATCATCACCAGCATCATCATCGTCATCACCAGCATCACCATCATCATCATCATCTTCATCACCAGCATCATCATCGTCACCATCATCATCATCATCACCAGCATCATCACCATCATCATCACCAGCATCATCATCTTCATCATCACCATCATCATCACCATCATCATCATCTTCATCACCAGCATCATCATCTTCATCACCAGCATCACCATCATCATCTTCATCACCAGCATCATCATCGTCACCATCATCATCACCATCATCATCATCATCTTCAGCATCATCATCTTCATCACCAGCATCATCATCGTCACCATCATCATCATCATCATCACCAGCATCATCACCATCATCATCACCAGCATCATCATCTTCATCACCAGCATCACCATCATCATCACCAGCATCATCATCTTCATCACCAGCATCACCATCATCTTCATCCCCAGCATCATCATCTTCATCACCAGCATCATCATCACCATCTTCATCACCAGCATCATCATCTTCATCACCAGCATCATCGTCACCATCATCATCACCATCATCATCATCATCACCAGCATCATCATCGTCACCATCATCTTCATCACCAGCATCATCATCTTCATCACCAGCATCACCATCATCATCATCATCACCAGCATCATCATCTTCATCACCAGCATCATCATCGTCACCATCATCATCACCATCATCTTCATCACCAGCATCATCATCTTCATCACCAGCATCACCATCATCATCTTCATCACCAGCATCATCATCATCATCACCATCATCATCATCACCAGCATCATCATCTTCATCACCAGCATCATCATCGTCACCATCATCATCATCGTCACCATCATCATCATCTTCATCACCATCGTCACCATCATCATCATCCTCATCACCTTCATCACCAGCATCATCATCTTCATCACCATCATCATCACCATCACCATCATTAATATAACCATTATTATTCACATGACCCTGATCTCAGTCTGGAACCATCAGAAGCCTCACAAAGCATTCTGGGTAACGTAGTCCTAGTGTGTTCACTCAGCTCCAGGGAATTATGGGTACTGTAGTCCAGAATGACTAACCCACCACAGCCAGACTTGTGGGTAATGTAGTCCTTCTGTGCTGTAGATATATTCGTTGGTGGTGAAATCCTTCACTGGAGCAGGGAACTGTGGGTAATGTAGTTTCTCCTTCTGCTTATAAAACAGGAAGTGATCAGTTTCAGTTTTCCCTGCCTAATGCTGCTCAGCAAAAACGGTCCACTGCAGCGCAGGGGATTGTGGGAATTGTAGTTTAGATGGGGAGGATTAAGGGGGTCTATGCAGAGATGGATTGTGGGTCTTGTAGTCCAAATAAACATGGTTGTTTGATTTGCAGTCAGAACCAAAGGGGGTTGTAGGCATTGTAGTCCAAATGAGGATGGTTTGGGGGTGTTGTAGTCCAAACCAAAGGGGATGGTGGGTTTTGTAGTTCCATCAGGCGGGGGAGATAGGGTTTTGTATTCCACATAATTAGAGTTGGGGTTTTTGTAATCCGAGCAGTGAGGCATTGTGGGCATCGTAGTTCAGCAGAAAGGATGTTGTAACCAATGAAGAGTTGGACTGTGGGAGTTGTAGTCCAGACAGAAGGGTGTTTCAGTATTTGTAATCCAATATGAGGTATTGCGGACATTGTAGTTCAGACAGCAGGGGATTTGTAGTCCATATGAATGGGTTTGTAGTCCAGAGAGAGGATTGTGGGTATTGTAGTCCAATGTGTTGATTCTATAAGCCCTGAATAGACTGTGTGTTTGAGCCCCATCGTTTTATTTACAGTCACACAAGTCTGTATGTACAACACACACACACGCACACACACACACACACACACACACACGCACACACACACACACTCACACACACACACACACACACACACACTCACACACACACACACACACACACACACACACACGCACACACACACACACTCACACACACACCATTTTCCCATCACATAAATAAATAGATAAATAAATAAATAGGATAATATAAATACTTTAATAACAACTGAGCTCTACAGTCCTGATTCCTGTCTGTCTGCGCCACGAGAGAGACAGACAGGTGAGAGACAGACAGGTGAGGGACAGACAGGTGAGGGACAGACAGGTGAGAGACAGACACAGGAGGAGGGAGTGACAGGTAAGGGACAGGTGAGAGACAGACAGCTCTCTCCGTCCAATCACAGCACTCGTCCTCTCGCAGACAGGACCCAGAAATGCTGCTGGCTGCCGGTGGTTTCCATGGAGACGTCAGCAGCAGCCAATCAGAGCCTCTCGCGGGCCGGGACCCAGATGTAGGGCCCGCCCTGCTCCTCGATCACTGCCTTCACCAGGTGATACACCTCCTCGAAGCTGTCGCCCTGCACCACCGCTGAGAGGGAGAGGGAGGGTGTGTGAGAGGCTGTGTGTGTGTGGGGGTGTGTGTGTGTGTCTCTGTGTGTGTGTGTGTGTGTGTGTGTGTCTGTGTGTCTGTGAGTGTGTGTGTTTACCAGTGAAACACTCCAGGAAGTCCTGTTCCAGCTTGATGGCTCGATCCAGAGCCTTCCTCGCCTGATCCTCCGACAGACGCTTGTTCAGATCCCTACACCACAACACACACACACACACACACACACACACACACACACACACACACACACACACAGGTTCATTACTTAGTCTTTTCTTTAGTCTCCTGTTGTGAAGGTGGTGTGTGTGTGTGTGTGTGTGTGTGTGTGTGTGTGTGTGTGTGTGTGTGTGTGTGTGTGAGTGAGAGAGACTCACAGGATGTTCTCCAGAGATCTGGGTCTGATGAAGATGGCGACGGGGTGAAGCTGTGCTGCCTGAAGCCTCCGCACCGCGTTAGCCGACACGTCTAGGATGCAGTGCTTCCCCTGCACACACACACACACACACCACACACACACACACACACACACACACACACACAATAAGAACTATCATTATTTGAATGATCAGCTGTATTTTAGTTTATGTTTGACTGTGTGTGCTAAATAGCTAATGCTCATGCTAGTTCTAATGGGGACCCTAACAAAGACCACACACACACACACACACACACACACACTCACACACACACTCACACACACACACACAAACTCACACACACACACTCACACACACACTCACATCCACACACACACACACACACACTCACACACACACACACTCACACACACACACACACACACACACACACACACACACAAACACACACACACACTACACTCACACACACACACTCACACACACTCTCACACTCTCTCACACACTCACACACTCACACACTCACACACACACTCGCACACACACTCACACACTCACACACACACACAAACACACACGCCCCTCACTCTAAGCCCCGCCCCTCACCTGCTCGGCCACCTGCCGGACGCTCTGCACTGACGTCCCGTACAGGTGGCTGTTGTACTGCCCCGCCTCGATGAAGCGATGTGATTGGATGTCGCGCTCCATCTGCTCCCGCGACGCCACGAAGTGATAATCCCGTCCGTCCGCCTCGTAATCCCGTCGGGGGCGGGTGGTGTCTGCGGGGAGACGTGACATCACTTCCTGTTCGCTCAATAACGTTTTCAAGCAACACCGGAGGCTAGGCTAACGGGTAAGCTAATATTGATGCTAACAGTTAAGCTAACAAGCTAACGAGACAGGAAGTGATTAACCCTAACCCCTCAGGAGACAGGAAGTGATGTCACACTTACGGGGAACGCAGGATCCGAACTTGTCGGGAAACTCGGAGAGAAGGTCGTCGTTAACGCGATCTTTGGTCGGACCGAGGATGATGATTGGCCGAGCGTAATCCACTAAAGAGAGAAAACTTTATTAACACTGCTCATTGTTGACAGTCCACTCAAGAGAGAAAACTTTATTAACACTGCTCATTGTTGACAGTCCACTCAAGAGAGAAAACTTTATTAACACTGCTCATCGTTGACAGTCTACTAAAGAGAGAAAACTTTATTAACACTGCTCATCGTTGACAGTCTACTAAAGAGAGAAAACTTTATTAACACTGCTCATCGTTGACAGTCCACTCAAGACAGAAAACTTTATTAACACTGCTCATCGTTGACAGGACTGACCTTCGATCTGAGAGACGAGCTCGTAGCTGTGGACGAAGCCTTCTCTACCTGCGGGAAGAAAACACTCAATTTTATTATTATTTATTATTATTATTGTTTATTTCTTTAGTGTTCTGAGTTACCTTTGCTCTTCATGCGGGACCACTCCTTCCTCTCCACCCTGGAGCGAACACCAGGGTTATTCCAGGAACACGGGGAACACAAATCAGAAACAAACTTTTAAAATCTGAAAATATATCAGATTTTAATCTTTCTGACGGTCCCTGAACGCATCATGAGTGACGAACGCTTCAGTCAGGAACAACCACAGAATAATGTGAGTTACCTGGAGGGGATGTTACCTGTGATGGAGGGATGTTACGTGTGATGGAGGTATGTTACCTGTGATGGAGGTATGTTACCTGTGATGGAGGTATGTTACCTGTGATGGAGGTATGTTACCTGTGATGGAGGTATGTTACCTGTGATGGAGCTATGTTACCTGTGATGGAGGTATGTTACCTGTGTTGGAGGTATGTTACCTGTGATGGAGGGATGTTACCTGTGATGGAGGTATGTTACCTGTGATGGAGGGATGTTACCTGTGATGGAGGTATGTTACCTGTGATGGAGGTATGTTACCTGTGATGGAGGTATGTTACCTGTGATGGAGGTATGTTACCTGTGATGGAGGTATGTTACCTGTGATGGAGCTATGTTACCTGTGATGGAGGTATGTTACCTGTGTTGGAGGTATGTTACCTGTGATGGAGGTATGTTACCTGTGATGGAGGTATGTTACCTGTGATGGAGGTATGTTACCTGTGATGGAGCTATGTTACCTGTGATGGAGGTATGTTACCTGTGTTGGAGGTATGTTACCTGTGATGGAGGTATGTTACCTGTGATGGAGGTATGTTACGTGTGATGGAGGTATGTTACCTGTGATGGAGGTATGTTACCTGTGATGGAGGTATGTTACCTGTGATGGAGCTATGTTACCTGTGATGGAGGTATGTTACCTGTGTTGGAGGTATGTTACCTGTGATGGAGGGATGTTACCTGTGATGGAGCTATGTTACCTGTGATGGAGGTATGTTACCTGTGATGGAGGTATGTTACCTGTGATGGAGGGATGTTACCTGTGATGGAGGGATGTTACCTGTGATGGAGGTATGTTACCTGTGATGGAGGTATGTTACCTGTGATGGAGGCATGTTACCTGTGTTGGTGGTATGTTACCTGTGTTGGAGGTATGTTACCTGTGATGGAGGTATGTTACCTGTGATGGAGGTATGTTACCTGTGTTGGTGGTATGTTACCTGTGTTGGAGGTATGTTACCTGTGATGGAGGTATGTTACCTGTGATGGAGGCATGTTACCTGTGATGGAGGTATGTTACCTGTGTTGGTGGTATGTTACCTGTGTTGGAGGTATGTTACCTGTGATGGAGGTATGTTACCTGTGATGGAGGTATGTTACGTGTGATGGAGGTATGTTACGTGTGATGGAGGTATGTTACTTGTGTTGGAGGTATGTTACCTGTGATGGAGGTATGTTACCTGTGTTGGAGGTATGTTACCTGTGATGGAGGTATGTTACCTGTGTTGGAGGTATGTTACCTGTGATGGAGGCATGTTACCTGTGTTTGGAGGGGATGTACCCGGTCTCCTCAGGCTCCCCCCCCGGGCTCACCCTCCTGGCCTGCCACCATTCGTCGTCACTGCTGTCCGTCACGTGGACCACGTCTCCGAAGCTGAAGTCCAGCGCCTGAGACAGGACTCCACAGTCCCACTGCTTATCGTAGTCAAACAGCGCCCTGAGACACAGCACTGCCTTCAATACGCCTCTTTATTACATCAACTTAACACGGAGAGTAAGGAAATCGTGTTTGGTCGATTATTTCTATAATGCTTCTCAGCAATAAATCGTATGCCGTTGGAAAGCCTGTTTTATGACCTTCAAATGGTGTCACAGTTGGGTGGAACACGCATCTGAGCGATGAGCAGAACGGAGTACGGGGTTGCGCCCATGACAAATGTGAAATCTCCTGTGCCAAGTAACTAAACAGGCTTTCCAACGGTATACGATTTATAGTCAAGAAGTTTTGTTACGACAAAGAAATAATCTACCAAACACCGATTTCCTTACTTGTTAAGTTTATATTATGTATGTTATATATATGATGTGAATGTATGTGGTACCGGAGGTAGAAGCTGCGGTTGACCCTCAGACTTCCTGACGAGCTGTTCATCATCTGCTCCCTCAGGTCGTGGATCTTCGCCTCGAAGCGGCTGTACTCTGCACACAGACCATCATTAACATTATATTATGTATCTTTACATATATCTTTATGTGTGTGTCTCACCCTCTGGTCTGTACTGAGCCACGATGGTCACCGTCTGTCCGGCGTTCTTCAGAGCGGCGGCTGCCTGTTCATGAGTCGCAAACCTGAGATCCACCCCGTTCACCTGGAACAAAACAACATCTGGCTTCAGTCTGAGGAGATCCACACACTGAGGTCACTTCCTGTCTCTGTGAGGTCACTTCCTGTCTCTGTGAGGTCCCTTCCTGTCTCTGTGAGGTCACTTCCTGTCTCTGTGAGGTCCCTTCCTGTCTCTGTGAGGTCCCTTCCTGTCTCTGTGAGGTCACTTCCTGTCTCTGTGAGGTCCCTTCCTGTCTCTGTGAGGTCACTTCCTGTCTCTGTGAGGTCACTTCCTGTCTCTGTGAGGTCCCTTCCTGTCTCTGTGAGGTCCCTTCCTGTCTCTGTGAGGTCACTTCCTGTCTCTGTGAGGTCACTTCCTGGCCGTTTCTCAATGTCGAGTAAAGCTGCTCCAGAGTAGAGATGGCAAATCCGGATCCTTTTACGGACTCGGAGTCTTCTGAGTCAGTCATTGAAGAGATCCGGATCATACGAGTCCTTTGAGTCATATGAGTCAGCATCACCAAGAGCGTAGAAATCCTACCGGTGAAACCGAAAAGTTGTTGCATTTCACGAGCATATTAAACTGACGTTACATTAACCTCCGCTACACAGTGTCTTTTGCTTTAATAACAAATGTTGATCACAAAAAAAAAGGGTTATTTTGCGATTTGGCGAATCTGAGTCTGCTGTTGACTCGTGCATGATGAGTCTGCCTGGATCTCTGGATCTCTGGATCTGCTACGGTTACGGCTCTGAGTCCGCACGAGTCTGCTATGTTTTGCACAGTGAGTCAGGATTTGCGAATCTCTGAGTCTGCTGTTGACTCGTGCACAATAGCCGCGGGAAGTAGGGGTGCTGGAGGCGGGGCTGCGAGTGGTGGAGTCCCAACGACTCACGAGTCTGCAGGAAGTGAAGGAAGTTCCCATGATTCAGTGAGTCAGGATTTGCGAATCTGAGTCTGCTGTTGACTCGTGCATGATGAGTCTGCCTGGATCTCTGGATCTCTGGATCTGCTACGGTTACGGCTCTGAGTCCGCACGAGTCTGCAGGAAGTTTCACTGATCCGCGTCCCCTGAGCCAAACGATAACTTCTGGCAGCTATCCTACTTGCTAAAGGCTAGGCAGATGGACTGGGGTACGTTGTAATGTGATTTCACATGTTATAAGGAGGGTAGCGAGTGACGCAATTTATAGTTTTAATTTGTACGTCACCAGGTGTAGGACTCCAAGGACTCGGTGTAGGTGCCATAACGCTCCTTGGCTCAAATTCATTATTTGTATTTGTATTATTATTATTCGTTTACGTCACCTTTATTTGTTTGTTGAGCACTTCCGGTAATTGTCACACGGGTGTGGTTTGGTTATATAAGTCACCTGTTTGACGTTGAGTGCAGATGACAGAGGGTGAGCTTGTGCTGTTACTTTTTCTGTTGACCGTTTTTGTCCACAGTTACTATGTTTTGATTTTGTTTATTAAATATCCTTAAAACGATATTGCTTCAACATGGACTTTCTTTCCGAAAAACGCGTCACAGTGAGAGCCAAGTTTAGCCTCTCGGCGACTCAAATGTAACTGGAGATTGAGCCGCCACACTAAGTCAACAGAAACAATGGCTCGTGATTCCCATCAGAGACCGAAGTGGACGGAGCGGCCGGCTTCCTGAGCTTACGGATCGCTCGGACGCTTCGGACAGTTTTTCCCTCATCGATGTGGATTGGAGCCACGAGGACTCACTGATGGACACTCATTGACTGCAGCGCACAACAAGCTAAAAGCGGTAGGCACGATTATTTCCTTTCTTGTGTATTTTGGCTGGACACAGTTTGGGAAGCGTGACCGTTTGTCCATTGGGGACTTTGGCTTTTGTTGTGTGTGTTTATTATGCCGTGAGCGGCGGAAGTTTTCGAATTGTTGTTTTGCTGTGGCCGCACCCGCTGGGTTAAGCTTCAGTGAAACTGTTTGCTATTTGAAATGCTAAGGCACCACACAGATTGCATCAAATATGAGTGACACAAACGATGGAATGGAAAAAAGGACTGGAAAGCTTACGAGTAAAGCCTTGGCTTGCAAAATCAAACAACTGCAAAAAGAACGTCATCAAAGGTGCAGAAGATTAAAGGACGCACAGGAACTCAAACATCCAATGAAAAAATGAGGAAAATGCAAAGGATGTTGAACTCAAACTGGACAAATTAATTCATCAATATGAAAATGCAAAAACAGCTCATGAATCAGTTATTGTGTTGCTTTCCGAAGACGACCTGGAAATACAAAATAACTGGTTTCAACAAATAACAAAACATAAGAATGATTTTATGGAGGATGTACAACAATGGCTCTTGGAAACAGGGAGGAGGCCCTTTCTGCAAACAGGTCATGTGACTGTCAATAAACCAATCGCTGCAAACACGGATATTCCTCTCATTCTACCAGACAGGGCGAAGCCGATGAAAAGGAGCAATTCGAACACACTGAGGCTCAGCAGGATGTTCTCTTTCCCCCGTCAAACATGAAGGCTGCATCGTGCACACAAGATGACATACAACCTGGTGACAGCATATCAAACATTGGTAGAAGAAAAGCAGCAAAGCTCAAGATCAAGAGTTTCCAGCACCGCATCTGCACACAGAAAAGCTGAGGCCGAAGTGGCAGCCATGAAAGTACTCCAAAAACTCCTAAAGGACAAACATGTCCTGGAAGCACAGGAGCAGGAGCTGAGGAGGACAAAGCAGGAGCTGAGGAGGACAAAGCAGGAGTTGAGGAGGACAAAGCAGGAGCTGAGGAGGACAAAGCAGGAGCTGAGGAGGACAAAGCAGGAGTTGAGGAGGACAAAGCAGGAGCTGAGGAGGACAAAGCAGGAGTTGAGGAGGACAAAGCAGGAGCTGAGGAGGACAAAGCAGGAGTTGAGGAGGACAAAGCAGGAGTTGAGGAGGACAAAGCAGGAGCTGAGGAGGACAAAGCAGGAGTTGAGGAGGACAAAGCAGGAGCTGAGGAGGACAAAGCAGGAGTTGAGGAGGACAAAGCAGGAGTTGAGGAGGACAAAGCAGGAGCTGAGGAGGAAAAAGCAGGAGCTGAGGAGGACAAAGCAGGAGCTGAGGAGGACAAAGCAGGAGCTGAGGAGGACAAAGGAAAAGCAGGAGCTGAGAGACAAAGCAGGAGCTGAGGAGACAAGCAGAGCTGAGGAGGACAAAGCGGAGCTGAGGAGGACAAAGGAGCAAATGGAATTAGAAGGAAACATTGCTGCCACCATCGCAAAAATGAAAGTGTTAGCAGCCCCAGGGGATCAGCTAATGGTTCTATATCATCCAACGGCATGCAGTCATATTTTGAAACGGGACAAAGGGAAATACAGTTTGTACCATTAAAACAACCATCATAACCACCACAGACAGAGCTGTCACTAACATTGATACAGCTCCCCTAACACCCAATGCAGGCATCAGGAATCTAGATGAACATTACATCTCCCAGATCCAGTAAAAGCAACAGTGACAAGTGCAATATATTTTCAGTGATGGAAAAACAAAATGAAATAACCGCTTTATTAATCCAGCAACAGTGTCTATCATCCATGCCCAAGAAAGACATTCCAGGGTTTAATGGTGACCCACTTCAGTACCAAACATTTGTGAGATCTTTCGAATTCAATATTGAAAGCAAAAACAATAACCCCAAAGACTGCCTCTACTACCTGGAGCAATATACAACAGGACTGCCCAGAGACCTTGTACGGAGTTGCCACATATGGCCTCAGACAGTGGATTCAGCAAGGCCAAATGGTTACTGCAACAGAACTTTGGCAATGAACATAAAATTGCTACAGCATACATGGAAAGGGCTCTTCATGGCCATTAATAAGGGCTGAGACACAAGGGCTCTACAGGCATACACGGTCTACCTTAGAGGATGTTGCAATGCGATGGAAGACGTAAACTACATGTTTGAGCTCAACATTCCAGCAAACATGCCATCCATTTTAAAGAAACTTCCATATAGGCTGAGGGATTTATGGAGAACTGTAGCATGTGACATCCAGGAAAAACACCACCAAAGAGCTGCCTTCAAGGATATTGTGGAATTCCTTGAAAGGCAAGTAAAAATTGCTACAGATCCCATATTTGGGGACATTAAAGACCCCCTCCCGTAAGCAAAGACATAAGAAGGCCACAGCCTCATCCAAGAGGAAGCATCTTTGCAACCAACGTGGAAGTTACAGAAAATGTATATGACAGAAGCACTGTAGAGAAAGGGATTTTGTCTGCTGTGAAAAACTGCTTGTATTGTAGATGCGAACATGCTCTGGAGAAGTGTCCACAGTTAGAAAGGAGGACACATCATGAAAAAATCACATTTCTTAAAGAAAATGGTATTTGTTTTGGCTGCCTGTGTAAAGGACACATAAGTAGAGACTGCAGGAAACGAATGAGGTGCAACATATGCAATCTAAATCATCCCAGAATGCACCTCTACCAACAAAGGAAGGAAATGGGAAATGAGCAGGGGGAAATGGAAGAAGCATCTGCAAACACTGCTGAAGCCTCAATTCAGACAGGTGGCCTTACTGGGGCCGGTGAAGATGGTTGCAAACTCTCCATAGTACCAGTCCAAGTTAAAGCCAAAAAGGGGAACACAACAGTGCATACCTATGCATTTCTTGACCCAGGCAGCACTGCTTCGTTTTGCACATTAGGGCTTATGAACAAACTTAACCTCCAAGGAAGAAGGTCAACATTCTGCTGAGAACTATGGGAAAGCAAGGTCAAAGCATGTCGTTGAAACCAGCATTGTGTCAGGTCTAGAGGTTGCTGGACTGGATAACAGCGACTTTTGTGATCTACCCGGCATATACACTCAGAAGACTATGCCCGTGCACAAAGGAAACATTCCACGTCAAAACGACATCAATCAATGGTTGCATTTGAGGGATGTTTGTCTACCTGAGATTGACGCCGAAATTGAGTTGCTGATTGGTTCAGATGTTCCAAAGGCCCTTGAACCAATTGATGTAATCAGGAGTGTGGGGGGTGGACCTTATGCCGTAAAAACCATGCTCGGATGGACAGTTAATGGACCATTAGGAGGATGTCCTGATGATACTCAGGACAAAACTTCAATAAGTGTAAACAGAATATCAGTTGTGCAACTTGACAAGCTGTGGGAACAGCAATTTAAGACTGACTTTCCCGAATGTGGGAGAGACAACCAAGAACCTTCCAGGGAAGACCAACAGTTCTTGGATCTGGTTTCAAAATCTGCCCACCTAGTCAATGGACATTATTCTATTGGATTACCATTAAGAGAAAAGGAAATATGCATGCCCGACAATAAAGGTGTTGCTGAGCAACGCACTCTAAACCTTAAAAGAAGATTTAAGAGAGATCCTTCCTTTCATTCTGATTATACCAACTTTATGTCTGAGATGATATCTAAAGGCCACGCAGAGAAAGTACCGGATCATGTCTTGGAACGTAGAGACGGCAAAAAATGGTATCTACCACATCACGGAGTTTTGCATCCACAAAAGAACAAACTTCGAGTAGTGTTTGACTGTGGAGCAACATTTCGGGGAGTTTCACTAAATTCTCAGCTCTTCCAGGGGCCGGATCTGACTAGTACCTTGCTGGGAGTTTTGTCTAGATTCCGTAAAGATCCAGTTGTCATCACTGCAGACATCGAAGCCATGTTTCACCAAGTGAAAGTTCCAAGTGAAGACCGTGACTTGTTACGGTTCCTCTGGTGGCCTGATGGAGACTACAGTCAGAACCTGGTGGAATATAGAATGACCGTGCATCTCTTCGGAGCAACCTCATCCCCAAGCTGTGCAAATTTTGCCCTTAGAAAATGCGCTGAAGACAATCTAGAACAGTTCAGCCCTCAAGCTATAAACGCAATTATGAATAACTTTTACGTAGACGACTGCCTCACTTCAACAGCTTCAGAAGAAGAGGCAACAGCCCTTTATCATGAACTACGAGCCATTTGTTCCAAGGGAGGCTTTCTACTAACAAAATGGATAAGTAACAGTCGGCATGTGTTGGCTGCCATACCTGAAATGGAGAGAGCAAAGGAAATAAAAAATCTGGATTTGGACCATGACAATCTTCCAGTGGAGAGAGTGCTGGGTGTACAATGGTGCGTTCAGTCTGACGTCTTCAAGTTCAAAATCATCTTGAAAGATAGGCCGCTCACAAGAAGAGGGATTCTCTCAAGCGTCAGTTCAGTGTATGATCCCCTTGGAATATTGGCACCAGTTGTCCTCACTGCAAAAAAGATCCTGCAAGATTTGTGTAGGAGAAAGCTTGGCTGGGACGACAAATTACCAGAATCTATCGTACAGGAGTGGATGAGTTTGACCCAAGACCTTCATAAGCTGGAAGACTTTAAGGTTGACAGAAGCTTCAAACCTACCGATTTTGGAACGGTGTCATCGGCTCAATTGCATCATTTCGCTGACGCTTGTGAAGAGGGTTATGGAACTGTAAGTTACCTGTTTCTGCAGAACAACTCTGGCCATTCACATTGTGGATTCGTAATGGGAAAAGCAAGAGTGGCTCCGTTAAAACCAGCCACTATCCCTCGCATGGAGCTGACTGCCGCTACCATGGCAAGCCGAATAGACACCATGTTAAGAAGGGAGCTACAGATGGAACTATCAGATTCTGTATTTTGGACAGACAGCACTTCCGTACTCAAATACATCAAAAATGTGAACACTTTTAACTGTATCATAGTATGATAGTATTTCATCTGTTTGCATGTCTGTCTGTTCCTATTTATTGTTGTACTGCTGTTGTCCGTTGTATTCTATTTAATTATGTTTTTATTTCTCTAGTCTAGTTGTGGTTATTTAACATCTTGCCAAGGACAACAGTTGAAAATTAGCCTGCTGGCTAATACTGGCTCATTTACAGCAATGTGGATTAATGTGCACTGTCCTTTAAATAAATAAACAATCAAATCAATCAATAATAACACCTCAAGGTTCAGAACTTTTGTGGCCAACAGTTTCGGAAATTGCCAAAGTATCAAATGCACTACAGTGGAGATATGTTAACACCATAGACAATCCAGCAGACATGGCTTCACGAGGTTCGACTGTAAAATATTTTCTGAAGAAAGAAATCTGGTTGTCCGGACCTCAGTTTCTACTTCGACCTCAAGAAGAGTGGCCCCAAAACCCTGATGGATTGAAAGTAATCTCACTAAAGGACTCTGAAGTCAGGAGCATAACCGTTAACACTACTCAGATCATGTCCGAGGAAATGGATCCCCTCAACCAATTAATCCACCACTTTTCCTCTTGGAATGGTTTAAAATGGGCAGTAGCATGGATGCTCAGACTTAAAAAACTGCTTTTGAATCGCAGCAGAAAGAGAAACCAAACAAGTGTTGTTCTTCCTCAACTAATTCCAGATAACATACATCAAAGAGGCCTATCACAAAAGGAGAGAGGGAATCTCAACAGGCAAGAAAACAATGGTCTCACAGTTGAAGAACTGGCAAACGCTGAAATAGAGGTAATCTGTTTCTGCCAAAGAAAGAGGTACGCCGATGAAATCTCAAATCTGAGAAAAGGAATAAACGTCAAGAAAACCAGCCACCTTCATAAACTCAATCCCATCCTGGAAAATAATGTGTTACGGGTTGGTGGACGACTTAGCCGGGCAGCAATGCCGGAGGATATGAAACATCCTGTCATAGTGGCTAAAGACTTTCACATTGCCGATCTTATTCTGCGAAATGTTCATGAAGAAGTGGGTCATGGTGGTCGCAACCATATGTTATCCCGACTACGCCAACAATATTGGATTCCTGGAGCTACTGTAGCAATAAGAAGAACGTTGTCGAAATGCGTAGTCTGCCGGCGTATAAATGCTACTCCTGGACAACAACAGATGGCGGATTTGCCCCTGGATAGAGTCTCTCCTGATGAACCTCCATTCACATATGTTGGAGTTGATTATTTCGGACCCTTTGGAGTGAAGCGTGGAAGGAGCATTGTGAAACGTTATGGCGTCATTTTCACATGCTTAGCAATAAGAGCAATTCACCTTGAAATGGCATCATCTCTTGACACTGATTCGTTCATCAATGCGCTACGGCGCTTTATAGCTAGACGTGGTCAAGTCAAAGAACTCAGATCTGACAATGGCACTAATTTTGTAGGATCCGAACGCGAGTTGAAGGAGGCAATTGAAAGTTGGAATCAAGGTCAGATCCACAATACACTTCTCCAAAAAGGAATTAATTGGATCTTCCATCCCCCAGCTGGCTCACACCATGGAGGTGTTTGGGAAAGATTAATCAGATCAGTACGAAAGGTTCTCAACTCCACTCTGAATGTACAAAGTCTCGACGAAGAGGGACTTAACACAGTCTTATGTGAAGCAGAAGCTATTCTCAATAGCCGTCCAATCACCAAAGCTTCTACAGATCTAAACGACCTAGAAGCACTGACACCGAATCATCTTTTGCTCCTTAAGACAACACCATCCCTGCCACCCGGACAGTTTCAAAAGGAAGACATTTACGCTCGCCGCAGGTGGAGACAAGTTCAGTATATGTCAGACTTATTCTGGAAAAGGTGGATTAAAGAATATCTTCCCCTACTTCAAGAACGACAGAAATGGTCAAAAATCAGACGCAACTTCACGCCAGGAGACATCGTGATCATTATGGATGACTCAGCGCCTCGGAACTCCTGGCTTATTGGAAAAGTTGCTGAGACCATCATTGACAAAAAGGGACTCGTGCGTATGCTTCGGATCAAGACCAAGACTGGTTTCCTGAGCAGACCAATTAACAAAGTTAGCCTTCTTCAGGAGTCAGAGGACTTTTTCCAAGTCTAAATGGACTATTTTTGCCTATTTTATTTTTGTCACCTACACACACACACAAACCACTAAGCATCTTTACTGATACTGATTAGTGAGTAAAGATGATCACTTTTCCAAAAAGACTGCAACATATGAACTCTGAACAAATAATCCAAGAAAGAGATCTGGACGTATATTTTGTGTGTATTGTCATTTATTATAGTAATTATAATTTTGTGAAATGATAATTAGGGGCCGGTATTGTAGGTGCCATAACGCTACTTGGCTCAAATTCATTATTTGTATTTGTATTATTATTATTCGTTTACGTCACCTTTATTTGTTTGTTGAGCACTTCCGGTAATTGTCACATGGGTGTGGTTTGGTTATATAAGTCACCTGTTTGATGTCGAGTGCAGATGACAGAGGGTGAGCTTGTGCTGTTACTTTTTCTGTTGACCGTTTTTGTCCACAGTTACTATGTTTTGATTTTGTTTATTAAATATCCTTAAAACGATATTGCTTCAATGGACTTTCTTTCCGAAAAACGCGTCACAGTGAGAGCCAAGTTTAGCCTCTCGGCGACTCAAATGTAACTGGAGATTGAGCCGCCACACTCGGGTTAATGGAGAGGGGAGACTCGTCACGACCAGCTCATTACTAGGATCCGGGTTAATGATCCGGATGAATCAGGACTCACCCATCTCTACTCCAGAGCCACTATTTCAAGCATGCTATGTCATCGAGTGGCGCCGAATCACTGTTTAAATGCCCAGCATATATGTGCTACCAAGCAAGCCTCCTCGACATTGAGAAACGGCCACTGTCTCTTTGAGGTCCCTTCCTGTCTCTGTGAAGACACTTCCTGTCTCTGTGAGGTCACTTGCTGTCTCTGTGAGGTCACTTCCTGTCTCTGAGAGGTCCCTTCCCGTCTCTGTGAAGTCACTTCCTGTCTCTGTGAGGTCACTTGCTGTCTCTGTGAGGTCACTTCCTGTCTCTGAGAGGTCACTTCCTGTCTCTATGATTTATAATCTAAACTGCTCCACCTGTTAAAAGTCTGCTCAAAGACAGTTGGTCACCCTGTCAGAGACTTCCTGACTCAGAATCAGAATACCTTCATTAGTCCCACAGAGGGGAAATGTGCATCGTTACAGCAGGAAAGAGCCACAGACAGCTTCATGTTACAGCAGGAAAGAGCCACAGACAGCTTCATGCTACAGCAGGAAAGAGCCACAGACAGCTTCATGTTACAGCAGGAAAGAGCCACAGACAGCTTCATGTACAGCAGGAGAGAGCCACAGACAGCTTCATGTTACAGCAGGAAGAGCCACAGACGCTTCATGTTACAGCAGGAAAGAGCCACAGACAGCTTCATGTTACAGCAGGAAAGAGCCACAGACAGCTTCATGCTACAGCAGGAAAGAGCCACAGACAGCTTCATGCTACAGCAGGAAAGAGCCACAGACAGCTTCATGCTACAGCAGGAAAGAGCCACAGACAGCTTCATGCTACAGCAGGAAAGAGCCACAGACAGCTTCATGCTACAGCAGGAAAGAGCCACAGACAGCTTCATGTTACAGCAGGAAAGAGCCACAGACAGCTTCATGTTACAGCAGGAAAGAACCACAGACAGCTTCATGTTACAGCAGGAGAGAGCCACAGACAGCTTCATGCTACAGCAGGAGAGAGCCACAGACAGCTTCATGTTACAGCAGGAAAGAGCCACAGACAGCTTCAGCTACAGCAGGAAAGAGCCACAGACAGCTTCATGCTACAGCAGGAGAGAGCCACAGACAGCTTCATGTTACAGCAGGAAAGAGCCACAGACAGCTTCATGTTACAGCAGGAGAGAGCCACAGACAGCTTCATGCTACAGCAGGAAAGGGCCACAGACAGCTTCATGTTACAGCAGGAAAGAGCCACAGACAGCTTCATGCTACAGCAGGAGAGAGCCACAGACAGCTTCATGTTACAGCAGGAGAGAGCCACAGACAGCTTCATGTTACAGCAGGAGAGAGCCACAGACAGCTTCATGTTACAGCAGGAGAGAGCCACAGACAGCTTCATGTTACAGCAGGAGAGAGCCACAGACAGCTTCATGTTACAGCAGGAGAGAGCCACAGACAGCTTCATGCTACAGCAGGAGAGAGCCACAGACAGCTTCATGTTACAGCAGGAAAGAGCCACAGACAGCTTCATGTTACAGCAGGAGAGAGCCACAGACAGCTTCATGCTACAGCAGGAGAGAGCCACAGACAGCTTCATGCTACAGCAGGAAAGAGCCACAGACAGCTTCATGTTACAGCAGGAGAGAGCCACAGACAGCTTCATGCTACAGCAGGAAAGAGCCACAGACAGCTTCATGTTACAGCAGGAGAGAGCCACAGACAGCTTCATGTTACAGCAGGAAAGAGCCACAGACAGCTTCCATGCTACAGCAGGAGAGAGCCACAGACAGCTTCATGCTACAGCAGGAGAGAGCCACAGACAGCTTCATGCTACAGCAGGAAAGAGCCACAGACAGCTTCATGTTACAGCAGGAGAGAGCCACAGACAGCTTCATGCTACAGCAGGAGAGCCACAGACAGCTTCATGTTACAGCAGGAAAGAGCCACAGACAGCTTCATGCTACAGCAGGAGAGAGCCACAGACAGCTTCATGCTACAGCAGGAGAGAGCCACAGACAGCTTCATGTTACAGCAGGAGAGAGCCACAGACAGCTTCATGTTACAGCAGGAGAGAGCCACAGACAGCTTCATGCTACAGCAGGAAAGAGCCACAGACAGCTTCATGTTACAGCAGGAGAGAGCCACAGACAGCTTCATGCTACAGCAGGAAAGAGCCACAGACAGCTTCATGTTACAGCAGGAGAGAGCCACAGACAGCTTCATGTTACAGCAGGAGAGAGCCACAGACAGCTTCATGCTACAGCAGGAGAGAGCCACAGACAGCTTCATGTTACAGCAGGAAAGAGCCACAGACAGCTTCATGTTACAGCAGGAGAGAGCCACAGACAGCTTCATGTTACAGCAGGAGAGAGCCACAGACAGCTTCATGTTACAGCAGGAGAGAGCCACAGACAGCTTCATGCTACATATGTTAAAAAAAGTACCAAGTTATGATATAATAAAAAAATACTTTTCAAAATACAAATCCTCACATCCCATAATAACCTGAGAGGCTCCAACAGCATCATCTGGACCCAAAGCATGCTCTGACAGAGAAGATGAACTGCTACCATCTGATGGAGATCACTAAGGTCAGCCTGAAGCATCCTTTGTGCTCCAGTCAGCCTGAAGCATCCTCTGTGCTCCAGTCAGCCTGAAGCATCCTCTGTGCTCCAGTCAGCCTGAAGCATCCTCTGTGCTCCAGTCAGTCTGAAGCATCCTCTGTGCTCCAGTCAGCCTGAAGCATCCTCTGTGCTCCAGTCAGCCTGAAGCATCCTCTGTGCTCCAGTCAGTCTGAAGCATCCTCTGTGCTCCAGACTGCCTGAAGCATCCTCTGTGCTCCAGTCAGTCTGAAGCATCCTCTGTGCTCCAGACTGCCTGAAGCATCCTCTGTGCTCCAGACTGCCTGAAGCATCCTCTGTGCTCCAGTCAGCCTGAAGCATCCTCTGTGCTCCAGTCAGTCTGAAGCATCCTCTGTGCTCCAGTCAGCCTGAAGCATCCTCTGTGCTCCAGTCAGTCTGAAGCATCCTCTGTGCTCCAGACTGCCTGAAGCATCCTCTGTGCTCCAGTCAGTCTGAAGCATCCTCTGTGCTCCAGTCAGCCTGAAGCATCCTCTGTGCTCCAGTCAGCCTGAAGCATCCTCTGTGCTCCAGTCAGCCTGAAGCATCCTCTGTGCTCCAGTCAGTCTGAAGCATCCTCTGTGCTCCAGTCAGCCTGAAGCATCCTCTGTGCTCCAGTCAGTCTGAAGCATCCTCTGTGCTCCAGTCAGCCTGAAGCATCCTCTGTGCTCCAGTCAGCCTGAAGCATCCTCTGTGCTCCAGTCAGTCTGAAGCATCCTCTGTGCTCCAGTCAGTCTGAAGCATCCTCTGTGCTCCAGTCAGCCTGAAGCATCCTCTGTGCTCCAGTCAGCCTGAAGCATCCTCTGTGCTCCAGTCAGCCTGAAGCATCCTCTGTGCTCCAGTCAGCCTGAAGCATCCTCTGTGCTCCAGTCAGCCTGAAGCATCCTCTGTGCTCCAGTCAGCCTGAAGCATCCTCTGTGCTCCAGTCAGCCTGAAGCATCCTCTGTGCTCCAGTCAGTCTGAAGCATCCTCTGTGCTCCAGTCTGCCTGAAGCATCCTCTGTGCTCCAGTCCTCTCAGTGAACACAGAGCTACAGATCAGATGCACGCTGAAGGCTCTTTGAGCATCTCTCACTGATCCTGCTGTGATGTTCCATGTTTGTTGTTTGTTTCTCGTGTGTTGACTCTTGATATTTGTCTGGGATGTCACTTCCTGTCTCTATGATGTCACTTCCTGTCTCTATGATGTCACTTCCTGTCTCTATGAGGTCACTTCCTGTACTGAAGCTCAGGATCTGGTGCCCCTACGTCTCTATGATGTAACTTCCTGTCTCTATGATTTCATTACCTGTCTCTATGAGGTCACTTCCTGTACTGAAGCTCAGGATCTGGTGCCCCTACGTCTCTATGATGTAACTTCCTGTCTCTATGATGTCACTACCTGTCTCTATGAGGTCACTTCCTGTACTGAAGCTCAGGATCTGGTGCCCCTACGTCTCTATGATGTAACTTCCTGTCTCTATGATGTCACTTCCTGTCTCTATGATGTCACTTCCTGTACTCACGCTCAGGATCTGGTCCCCCTTCCTCAGCTCCCCGCTCAGATCAGCTGGTCCTCCAGAGAGGATGAAGGAGATGAAGATGCCCTCCCCGTCCTCCCCCCCACGATGTTGAACCCCAGGCCGCTGCCCCCCCGCTGCACCCCCACGCGCCGAGGCTCCCGCGAGGACTCCTCTTCTCCCAGCATGCACCTTGGCACGGGGGAGTACCGGCGCGGAGACAGAGGGGCTTCTGGGTAATCACACAGGTAGTCCGGCTCCATGTAGGCTGAGTATAAACAATAACAACAATTAATAAATACCATCACATTGATCAATATCAACATTAACACTGGTTCCTCACTAACACTAAGAAAGAGGATCAGTCCAGTTCTGAAGTCTTTACACTGGTTCCTCACTAACACTAAGAAAGTGGATCAGTCCAGTTCTGAAGTCTTTACACTGGTTCCTCACTAACACTAAGAAAGAGGATCAGTCCAGTTCTGAGTCTTTACAGGTTCCTCACTGACACTAAGAAAGAGGATCAGTCCAGTTCTGAGGTCTTTCCACTGGTTCCTCACTGACATAAGAAAGAGGATCAGTCCAGTTCTGAAGTCTTTACACTGGTTCCTCATGACACTAAGAAAGAGGATCAGTCCAGTTCTGAAGTCTTTACACTGGTTCCTCACTGACACTAAGAAAGAGGATCAGTCCAGTTCTGAAGTCTTTACACTGGTTCCTCACTAACACTAAGAAAGAGGATCAGTCCAGTTCTGGGTCTTTCACTGGTTCCTCACTGACATTAAGAAAGAGGATCAGTCCAGTTCTGAAGTCTTTACACTGGTTCCTCACTGACACTAAGAAAGAGGATCAGTCCAGTTCTGAAGTCTTTACACTGGTTCCTCACTGACACTAAGAAAGAGGATCAGTCCAGTTCTGAAGTCTTTACACTGGTTCCTCACTAACACTAAGAAAGAGGATCAGTCCAGTTCTGAGGTCTTTCCACTGGTTCCTCACTGACATTAAGAAAGAGGATCAGTCCAGTTCTGAAGTCTTTACACTGGTTCCTCACTGACACTAAGAAAGAGGATCAGTCCAGTTCTGAAGTCTTTACACTGGTTCCTCACTAACACTAAGAAAGTGGATCAGTCCAGTTCTGAGGTCTTTACACTGGTTCCTCACTAACACTAAGAAAGAGGATCAGTCCAGTTCTGAAGTCTTTACACTGGTTCCTCACTGACACTAAGAAAGAGGATCAGTCCAGTTCTGAAGTCTTTACACTGGTTCCTCACTAACACTAAGAAAGAGGATCAGTCCAGTTCTGAAGTCTTTACACTGGTTCCTCACTAACACTAAGAAAGTGGATCAGTCCAGTTCTGAGGTCTTTACACTGGTTCCTCACTAACACTAAGAAAGTGGATCAGTCCAGTTCTGAGGTCTTTACACTGGTTCCTCACTAACACTAAGAAAGAGGATCAGTCCAGTTCTGAAGTCTTTACACTGGTTCCTCACTGACACTAAGAGGATCAGTCCAGTTCTGAAGTCTTTACACTGGTTCCTCACTAACACTAAGAAAGAGGATCAGTCCAGTTCTGAAGTCTTTACACTGGTTCCTCACTAACACTAAGAAAGTGGATCAGTCCAGTTCTGAAGTCTTTACACTGGTTCCTCACTAACACTAAGAAAGAGGATCAGTCCAGTTCTGAGGTCTTTCCACTGATTCCTCACTAACACTAAGAAAGTGGATCAGTACAGTTCTGAAGTCTTTACACTGGTTCCTCACTGACACTAAGAAAGTGGATCAGTCCAGTTCTGAAGTCTTTACACTGGTTCCTCACTAACACTAAGAAAGAGGATCAGTCCAGTTCTGAGGTCTTTACACTGGTTCCTCACTGACACTAAGAGGATCAGTCCAGTTCTGAGGTCTTTCCACTGGTTCCTCACTAACACTAAGAAAGAGGATCAGTCCAGTTCTGAAGTCTTTACACTGGTTCCTCACTAACACTAAGAAGTGGATCAGTCCAGTTCTGAAGTCTTTACACTGGTTCCTCACTAACACTAAGAAAGAGGATCAGTCCAGTTCTGAGGTCTTTCCACTGATTCCTCACTAACACTAAGAAAGTGGATCAGTACAGTTCTGAAGTCTTTACACTGGTTCCTCACTGACACTAAGAAAGTGGATCAGTCCAGTTCTGAGGTCTTTCCACTGATTCCTCACTAACACTAAGAAAGTGGATCAGTACAGTTCTGAAGTCTTTACACTGGTTCCTCACTGACACTAAGAAAGAGGATCAGTCCTGTTCTGAGGTCTTTCCACTGATTCCTCAATGACACTAAGAAAGAGGATCAGTCCAGTTCTGAAGTCTTTACACTGGTTCCTCACTGACACTAAGAAAGTGGATCAGTCCAGTTCTGAGGTCTTTACACTGGTTCCTCACTAACACTAAGAAAGTGGATCAGTCCAGTTCTGAAGTCTATAAACTGGTTCCTCACTAACACTAAGAAAGAGGATCAGTCCAGTTCTGAAGTCTTTACACTGGTTCCTCTCTAACACTAAGAAAGTGGATCAGTCCAGTTCTGAAGTCTTTACACTGGTTCCTCACTAACACTAAGAAAGTGGATCAGTCCAGTTCTGAGGTCTTTACACTGGTTCCTCACTAACACTAAGAAAGTGGATCAGTCCAGTTCTGAGGTCTTTACACTGGTTCCTCACTAACACTAAGAAAGAGGATCAGTCCAGTTCTGAAGTCTTTACACTGGTTCCTCACTAACACTAAGAAAGAGGATCAGTCCAGTTCTGAAGTCTTTACACTGGTTCCTCACTAACACTAAGAAAGTGGATCAGTCCAGTTCTGAGGTCTTTACACTGGTTCCTCACTAACACTAAGAAAGTGGATCAGTCCAGTTCTGAGGTCTTTCCACTGGTTCCTCACTAACACTAAGAAAGTGGATCAGTCCAGTTCTGAGGTCTTTCCACTGGTTCCTCACTAACACTAAGAAAGTGGATCAGTCCAGTTCTGAAGTCTTTCCACTGGTTCCTCACTGACACTAAGAAAGTGGATCAGTCCAGTTCTGAGGTCTTTACACTGGTTCCTCACTAACACTCAGAAAGTGGATCAGTCCAGTTCTGAGGTCTTTACACTGGTTCCTCACTAACACTCAGAAAGTGGATCAGTCCAGTTCTGAGGTCTTTCCTCTGCTGCTGGTTGGTAAAGCCCTTGGAGTCGCCTTGTGTTGAAAGCTGCTCTATAAATGAACTTGCCTCACCTAGGCTGCAGACAGAAACCATCACTACTGTAGAATCTGTTTTATATAATCGTGTGTTTCAAGCCATACGAGAGTTAATCATTTAGTTTCCTGGAAAGAGGCCGATCTATTTATATGAGCAGCAAGTTGTCTACATCGGCATGTGAGGTATCAGCCGGAAAGGGTCATGGCACCTGGGAATATTTAAAGTCTGGGGGACAGGAGATGCAACATGAGACTGCTTTGATGCAAGGGAATGTGTCTTATACTGCTGTATTTAACTTCAACCATCTCGGTGTTCTCTTGACTCCTCTTTGTCTTAGTCGTGTTGTGTAACATCGGATCCACGAGCCTTCACAATGAAACCCATGACTGTGTGAAACAGGAAGTGTACGTACAGCTGGTGAGGTCGGGGGGGCTGTATCTGTCGGCCTGTTGGATGTACTGGGCGTTGGGCGTGGAAACCTTCAGGTACACCACCTCGCCCGTGTTCTTCAGAGCCACCACCGCGTCCTCGTGAAGCACGTCCTCCAAGGAGACATGGTTCACCTGGGGGTCAGAGGTCAAACAGGTCAAACAGGTCATTTATAGTGGAGCACGTCCTCCAGGAACACATGGTTCACCTGGGGGTCAGACGTCAAACAGGTCAAACAGGTCATTTATAGTGGAGCACGTCCTCCAGGAACACATGGTTCACCTGGGGGTCAGAGGTCAAACAGGTCAAACAGGTCAAACAGGTAATTTATAGTGAAGCACGGCCTCCAGGGACACATGGTTCACCTGGGGGTCAGAGGTCAAACAGGTCAAACAGGTCATTTTTAGTGAAGCACGTCCTCCAGGACACGTGGTTCACCTGGGCTCAGAGGTCAAACAGGTCAACAGGTCATTTTAGTGAAGCACGTCCTCCAGGGACACGTGGTTCACCTGGGGTCAGAGTCAAACAGGTCAAACAGGTCATTTTAGTGAAGGACGTCCTCCAGGGACACGTGGTTCACCTGGGGGTCAGAGGTCAAACAGGTCACAGGTCAGTTTTATAGTGAAGCACGTCCTCCTGGTTCACCTGGGGGTCAGAGGTCAAACAGGTCAAACAGGTCATTTTTAGTGAAGCACGTCCTCCAGGGACACGTGGTTCACCTGGAGGTCAAGGTCAAACAGGTCAAACAGGTCATTTATAGTGAAGCACGTCCTCCTGGTTCACCTGGGGGTCAGAGGTCAAACAGGTCAAACAGGTCATTTAGTGAAGGACGTCCTCCAGGGATACGTGGTTCACCTGGGGGTCAGAGGTCAAACAGGTCAAACAGGTCATTTATAGTGGAGCACGTCCTCCAGGGACACGTGGTTCACCTGGAGGTCAGAGGTCAAACAGGTCATTTATAGTGAAGCACGTCCTCCAGGGACACGTGGTTCACCTGGGGGTCAGAGGTCAAACAGGTCAAACAGGTCATTTTTAGTGGAGGATGTCCTCCAGGGACACGTGGTTCACCTGGGGTCAGAGGTCAAACGGTCATTTATAGTGAAGCAACCTCAGGGACACGTGGTTCACCTGGGGGTCAGAGGTCAAACAGGTCATTTATAGTGAAGCACGTCCTCCAGGGACACGTGGTTCACCTGGGGGTCAGAGGTCAAACAGGTCATTTATAGTGAAGCACGTCCTCCAGGGACACGTGGTTCACCTGGGGGTCAGAGGTCAAACGGGTCATTTATAGTGAAGCACGTCCTCCAGGGACACGTGGTTCACCTGGGGGTCAGAGGTCAAACAGGGTCATTTATGTGAAGCACGTCCTCCAGGGACACGTGGTTCACCTGGAGGTCAGAGGTCAAACAGGTCACACAGGTCATTTATAGTGAAGGCGTCCTCCAGGGACACGTGGTTCACCTGGAGGTCAGAGGTCAAACAGGTCACACAGGTCATTTATAGTGAAGGATCCTCCTGGGACACGTGGTTCACCTGGGGTCAGAGGTCAAACAGGTCACACAGGTCATTTATAGTGAAGGACGTCCTCCAGGGACACGTGGTTCACCTGGAGGTCAGAGGTCAAACAGGTCACACAGGTCATTTATAGTGAAGGACGTCCTCCTGGGACACGTGGTTCACCTGGGGGTCAGAGGTCAAACAGGTCACACAGGTCATTTATAGTGAAGGACGTCCTCCAGGGACACGTGGTTCACCTGGAGGTCAGAGGTCAAACAGGTCACACAGGTCATTTATAGTGAAGGACGTCCTCCAGGGACACGTGGTTCACCTGGGGGTCAGAGGTCAAACAGGTCACACAGGTCATTTATAGTGAAGGACGTCCTCCAGGGACACGTGGTTCACCTGGGGGTCAGAGTCAAACAGGTCACACAGGTCATTTATAGTGAAGGACGTCCTCCAGGGACACGTGGTTCACCTGGAGGTCAGAGGTCAAACAGGTCACACAGGTCATTTATAGTGAAGGACGTCCTCCAGGGACACGTGGTTCACCTGAGCTCAAAGAGGAATTTATCACCTGATGTAGCCCCGCCCCCTTTTATAAAACAACCTAGAGACCCAACTCAATCAACCTGTCAGAGGTCAAACAGGTCATTTATCACCTGATGTAGCCCTGCCCCTTTTATAAAACAAGCCCCGCCCCCTTTTATAAAAACAAGCTAACCTAGAGATCTCAATCATTACATTTCATTTAGCTGACGCTTTTATCCAGAGCGACTTACAATTACAGGGACATTCTCCCTGAGGGCTAACTTTGCTAACAAGCTAGCTATGCTCAGTTAGAGCTCTTCAGTCTAGATGATGAAGATGAAGCTCTGATCAGTTAGAGCTCTTCAGTCTAGATGATGAAGATGAAGCTATGATCAGTTAGAGCTCTACAGTCTAGATGATGAAGATGAAGCTATGATCAGTTAGAGCTCTACAGTCTAGATGATGAAGATGAAGCTATGATCAGTTAGAGCTCTTCAGTCTAGATGATGAAGATGAAGCTATGATCAGTTAGAGCTCTACAGTCTAGATGATGAAGATGAAGCTATGATCAGTTAGAGCTCTACAGTCTAGATGATGAAGATGAAGCTATGATCAGTTAGAGCTCTTCAGTCTAGATGATGAAGATGATGCTATGATCAGTTAGAGCTCTTCAGTCTAGATGATGAAGATGATGCTATGATCAGTTAGAGCTCTTCAGTCTAGATGATGAAGATGATGCTATGATCAGTTAGAGCTCTACAGTCTAGATGATGAAGATGATGCTATGATCAGTTAGAGCTCTACAGTCTAGATGATGAAGATGAAGCTATGATCAGTTAGAGCTCTTCAGTCTAGATGATGAAGATGATGCTATGATCAGTTAGAGCTCTACAGTCTAGATGATGAAGATGAAGCTATGATCAGTTAGAGCTCTACAGTCTAGATGATGAAGATTAAGCTCTGATCAGTTAGAGCTCTACAGTCTAGATGATGAAGATGATGCTATGATCAGTTAGAGCTCTACAGTCTAGATGATGAAGATTAAGCTCTGATCAGTTAGAGCTCTACAGTCTAGATGATGAAGATTAAGCTCTGATCAGTTAGAGCTCTACAGTCTAGATCAGGGATGGGCAACTGGCGGCCCTCGGGCCGCATGTGGCCACCGCCCTCACTTTGTGCGGCCCGCGAGTCAATTTAGAAAAATGTATTGGTTTCACAGTTGTAAACAAGCAAATAATTTGAACCAGACCTCACTTGTAATTCATAATATTCACCGCTAGAGGGCGCTCCCCCCAAATTCATGAGGCCTGCAGCCAAGTGTATATTGTCTTCTGTTGACCTCGCGGCTTTCCTCCGTTAGCGGGAAAAGAAACATGAGCGCCCAAAAAAGAAAACTGAACCTAGAAAACCGTCTCTTTCAGCCAAAATGGGAAATAGATGATCTGTTTACAGAATTCAAAGGCAAACCTATGTGTTTGGTGTGTCTTGAAACTAAATCGGCAATGAAGGACTACAATTTAAGTCGCCACTACAACAGCACCCATAAAGACAAATATGAAAAGTACACAGGAGCTGCCAGAGTCGCCATCGTCGCTGACCTAAAAGGGAAAATATCCCAGCAGCAGACCTTTTTTACCAGAGCCACGACTACACAGCAATCGTCTCTCACGGCGTCTTATGCCGTTTCCCTTGAGCTTGCTAAAGCTAAGAAGCCCCTGTCTGACGGCGAAATGGTGAAGAGTTGTGCAGTCCAGATGGCTAAAGCATTCGGAGATGACAACATGGCTAAAAACTTTGAAACCGTCTCTTTGTCCCGTCGGACAGTGACACGAAGAATATTTGATATACAAAATCATGTCGAACAAAAGGTAAAACAAGTCATGCATGACTGTGCATACTTTTCCTTAGCGTTGGATGAGAGCACTGATGTGACTGATGTGAGCCAGCTTCTCATCTACACACGGGCCATTAACAGTTCATTTGAAGTGCACGAGGAGTTATTGAAACTGGCTTCTTTGCATGGCACTACCAAAGGACAAGATATTTTCGCCGCTGTTGAAAATGTTGTAAGTGCGCACGGAGGCTTTGACAAGCTCTCAGCTGTTGTTACCGATGGTGCGCCAGCAATGCAAGGAAAGCGCACTGGATTCGCCGGCCTCCTCCGCCAGAGTGGCGTTGACTGTCCAATACTGCACTGCATCATACATCAGGTGGGTAACATTATTGTTAGCTATTCTAATGGTTTTGAATGTGGGCATTCTTTGTAAAAAAAATCAAGCTAAATTAAATTTCATTTTGATATTGCAGGAGGCTCTGTGTGCCAAATCAATTAACTTTAGCCATGTCATGGATTTAGTTACCAAGACTACTAATCTCATTCGAGGAGGGAACCGGTTTCTCAATCACAGGAAGTTTATAGCCTTTTTGGATGAAGTGAACGCCGCGTACGGTGATTTACAGATGCACACAGAGATAAGGTGGATGAGCCGTGGAAAATGCTTGGAGAGGTTTTTTGCGCTACGCGCAGAAATCCCTGTGTTCTTGGAGGACACCATCCAATGTGATACAAGTGCGTACTGCGCAAAACTCAGGAATACAGATTTTCTTCTCGAAATGGCTTTCCTTGCAGACATTACCTCGCATCTTAATCACCTGAATATGCGGTTACAGGGAAGATGCCAAACCGTGTCGGATCTATATGCGCACATGAACGCATTTGTTACTAAACTGACTCTGTTTAAAGACGGATTTTCAGCCGACCGTCCTAATCTGGCGCACTTCCCATCATGTGAAGAGATGCGCAAAGATGCCCCCGAATGTGAGAAAACATTACCCAAGTACAGAGCCGACATAGAAACACTGCAGCAGCAGTTTAAGAAGCGCTTTCAAGATTTCCACACCATGCAGCCACGCATCGAGTTATTCACTAACCCCCTCTCTGCTGCAATCATCGAGCAGCCCCCTGAGTTGCAGCTTGAAATGTGCGAACTACAGTCAGACCCCTTTCTAGCAAAGCGCCAGGAGAGGGGAATTTCCTTTTGGAGACTGCTACCCGAGTCCCGCTTTCCACTCCTCAGGGATTTTGCGCTCTCAATGGCCAGCATGTTTGGCAGCACTTACATCTGCGAGAGCAACTTCTCTATGATGAAGCACATCAAGTCAAGGGAGAGAAACAGACTGACAGATGAGACACTGTTCCATCTCATGCAAATCGGATGTACAAATGTTGATATTGACATTCAGTCTATTGTGCAGCAGCAGGAGAGGCCACAAGTATCTCATTAAGATGTACAGCTTACTGATCCAGCTGTGGGTGGAGTTCAGAAAAATGCATATGTTCATGGTTTTATGTATGGAATGTGAGGGAAGCATAGAAACACAATACAAAGATGAATATTCGTTGTTAAACTCAGTGTTGGTGTTTGGTACAATAAACATTTATTGCCTATATATATTTAGTTATTTTCATTAAATTAGTAGCTAAAGTTGGCTATTTAAATGTTGTGGATATAGTATCCTGCCGATGGAAGTGAATGGTCACAAAGTGGCCCTCTGGTAGTGAGGACATTTTGTTTTGGCCCTCACTATCCTCAAAGTTGCCCATCCCTGGTCTAGATGATGAAGATGAAGCTATGCTCAGTAGAAGCTCTTCAGTCTAGATGATGAAGTTGAAGCTATGATCAGTTAGAGCTCTTCAGTCTAGATGATGAAGATGATGCTATGATCAGTTACAGCTCTACAGTCTAGATGATGAAGATGAAGCTATGCTCAGTAGAAGCTCTTCAGTCTAGATGATGAAGATGAAGCTATGCTCAGTTAGAGCTCTTCAGTCTAGATGATGAAGATGAAGCTATGATCAGTTAGAGCTCTACAGTCTAGATGATGAAGATGAAGCTATGCTCAGTAGAAGCTCTTCAGTCTAGATGATGAAGATGAAGCTATGATCAGTTAGAGCTCTTCAGTCTAGATGATGAAGATGAAGCTCTGATCAGTTAGAGCTCTTCAGTCTAGATGATGAAGATGAAGCTATGATCAGTTAGAGCTCTTCAGTCTAGATGATGAAGATGAAGCTATGCTCAGTTAGAGCTCTACAGTCAAGAAGATGAAGCTATGATCAGTTAGAGCTCTACAGTCTAGATGATGAAGATGAAGCTATGATCAGTTAGAGCTCTTCAGTCTAGATGATGAAGATGAAGCTATGCTCAGTTAGAGTTCTTCAGTCTAGATGATGAAGATGAAGCTATGATCAGTTAGAGCTCTTCAGTCTAGATGATGAAGATGAAGCTATGATCAGTTAGAGCTCTTCAGTCTAGATGATGAAGATGAAGCTATGATCAGTTAGAGCTCTTCAGTCTAGATGATGAAGATGTAGCTATGATCAGTTAGAGCTCTACAGTCTAGATGATGAAGATGAAGCTATGATCAGTTAGAGCTCTTCAGTCTAGATGATGAAGATGTAGCTATGATCAGTTAGAGCTCTACAGTCTAGATGATGAAGATGAAGCTATGATCAGTTAGAGCTCTTCAGTCTAGATGATGAAGATGAAGCTCTGCTCCGTAGAAGCTCTGCTCAGTAGAAGCTCTGCTCAGTAGAAGCTACGCTCAGTAGAAGCTCTGCTCCGTAGAAGCTACGCTCCGTAGAAGCTACGCTCCGTAGAAGCTCTGCTCCGTAGAAGCTCTGCTCAGTAGAAGCTCTGCTCAGTAGAAGCTACGCTCAGTAGAAGCTCTGCTCAGTAGAAGCTACGCTCAGTAGAAGCTACGCTCCGTAGAAGCTCCGCTCATTAGAAGCTACGCTCAGTAGAAGCTACGCTCCGTAGAAGCTCCGCTCCGTAGAAGCTACGCTCCGTAGAAGCTCTGCTCCGTAGAAGCTACGCTCCGTAGAAGCTCTGCTCCGTAGAAGCTCTGCTCAGTAGAAGCTACGCTCAGTAGAAGCTCTGCTCAGTAGAAGCCAAGCTCAGTAGAAGCTGCGCTCCGTAGAAGCTCTGCTCCGTAGAAGCTGTGCTCAGTAGAAGCTCCGCTCCGTAGAAGCTACGCTCCGTAGAAGCTGCGCTCCGTAGAAGCTACGCTCCGTAGAAGCTACGCTCAGTAGAAGCTATTATAGATATTATATATATATTTATATTTACGTACCGCCAGTATCTTGTCCCCGATCTGCAGGCGTCCGTCTCGGTGTGCCGCCCCCCCCTCGATGATCTTGGTTACGTATATGCTGTTGTCTCCGGGGACGTGTTGGTTTCCTGCTCCACCCGCGATGCTGAAGCCCAGACCTGCAGGCCGTTAGAAACAGGAACCATCAGCTGGAGGTGTTGGGGACATCCTGAATATCCTCCTCCAACATCAGAGTACACATGATAACAAAGGTACCCCAACTGTAGCTGTGTACATGACAGGATGTATGATTACGTAGAAGAGCATCAGAACTGTTTTAGGCATATGACAGGATGGATTTTGAGAAAAAGTCGGGATTTTGAGAAAAAGTCAGATTTTTAAGAAAAAGTCAGATTTTTAAGAAAAATTCAGATTTTTAAGAAAAATTCAGATTTTTAAGAAAAAGTCAGATTTTTAAGAAAAAGTCAGATTTTTAAGACAAACTCAGATTTTGAGAAAGTGATAATTTTGTGAAAAACTCTGATTTGAGATTTTTGAGAAAAAGTCATAATTTTGAGAAAGTCAGATTTTTAAGAAAGTCATAATTTTGTGAAAAAGTCTGATTTTTGAGAAAGTCAGATTTTTGAGAAAAAGTCTGATTTTTGAGAAAAAGTCTGATTTTTGAGAAAAAGTCGGGATTTGGAGAAAAAGTCAGGATTTGGAGATTTTGAGTCATAATTTTGTGAAAAACTCTGATTTTTGAGAAAGTCTGATTTTTGAGAAAGTCTGATTTTTTAAAAAAAGTCAGAATTTTTTTAAGATTTTGAGAAAGTCTGATTTTTTAAATAAAGTCAGAATTTTTTTAAGATTTTGAGAAAGTCGAGATTTTTAAGAGAAAGTCGAGATTTTTAAAAAAAAGTCATTTTTTGGAGAAAAAGTCATATTTTTGAGAAAAAGTCGTATTTTTGAGAAAGTCGGGATTTTTAAGAGAAAGTCAGATTTTTAAGAAAAAATCAGCTTTTTGAGAAAGTCGGGATTTTGAGAAAAAGTCATATTTTTGAGAAAAAGTCATATTTTTGAGAAAAAGTCATATTTTTGAGAAAAAGTCATATTTTTGAGGAAAAGTCATAATTTTGTGAAAAAGTCTGATTTTTGAGAAAGTCTGATTTTTGAGAAAAAGTCTGATTTTTGAGAAAAAGTCGGGATTTTGAGAAAAAGTCAGTTTTGTTTTCAAGTACAGATACTCGTGTTTAAAAATACTCTGGTGAAAGTAGAGTACTGACTAAACTTCTTTACTCAAGTCAAAGTAAAGAGGGCTTTGAAATGTACTTCAGTAAAAAGTACCCATAACTAGCATCTGTTTTAAAGAGTACCTGACCTCCCTTTATATTAATAGAACAATAATGTCATTGTTAGCTAATGAATGTTTCCATGCTGAACAACGACAACATGACAACGTTTTCATTGGTCCCTCTTCTTTAGAGAAGACCAGGAAATGATGGATACACGGATCATGTTCAAATCAATAGGCACGCAATGACTCTAAATAATAATGATCACGCCACCAAACACACATTCAGACTAAAGGAACCAGCCTGTTTGGAACATGTGAGAAGTAGAAAGTTCAGGTATTTGTGTTCAACATGGAAGAAGTAGAAAGTACAGGTATTTGGTTCAAATGGAAGAAGTAGAAAGTACAGGTATTTGGGTTCAACATGTAAGAAGTAGAAAGTACAGGTATTTGGTTCAAATGTAAGAAGTAAAGTTCAGGTATTTGTGTTCAACATGTAAGAAGTAGAAAGTGCAGGTATTTGTGTTCAACATGTAAGAAGTAGAAAGTACAGGTATTTGTGTTCAACATGTAAGAAGTAGAAAGTTCAGGTATTTGTGTTCAAAATGTAAGAAGTAAAAGTAAAATGTCGTCATGAAAATAAGTAGTGGAGTAAAGTACTGATACCAGAAAAATGTACTTAAGTACAGTAACTAAGTATTTGTACTCCACTTCTTCCCACCTGTGCAGGTCAAAGGTCACTTCCTGCCTACCTTTGGGGCCCTTCATCAGTTTGATCTGCGTGATGCGTTCACTGGCCGGGCGCCGCCGCAGGACGTACAGCCGCACCACCGGCCCCGCCTCCTTCAGGGCCTCCACGGCTAGGGAGTGCGTCACCTCGCGCACGTCCACGTCATTCACGAACACGATGCTGTCGTTCACCCTGCAGACAGGAAGGATCCTCAGGTCAGGGTCAGGGGGGAAGCAGGTCAATGTGGAAACAAAGCCGTCTCCTAGCATTGAGCTACAAAAAGCTACAAACACAATCCGTCCGACTGGAAAAGGTTTGCAGGTTTCTGTAGTTACTTTAAGGAAAAGGAAATGTTAGGATTAGAGAGAGATGGTCTAACTAACAGGTCATTCTGTTCATTCCGTGAATCAAGTAAAAAAGTTTAAAATAGTGTCAACTACGCAAACTCTACATGAGGTCAAAAAGAAAAACAATGTATTGTTCAGAAAAGGCTCTACGTTAAGTTAGCATTTATAACCTGTTTGTTGTGATACTAACAAACAAAGACAACGTTAGCCTCTGAGCGTAGCTAAGAGTGCGTCTAGTTGTCAGCAGGATGATTGACAGGTAAATAACAGGTAAAGAACAGGCGTACCGCAGGCGGCCGTCCTGAGCGGCGGCTCCTCCCGGGATGATCTTAGTGATGAAGATGGACGGGTCGTCTCCAATGTGAGGGTTATCGGTCCCTCCTGCGATACTGAAGCCCAGACCAGAGTTTCCCTGAACACAACACAACATTAGT